>VWYH01001390.1:189832-232053 GCA_013399365.1 Pampusana beccarii
TTTTTTCTTTTTTTTTTTTTTTTTTTTTTTTTTTTTTTTCTTTTTTCTTTTTTCTTTTTTCTTTTTTTTCTTTTTTCTTTTTTCTTTTCTAAGTTTAACGATGTTGTTGATACACCTAATGCTTAACTACGTATTTAGCAAATACCATCAGTGGTCACATAGCTACAGGTTGCTAGATTTACACAAGGATTTAAATGTCAAGATCTGCAGCCTGAATAGTAATACCGAGAAGTAATATCAGTATTACCGAGAAGTAATGTTAGTAATGCCAAGACCCTTAATGAGAAGTCTGCAGCTTCTAAACAGGACAGGCAACAGATCTGATGCAGAAACATGCTACTTGGAGGCTGATTAATGGATGATTAATATTGTGGCTGCCCAGATGTCTTGAACGCTCTGCTGAATGAACATCAGCCTTGGAGGGCAGGATACCTTGGTTTCTCTTGAGGCTCAAAAGATTGCGTGAAAACACCATAAATCCTAGTTGGAGGGGACAAGGGACACCTTACCTGTGGACACATGGCAGCCCTGGTCCTGCACTTACACCCAGGCCCCAGTCACTGTTAGGACACTCCAAAGTTAACCCAACTTTTGCATGGCAGGTGGCTGCAACCTTGGGAGCAGCATCGGGCCACCCGCAAGGGATGGTGCTCACCTTCTAATGCAGATGGTGTCCCTGCTCTGAGGGCAACCAGGACTGCCCAGGCTGGCACTGAGGCGCTGATGCAATTGCAATGGTTCATGCCAAAAATACAAGAGAAAGAGAAAGAGAAAAAAACACCTTTCAGGTATCCGGACTTCTGCTTATGTACATTTCATAGGCAGAAAGCTGGATGGACAAGGCAGAGCGTCTGCCAAGAGGATCAACGTCCCTCTGGTGCTGGAGCTGGAGTTTCTTTTTAGGAGAGAAATATTTAAATTGTATTTTCAGCTTCTGAAAACCCAATCTTCACTTTTTTTTTTTTTTTTTTTCAGATTTAAAATCCTGGATGTTTGTTAGCAGTTTCCTTTCTCGTATTTCTTTTTATTTATTTTGTCTTAATAAGAACTGTGAAAATATTTAAACAGTAGGAAGGTTTGGCTACCTAATCTTTTGAGATTTACATGACTGACTGTAAGTAAAAATTCAGCATTGTCTTTTGTCATCAGACTGACAGATGGTCAAATAACTGATTTTTTCCTGCTACCTTCCCGTTTGTCCACTGAAGAGCAGCCCTTTTTCTGAGTGTATAACTGTTGTAACCCATGTTGAAGTCCTCAGCTGACCCAACACTTTGTTCCTTTCTGGATATTTCAAGTTGCAATCTCCCATTTTGTACCTCTGGCCTGTTCTTATTTGCACAGGTATAATGTTGTGACTGTCCATATTACTAAGAATATGATTTTACTGGAGACAGCTCTAACTTGCTCTGTGCAACTGCCTGATTCTTTGTCCAGTCTTTGTCATCCACAGTGATCAGCAGTTATTTTATATACTCAGCAGTTATTTTATATACATTTCTGTATTACTGATGATCTACCTACTACTTAACTACTTAACTACCTGCTACAAACCATCTCACTAAGCAATATTAAATGGACACAACTTTGGTTTTCCTGGATATAAATTTTGGCAGGTCCACCATTTAGACATGCTGTACTGGGACTTTCGTGTAGTCCACAAACGCAGGTTGGCAAAACGACCCATCTCCCTCTTCTCAAGCCGTCAGATGTGCCAACCAACAGGGAAAAAGAAGCCAAATTTGCCTATCATCTTTTACCATCGTAAAATTAAGCTGATACGTTTCGCTTGCAGAAAGCAAACATGTGCCTTTATTCTGGCTTGTCAAAAAGGAAGTCAATAATTACTCAGAAGGAATGGAGAAGTGTGCACCTTTCTGCTTAATCCAGGGAAGCAAACCAGCAGATATTTCCTCTTGGCACAATCTGGTCCTGGTTTCTCCCTTTCTGGCCACACCCAGGTCAGACCCAGCTAATTTCTGCCCTGGCGTGGATGCTATAAAGGGCTGGCTTGTTTCCCAGTCCTACCAGCTCTGCAGAGATGGCAGGTAAGATCAGTGGCTTTTAAAATCTTATATCTATATTTGACTGTTTTGATATTTCTGGTATGGGTATTATTGCATTCCATGGATGAGCCCAAGGAGATGAGGAGACAGAGTAGAGCGTTAGGAGCTGGTTGTCCATACTTCCTTCTTCCCCTGTATGTGAAATACATTTATTTTAAGAAACGAGAAAAGACGGCTTTCTAGCCTCAACTAGCAACATCCAGCAAGATTGCAAAGAATAAGCAGCCCTCAGGCCCTGTGAAGACGGCTGAAGGATCGCCACGGGTTGTAAATGGTCTCCATCCCCTAAGCCTGGGCTGTACCTGCTGTCCCCTCCTTGGCAATTACCCAGCCCAGTTTACTGAACATCTCACAACACAGGGATGAACTGGGGGGTTCAGCTGGAGAACAGGAGCTGAGGGGAGACCTTCTGATCTCTGAACTGCCTGAAAGGAGCTTGGAGCCAGGGGGGTCAGGCTCTGCTCCCCAGGAACAAGCGCCAGGAGCAGAGGAAACGGCCTCAAGTTGCACCAGGGGAGGTTGAGGTTGGATCTGGGAACAATTTCTTCCCCAAAGGGCTGTGGGGCATTGGAACAGGCTGCCCAGGGCAGTGCTGGAGTCACCATCCCTGGAGGGGTTGGACAGACGGAGATGAGGTTCTCAGGACATGGGGCAGTGCCAGGGGTGGGTTATGGTTGGACTGCATGATCTTGAGGGTCTTTTCCAACCAAAACGATCCTGTGATTCCGTGTTCCTGTGTCCTGCCAACACCTGCAGCTCCAGCCCTCCCCAGCCAGGGTCTCACCTGCCAACCTGATCAGAGGGGTGCTGTATTTTTTCCCTAGATCCCAAAACAAATATTCAAACCAAACCTGTCAATCTCTTCTGATTCCTCAGTGAAGCCCTGCCCATTCAGCAGATTTATGTTACATTTCTCTCTAGGCATAAACCCAAGAATTACTCTCTTAGGATTTATCATCACTCTCTGCTTAGTGGGAGCATTGGACTCCTCAACAACTAGTAAGTTTCTGTTTCTCATTCTGTTGTTACTGTGCGTGTAAGGGTGTGGGTGAAAATTAGACCCGAATTCCTAATTAGATGTATCTCCAGCATAAAATTGAAATATCCTGTAGATTTATCCACAAACAACGAAGTCAATGCCTAAGAAACTTGAACTGTCTATTTAACCAAAAGGTTGCCCAGGCACTGGATCATTTGATGACAGGGAACCTGTGTCACAGATCATGTATTCTGCCTCCTATGTGCATGTCCCTTCTTACAGGGAAGAATAGCTTAAAAAATAAGGGTGAAAAATAACTCCCTAAAAGCTTCTCACAGCCACCAGAGCAAATTCTGTGAAATGGATAATAATATTACAATCACTTCTTGTCCCGTGACTTTCAGGACCTCAGCAGATGAAGCAGATGAGCAAGAGGAGCAGAGATAAAGGTGTCCAGGTAGCACCAAACACAGTGGGAACCATGTGTAAATCACCTCAGCACCCAGCAATGGGGTGGGATGTGTAGCTCCTGGTGTACATTGCCAAGTGTCCTCAATTTCTGCCTTTTCTTCTTTTTTGTTTAGCAAAGGACTCCAAGGTGCTATCAGACTCATCTCTTCTGAGCATCATCAGTGAAGCCAGGCAGCTGGTAGACACAGCGTATTTACATGCCCGAGAAAGGTGAGACCTTTTCGCATAAGAGCCCAAACACTCCAAGGAAATAGGACAAAATTATGTGTATTTCTTATGTTTTCCAGTGCATTATGGAGATGTCTTTGTTGTAGTCAGAGAGAACCTTTTGCTCAGTTTGGCTGGATCCTGGTGTCCCATCCCCAGGGCCACCCTTCATCACCTGCAGCTATTGTCTCTTCACCTGCACTGCCATGGACAACTCTCAGAAGTCCATAGTGGTCACACTGAACACATATTGAGTCCTCTCCTGGCCGCTGAAGTTCTGCCCTTGTCTGGAGGGACCACAGACATGAGACAGATGAGCACCCTGCCACAAATGAGCTTCAGTGGGGTTCAAAACCCAGGTGTCCCTCTGTGTGCTGTTCCAAAAGGCTGGTTCCAGGGTGCTTTGGGGAGCACGATCTCTCCACCCACCCTACAGGAGGTTTTTCATTGTGCAAGAAAGAGCCATGGGACCAGGAAGGGAAGCTACAGGACCAAGGCTGTCTCTCTGGTCACAGAACATATATCATGACATACTAAATGTAAAATTTCATTCAGTCACTGAACAACTCAGTTTTCCACTGATCAGTTCAGTTTTCCATTGATCTAGCTTTTCACATGATGTAACAAAATTCATTGTGACAAGGATGTAATGCAAAGTTGAAATAGAGGATCACAACTATTTTTTTTTTCCAAAATCTGTCTGAGATGGTGTGCAAAGCTGATGAGCAGCCAGCTGGTCCTAGGTGAGCAGAGCCTGCCTGGGACCCGGCAGTGCTGTTCTAAGTGCACTCAGCCATGACAGAGGAGGTCTGATTTCAGGCAAAGCACTTCATGGGACTTCTTTATGTTCAGCTTAAAGAAAAAACTAGAGGAAAAGCTTGCCAACCCAATGGATTTCCTGAAGCACCTAAAGGACCCAGTAGGAAGAACGAGATCTGCAGTCCGTGCTGCTGATTACTTGGAAACTACCTTGCAACTCCTCAAAGAAAAGCTGCATCTCTCCGGGAACTGCAGATTCAATGTTACAGGTAACGTGGTTTAGACCAAAACGTCTTACAAACAGCTAAGAGCAGAAAGTGTACCACAGCAGGATTGTCTGGGAGCAGCTGTGCCATAATCCAAACAACGGGTGATAAAGCCCTTCCCCACAGCAGTCCCAAGTGAACAGACTTCAAGCACGCTCAGAGGCAGACCAGACCACCTTGTGCTCCTTCGGCACTGCCTGTCTCACATCTGCGATGACAAAACCAACCTAACAATAAGTGTGATAAACGTGGGATGAAACGTGCTGAATGCCAGGAGACACTGACTGCTGAGAACAGAAGCTCATCTTCCACTTCTGGTCCCCACAGGGCCTGCCCAGGTCCTACCGCTCTGTATGCTCATAGTTTCGTTCCCAGGCTAGGGTAAAATGTTGCTGGTGATGACATTCCCCATATTCCCCTGGAAAGTTGTTCCATGCCAACCCAGTTTCCATAGCCCAGAAGTGAGAGCTGATCCACAAGAGGGTTCAGGCACCAAATTAACAACTCAAATCCAGATGTTACATATCCACAGATCTGACTGCAACGTTGACCTAGAACACAGAGAAGATAAAATAAAACTAAGAGCAGGTGTTATTTTGCATGGTTGTTGTTGCAGACCTACTAGACAGAAAACAGAAGGAGATGATTGCCAAAGAAACTGGCTGTGACTACCAGATTCACTCCATTAAGTGCCCAGAGCATGACATTTACCGGACCATTACTGGGGAGTGCAACAACAGGTAGGATTTGCATGTGCACAGGAGAGTCTTGTACTTTGAGTCAGGATAGATGGCTTAAGGTCTTTTGTGTAAGTACCTTTCAACAGGGCACGAAGACTGAAATGCTCGTTTTAGTGGTGCCTATAATAGATGTTTCATTTCTACCTGTACCTGGCAGGAAAAAGATGTCATTTCTTGAAAACTTCAGACTGAAGCCCATTGCTCCATGTGCTGCTTTGGACGAAGGAAGGACCTTCTTGGGGCAGGGGGCAGTGAAAGGTTGAGGAAAACAGATTTTGAGGCTATGACAGACGGTGTCTCGCTCAGCTTGAGGCTCCAGGAAACCACCCCTCCACTTTTCCTGTAGCACAGATAATATTGATTTCCCCAGGCTGGTTCGTATGAAAATATTCAACTGTCAGCATATCTGTGTGGCTACCGTTGTGGTGCGTAAGGATGGGAAGTAAATAAGACACAAATCCTTGGGTCTTCTATCTTTGTGTGTTGTGTATTCTTAACCTGAAAAAAGTGAGTTCTTCAGCTTTTTGCACATAGCTTCCCCCTGTTTCGAACCGGCATCATACCTTTATTTCCTTGTTAGCTTTTCTCTTTTTTTGACCAGAAGAGGGCAAAATTCCTAGCCTAATACTTGGAAGTCAAGGCTCTCTGTCTCGTTCTGCTGCAGATTTGCTGCCTAATGTGCTAACTCCAACACCCAGGTCTGAGCGGGACTCACATCCAATGTGCATCTGGCATGAAGCAGATGTGCCAGATGTGAAGGCCTAGCACACATGCAGGGAGCTCACACTCACGGTGCTGGTGTTACAGTCAGTCTGTGCTTTCACCCACAGACCCCAGAGCCTTCAGCTCCCCAAGGACAGCCATGTCCGTAATGACAGGGTACAGCCGTCCTTTGGCTTCCTAACTCAGTGGTCTGCCAGTGAGACAATGAGGCGTTTGTCCTGTGAGGACAGTAATAGCAACCAAAACTCTTAATATTTAGTGGAATTGCTTCAGCTATGGTGTGGCAATTGTTCTAGGGCATGCTCTTATTTCACAGCACACTGCTGTAAATTCTGGGTTTACCAGGTATACCTTTTTCAGTACAGGCAGGATATTACCCAGGTTTTATGGATTTAAGAGCTTAAGCACAGAAAGTTGCTGTGTGCCAGTTGATATTCAGAAACTGGTTTCCCCAAAATAACCCATGTCTCTGTGTCCCTAGGGCCACAGATCGTTGGCTCAAACAGCATTCTTGTTCTACTGAATGAGCGTTGCTGAGCTTACTGATTCAAATTCTTCTGATCAGTACGAGGCGAGACAACAAGTGGCCAGAGCTACAGGTTGAACGGTTCTGTGTTGGACATGAGGAAAAGCTTCCTGAAGGTGCAGCCTTGGCACGGGTCCCTACAGAAGTGAAGGACCTTCACTCTTGGAGGGTCCCAGCCCTCAGCTGGACAAAGGCAAGGCTGCCCTGGTAGCTGGTGATGGCCCTACTGTGAGACTGTGGTTGGGTGTGGAGCAGCAGTGGAGGCAGAAGTGTTACAGAGATTTAAACAATAAATAAAATTAATATAACGGCATGAGGAATCCTAATGTAAAAAAAAAAAGTTCGTATTTCTCTACAGTAATAATATTACTTATTTCTCAGTGTTTTCTGGCTATCAGGTCTGTTAGTGGAGGATTAAAGGGCTGCAAAGCGTTAGTCTCTACAAGCCTGTTCATTTCTGAAATAATCCTGCTTTTGCTTTCCTCCCTGTGATGCCCCAGAAAGCGTTCGCATCTGGGCTCCTCGAACCGCGCGTTCGCTCGCTGGCTCCCAGCGGAGTATGAGGATGGAGTGTCTATGCCCAGAGGAGCAAGAGAAGGAAAGCTGTACAATGGATTTCCACTGCCTCTGGTGAGAACTGCTGTTCTTGTCTAGCCAACAGTAGTGGACACTGCCCTCACCGCATCCATCAGAAATGAAACAGTGGCAACACCCAGCGTGTAGATTGCCTGGTATTTTCCTCTGATTTGAGGCTTGTTTTCTACAGCTGATCTATGGCTTGGGGTGATATTTTTTATTGGAGATAGAAATGAGCAAAAATGTTGTGAATACTCCGCTAAGCAAAGTGTGAGATGGCATAATATTTTCAGAAGTTCACATCCCAGGGTTTGATGCAGGCAGCACCGCAGTGTGTTCAGATACACCAGGAAGATTTTACAAACCATAAAGCTTGAGTGTTCCTCAGCCATCTTCTTGGCTGTCTGGATGTGTGCATATTCACCAGCTTCAGCCATAAAAACATTTCCATGAAGCTTGGCTTGGCTGAATGACTGTGGAGTCAAGAGAGTGCTACTTATCATATCTGCTTTGATAGAACTGGGGAATAGCGTGGGTCTGTTTAACGCCATAATTAACTCTTGAGCTTATATGAGATCATCTTAAGCATGATCTCACAGTGGGTATTATCATAGAATCATAGAATAGTTTGGGCTGGAAGGGACCTTCATCCAGTGCCCCCCTGCCATGAGCAGGGACATCTTCACCAGCTCAGGTTGCTCAGAGCCCCGTCCAGCCTGGCCTGGGATGTCTCCAGGGATGGTTCATCCACCACCTCTCTGGGAACCTGGGCCAGGCTCTCACCACCTTCGGTATGAAAAGTTTCTTCCTCATCTTGGGCCTGATTCTACTGAGAGGTAAATTCACCATGGTATGGTCACACACATTTTCATTTTGATTTTCTGCAGGTTCGAAAAGTGTCAAATGAAATTGCTTTCACAGCCAACGAGAACATCACCCAAGATCAAGAGCTCTCTCTCGTCTTCATGCAGTGGGGCCAGTGGGTCAACCATGACATCGATTTGTCCCCTGCCAGCGGCGCGGGAGCGAGCCCGGTGCTTCACTGCGAGACCGACTGTGCCTTCAACTCCCCTTGCTTCCCCATTAAGGTACCTTGACTTTCATTCCACCCCACACTAAGACAGTGAAAATAAATCCACATAATTTTCTGAGGCATCACGTATGTTTGCTTGCTCTAGTTTCCCCCTGATGACCCACGGATGCTCAGGTCAAACTCCTGCATGCCGTTCATCCAGTCGGCATCCGTCTGCAACCCCAGGACATTCACCCGTGAGCAGATCAACGCCATCACCTCCTTCATCGATGCCAGCACCGTGTATGGCAGCGAAGACTCCGTGGCGAAGAGTCTTAGAAATCAGACAAACCAGCTGGGTTTGATGGCTGTGAACCAGAATTTTACTGATGCAGGGCTGGAATTATTGCCCTTTGAGAACAAAACAAAAAGTGTTTGTGTTCTCACCAATGAGAGCATGAACATCCCCTGTTTTAAAGCAGGTAAGGTGCATCTGTGGGGCAGTTTTCAGTCCATGAATTCAAAGAGGATCGTTATGGTCAGATGTCTGATATCTCTGCATATTTTTATGAGGTGTTGTAAGATGCGAAGGGCCCTCCTCCAAATGAAAAAAGAATAATAATTGAATAATAATTGTTTAATCAAATGTGAAAATTATTTCATTTTAATTTCCAAAAGAGTTACACCAGATCATCCTCCCTTTAAAAAGTATTTTCAAAGGTAGGAGAAATTTTCAATACGATAACCACCAGTGTTTAAAACTTCTCAGTGACTTTTTTGCCTCCTGACTAGAATTCACCATTCAGTTTTCAACCCAATCAATACTAACAATTAAATGCTCTTAATCAATTCAGTGAATAACTCTCCCTGGCACCACATTCTAAATTTTTCATACTCCAGATATCCCAACCTACATCAGAAGAAAAGTCTTGAAGTTTGTCTGCAATTTAAACAAACTCACTGAAACACAGAAATATTTAAAATAGGAAGTAATCGATCACAGACACAATATTTAAAAAAATATTATAAATTTGAAGCTTTCCAAGTCAATCATAAGAATATAAAGAGTGTTCCCATTGCACATTATTTTCTCCCTCCCTGCACACAAGAAGAGCTCCTTGCAGAGTGGTGAGATGCTCAGCGCTTCTTCCATCAGCTCTCAGTCCATCCCCTCCAGTTTTCTTTCCAGCATCTTTGCTGAAGACACATCCACAGACCTCTCAGAGGTGTTCACAGCTTGGGTGAACTGAGACAAGTTTTCAAACCCAAATATTCACAGTGCTGATGTAGAAGAAGGCTGTGTCCTTGAGGCATGAAAGGAAGGCAGACATGGGATTTTTGCAGAACGAGACATTTACAACTGCTTCACGACCATGTGCAATATAGTTTAACTTGCCAAAAGCCTCTTCTCCAATGGTTTTGGCTAAACGGTCTGGACAGAGAGAATGTTTTGTCTGTGCTGGTAAGAAATCTCAGGCACAAATGATGACTGCTAGGAAGCTTAACCTGGCGTTACTGCTGGGAACACTGTCAGTTGTTACTCGTCTCTCCTAACACGAGAACTTGCTGCTGAAATAAAAAGCAGTTTACAAAATCCCTAAATTACTTTCATTTGTAGGTGATAAACGAGTAACTGAAAACCTGGGACTTTCTGCACTGCACACCATCTTTCTGAGAGAACACAACCGCCTGGTTAGAGAGTTGAGGAAATTAAATCCTCACTGGGATGGAGAAAAGCTTTACCAAGAGGGTCGAAAGATTGTAGCTGCCATAAACCAGGTACGGATCACTGCTGACCATCTATTACCTGCATGCTTAGAAATAATCTTTCCTCCAGGAAAAGGAAGAAAATAATGCTTTGCAGATCTAGTGGAGTTATTTGTGGGAGTTGAAAACTTTTGGTGATCCATGTGAGATAGCATGGATACCCAGAGCTTTTTTATCTGTTATTTTAGCAATTTATCAATTATTTATAATAACTGATAATCTATCATTTAAAATCCATTATTTATTATAGTAAATAATTTTAATACGTTATGCCAAACTCATGCCATTGGTACAACTCTTTTTTCTGAAGATCTTGTGAATTCTCTGCCACTGGACTGAGGTCGAGGTTCGTGCTCTGCACTCGGATGGCGTTTCTGCTACAGCTGCTGAAAACTTGATCTGGTTTTGTGTTTTTCCAGATAATAACATACCGAGATTACCTCCCAGGTGTGCTTGGGGAGGAGACCAGCAAGTGGATCCCTTCGTACAGAGGCTACAACGAGAGTGTGGATCCTAGAATCTCAAATGTTTTTACCTTGGCTTTACGATTCGGTCATACGTCAGTACAGCCTTTTGTATCCCGTTTGAATGACAGTTTTCAGCCTTTGGGCTCATCCTCCCGTGTCCCTCTTCATTTGACCTTTTGTGCTACATGGAGAATTATAATGGAAGGTAAGAACGTGGGAGAGCCAGCGGTCCTGGTCTGGTCCTGAAGCAGACACAGGTGGAGGTCAGCTGGTAAGACACGCAAGCCTTGGACTCCAAAAACTGCTTTAGTTCCATTTATTTAACTGGTCTCACACAAATTACAGTGCCATTCAGCTTGGAAGATGCTCATGATACATCTGCCCAAGGGGCTGCAGACAAATCGGTGCTCTGCTAAATGTGGGGCAGCAGGACAGAGCTGCAGAATTGTCTCCAAACACAGTCTGGCACTGGTTCTGTATCCAGGCAAAGAAACCCTGCCAAAAATTACGTGCTGTTGTACTGTGACCATAGAATGTTATCAAGCGCCAGCAGCTGCTTTGGAGCAGGATTTTGCATCAGAACATACAGTTCTGTAGCTTCTTTTACTCAGTTTTTCAGTGTTGTCCTCCTCAATTAGTTGCACCAAAACTGCATTCATATCCTGAACATGTCAGTCAGTCACAAATGTCAGTCAACCAAAGTTTACGTTAGTCCAAGTTATTATATCCCCCTGTAATCAGGAGGCATTGCCAGAGGGTGATGCATCCAGCCTAAATGAGTTAAGGCAGTGTAATTGCTTCCTAGTGGCAGCCGTCTCTCTTAATGACTCTAAGGGGAGTTACGGGATCCTACTCTTATCTTATCTGAAGTCATTAATCTTTCCAGCAAAGACAAATGTCTCTTTTAAAATGAGTTATCCAAAGAATTATGGAAAACACACTGAAGCACACACATGAAGCCAATTTTCCTGTGTTTTACTAATACTATCTTTTTAATGGCTATGAAAAAGATATAGACAACAGACATGAATTGATTCTATGACTGCATTTAATGTTTTAATAAATATTCGTCAATTAATAGCTAATTATAAACAAAATCAGTTGCAAAGCCTAACACCTTGGACGGAACCCCAGGTTTCAGCATATATTGCAGACTGACAGGCTAAGGAGCAGTTCTATGGGAAGGGACTTGGAGGTCCTGGTGGACAAGAAGTGGATTTCGGGCTGCGGAAGAGAAGGCTGAGGGATGGGGAGGGGTGAGGAATTTAAAGGGAGGCTTCGTCTACTGGCATGTGCAGATATGAACATATGCTCTAGTGTATCTTGAAATGGAAATAGTGAGATGGGTGAGCTCCACTCTCCCAGAGTAGAAGAGACATCTAAGGCAGCGCTGTTTTAGCTGCACAAAAGGGACCATCAAAGCTACAACTTGACACCAAAAGTCTTTTCTTGGTTTGCAATGAATGCAGGTGGCATTGACCCACTGATACGGGGCATGGTGGTGGATCATGCAAAACTGATGAAACAGAATCAAATGCTCGTTGAGGAGCTGCAGAACCACCTTTTTGAGCAGACAGAGATAATGGGTCTGGATCTAGCAGCCCTGAACATGCAACGGGGAAGAGACCACGGCCTTCCAGGTGAGAAGACACGAGTCACACGTCCTGTGAACAATACTCTTTTTTCTCTGCTGTTTATAGTAGTTCTATGAAGGTACTAAGCTTTTTCCATACCAATGGGGAGAAACAGTACCTTTACTGGAGGAAGAAGGATGGGTAGGCAGTCAAGCTCAGGGAAGAAAAGATCTGTATTTTATAAAGAGCTTTTTCTGAGGCATTTAAGACAAGGACAAAAGGCTTGGAAAGCAAAAATGATAGCTTAGATAACGTGTTAAAGAGGGGTAGAAACAACGGTGTGTTGCAAAGAGAGGGCATGGGTGGTACAGAAGGTATGAACACCAAGTCCAGCTTTCACGTGGGCTGGACAGACCATCCATGCTTTGTTCTTTGCCCATCAATGCTTATTTTGTATCTTCAGACAAACCGGAGCTCTGACAGAAGTGTCTTGCACCCACAGGTATGATTGTCCTCAGGCGCTGGTGAAGAACAGGTGCTCTTGGGTTAAGCACAATCAAATGTTGCTTTTTTATAGGACTTTGATCCTAGAGATTTCGCTTCCCAAGACCGACAGGATCGCTGCATTCACCCTCAGCACTAGGTAGCTCTAAACAACAGGATGCAATGAACCTCTAGTCACATGTGAAGACAACCCAGATTGCTAGTTTGATGTGTGCATACAACAAAGAACTTGGAAAACATGGCATTTGTTGTGACTGCCCCTACCTAGACAATAATGTCTCCCATATCCTCTAATCCCATGAGAAGCAGCAGACATTGCTCATGGGCCAAGGGGTCTATTTAGCTGCTGAGCCCAGGCAGATGGTGGTGAGACACAGGTCCTGATCAGGTGCTGTTTCTGCTTTGGCAGGTTACAATGCCTGGAGGCGCTTCTGTCAGCTCTCCCAGCCTCAAAATGTAGATGAATTCTCTGAGGTGCTAGGCAACCCCAAAATGGCCAAGAAGTTCATGGAGTTGTATGGGACACCAGAAAATATTGACATCTGGATTGGGGCAATCTCAGAGCCCTTCGTTCCCCGGGGCAGAGTTGGACCTCTCCTGGCCTGCATCATTGGCACCCAGTTCAGGAACCTGCGTGATGGGGACAGGTATGTAGATCCGGGAGCAAACCTTCCCCATGGCATTTATTAAGGGAAAAAATGCTGACGTTTCACGTGACACGCTAATCCAGCCCATCTCCAACACGCCAGTGAGCGCTCCCAGCAAGGCTCATGCCTTGATTTTAGCCCCAGTTGTCAAAGGGCTCTTTTTTTCAGCTCATTCCAACAGACCCACGCGGTTGGGGTTCGCCAGCTCCAGGCCAGGGGTGATCTGCAGTAGTTGCTGCCTGAGATGACATTTGCTCTCAGGGTGCAGAAGGGGAGGATCAGTCTCTGCTGATCAGTCCAGCAGGCTGGTGATGCTGCGTGGAAGAGGCAGGACCTCTGCACATGAGTCACATCAACAGGCCTGGCCACCACACCTGGAGAAACCTCTTTCCAAAGAGGTGTTCCTGCTACCTGAGGTATCAAGGTGGATCTGAGCAGAGACTTACCTTGGCCAGATTCCCATCTCGGCAAGTAACCAGCACGACACACCTTCACGTAGACTATAAGCTGCTTCTGAAAATGTCATTACAGGTTCTGGTGGGAAAACCCGGGAGTTTTCACTCCGCAGCAGTTGCATGCACTGAGAAAAATCTCACTGTCGAGGGTGATTTGTGACAATACCCACATCAAAAAGATACCCAGAGATGTGTTCAAGATCAACAGTTACCCTGAGGACTTCGTGGATTGCCAGGAGATTGAAGCCCTCGACCTCTCACCGTGGAAAGACGAGCCTGAGAGCAGCACAAAAGGTACATTGTTGTCTGTGGCCTGACAAAAATAATAGATCTCCTACAAGGTCAGACTCTTGTGCACCTAATGAAATAAAAGAATTAAGGTTGTCACAGTGACTCTGCCCCCAAAAAGACCTTGACCATCCACTCAGCCCCACTCAGACACCACTGGAGGCAGATGCACTGTTGGCCCTGTCTCCTTGCAATCCATCACCTTCATCATCCCTTAGTAGCCAGCACCTTCCTCCTAGACGGGAAATCCCTGAAAATCCGTTCTGCTCTGGTCCTTGTGAACATGTCCTTCTCTAAGCACCTTATTCCAGGACAACTGGAGTCTCCCTTCGCAGGAAGAGTGTGCATGAAGAAAATAGTTGGAATTAGCCAACCTGCTCCAAATTCTGACTCTGAGCCCCTGCTCTCCCCTTGCCCTCCCTAAAGCTTTAAAGAATTTTAAGGTATATCTGGGGTTGTTCTGAGACTGTGTAGCCTGACACATCAGTAGCTTAATAAGCATAGTCAGCAATTATGATGTGCCACATCCTGAAAGACAGTAAAATAGTGTCCTCATATATGACATGAGGAACTATCTGTGTCCTCCTACTGACATATTTTTCGCATGGGTTCTCTGAGTTGTCAATAATGTAGAGGGAAGACAGGTATGCCCTGAGAAATATGGGCTGGATTGAATTTTTTCTTCTGGCAACCCAGTTAGAGATGATCACAGTACCTGGGAATCACCCACTCTGTCCTTCTGTAAGATACAGACCACAAAGCATCTTTATGCGGTTCCTATACTGGGTTTGAGTTTGATTAACTGTGGTTTAAGAAAGATACTTACACTTGTTATTAAGTCTAAATTATGGTGATTTCACCCCATTCTTTAGGAACAGGGTCCAGATGATGTTTGTCTTCTCTCTAAGCAATAGAGGCTTCCTGATTTCTTTTATTAACTTAGCCTTACAGTCATAACGATTTGCTGAGTTGCTTCCTGTGGCTCTTTTATCACCAGTCTGGGAGGAAGGAGAACTGTGTTTGCAAATCCCAGAGACAGTGACGTCCCAGGGTGTTAAAAAGCAACTGCTAAATGTGTAACCTTTTCAAGTGCCGAGAAATTGCCCACAAAGCGCTCATCCGAAGGGTTGTCTGATGTTAGGTCACCAGAGGTGCAAGGCTGGAAGCACCACAGTGCCTCAGAGGTACAAGGATACAGAGATGACCTGGTACTCAGTTACCCATTAACCAGTGGCTATTTAAAACTATGAAGTCAAATAAAAATATGGGGAGAAATGTTGTGCCCAGGAAAAAACTTTCTGCCTCTCAGTGGCTTTTTCTGCTTCATTGACAGTTTCTAATCCTGCCCATCAGACCAGCGTTGGAAACTCCTAATGGTGGCACTGAGCTGCTCTGGGAAACCGCATCATGCTCAGCTCACTGAACCTTGGCATGTGATTTCCAGAGAGGAGCTCAAGACTCCATTATTGGCTGTACTGTGATTTTTATATCATTCATTTGTAAAAGTTTCCATTAATGTAATTCTTTGTTGATGACGTTTTATTGCCGTGTTCAGAGGTTTGCAAGACTTGGTTAGGTGCTGGACGCTTTCTGACTCTCTAAAGGCAAAATCAAGACAAATTTTTCACTTCCAGTCCTCCAAGTGATGTAAAATCTGGAAGCTGGGGTGCTTGCATTTAAAAATCATATTCCTTACCCTTTTGCACTTGCTCAGAAATTAGCAAGTTTGTGTAATTTTTATCAAAACTTTCCTTATCTCGTTGTTTTGCACAAGCACGTAAACTGTATGGGGTGTCTAATTACCAGTGAGTTTTTCAGTCTTTGAAGACACTAGAGAATGACAGCTGCACCTTGAAGCCTAGAGACAGCTTTTATTTAAATCCTATAGTGCACACGTGTGCTTGGGTGTGCTGCACATTAATAAAATACATCGTATGCACTCATCTACATTTGGCATCAATTCTGGTATGTCAAACATCTATCCAAAACATTATTTGGCTATGGTTCACAGCTAAACATATCAGCATACAAGCGCCATAAACTGGCTGGTTTGTAAACCACAAACATTAGGGCTAAAAATTAATCATCTGGCTGGGATGATCACTCCCAAATTCGTATTAAGTAAATAAAAAACAAAAATGTATAAGTCATGTTAAGTTTCCATCTCTCCTTGGCACAGCTGGGAGGGAAGGAGAGGACTGCAAGCAAGAAGGTGGCAGCCTAAGGTAGTGAAGCTTCTGGGTGGAGTAGGCACCTCTCTGACGAGGTCTAACGAAGAAGATGCTTGGCAAGTCATGCCCATCTCAGCCCAGTACCCTGTGCTGCCCACCCATGGCCCAGGGGCTGCAGAAGACCTACAGGGCTGCCAGGGGTGGGCGATGGAGATTGGGGACTGTGCTGCTCTATGAGCGCGGAGCTGCGGTGACCCTGGGCAGAGGAAGGCAAGACACCATCTTCCGACACACGGAAGACAGGGCAAAACCGAGCAGTGTTCAGAAATCAGGAGCTGCAGCTCCCAGAGTGTATTCAGGCTGAAAAATGTATAGGTTGTATTAAAAATCATGAGATCATCAGGGCATGGCAAGGATTTTAAACAACATATTTCTGCAGTTTGCCTCTGGTTTCTGAGTCTCCAGGCATGCTCCCCTCACACTTTCAAGATCTGCCCAACCACTGAAAGCAAAATCCTGCTTTGCTTAAAAGGAAGGCTAGGAAAAATGAAGAAACCACGAACCCCTGCAGACACATGTAAGGTCTTTAATTCCTCGCTCCCAAAGTTGCCTTGGCCTTTCCCTCTTGTGGCAGAGGTACCTCGCAAGTCCACTCCACGGAAAGAGGAGACAGCGCTTTCTCCGGAGTGTGCTTCCAGAGGAACATGGAAGCCCTCAAACCCCAGGACAGCCACTTCCCAAGGCAGGGTGGCCACAGGCTTGGGGATGAATGCCTCCACCTTGTTGGTTTGGAATAGGAAAAAATGGTTATAGATGCTCAGAGGAGGGTCTGGCTCTGCCTAGGGTCCAGCTGGAGACAAGTTCTCAGGGTTAAGATTACAAAGAAATGTCAAGCTATCCACCACATGTCTGTCCGTGTAGGTGGCATAGTTCTCGGCAAGGAACATGGCAATAATTTCAACACCTTCACTTACAAAGTTTTTTTCCTCTGTGAATGTTTTCCCTGTCTCCGGCATGACAAGTTTACAACCTGGCCACCAGTGACAGAACCCAGGGAATGGCAGAAGATGTGCAGGGAGGGTCAGTGGGACATTCAGAAAAGGTTCTGCACCCAGAGGTGTGGACACTGGAACAGGCTCCACAGGGAGGGGTCACGGCCCAACCTGACAGTGTTCAAGAAGAGACTGGACAAGGGCCTCAGACACACGGGGTGAGCTGTGGGGTGTGCTGTGCAGGGACAGGAGTTGGACTCCATGATCCTGGTGGGCCCCTCCCAACTCTGGACATTTATAACTCTATGATAATCTACGGTTGTTGCTGCTTCCAGACCTCCCATGCCCTCCCCCCAACAGCCGGAGCTGGGAGACAGGATCACTAATGGGAAGCCTTGTCCATCATTCCTGATATCTCCTGATAGGTGGTGAGCATGGAGTCACGGACCTGCTCGGTGAGCTTGGGAACATCGTCTGGGCCCAGGCCGAGTGTCTCCACTTTTGGCAGGATCTGGATGATGCTTTTGCCTGGAAGAGTTAGAGAGGAGGGTCGGAGGTGAGGGAAGGAAATGTGTGAGAGGTGTAGAAGAGCAAGAGAAGACAGAGCAGAGGGATCAGTACAAACAAAGGAACGAGACAGAAATGAAGGGAAATGCCCTCTTTCACACCAGCAGCTGTGCAGCAACACAGCTGTGTCCCAGATGCACACATCAAAACCCAAACCAGACTTTTACCATCCCCAGAGACCACAAAAATAATAAATACAGAAACAAGTGATTCTCTCCCCAAATACACACAATGCAATGATTCATATTGAATAAGTTTTCACAGTGGAAAAACGTCAGGGTCTGTCTGGATCACGGCAGAGAAAATCAGATGTCTGTAATACGAGCATCCAAACTGGCTGTGCCCTGATCTGCGCACACCCAATTCAGCAGAATCCTTCCTTCCAGAAACATGCTTTGGGATGAGAAAAATTGCACCCAATACTCTGTGTTTGGCCAACGTGTGTCATACTCCTGTTGGAAACCACCTGGGCAATGGCCTGCTGTAAACAGGAATAACATACTGGGAGCTCTCATCATGACAGAGTTCTGCCCTTGCACCCAGTGGCCCTTTTTCTGGCCAGCAGAGACAAGATGCTACCTGCACAGACACCCAGCTGAGGATCTGCGAAGTGTCTGGGTTATTTTTAAACTTTCTTGCATGCCTTTACACGTGTGCTGGGAAATGAGATCCAGAAGTGCTGCTAGCAGAGCCGGGGAGGCAGAACAGAAGCGTGGAGAAGAGCTCCACAAAAGAAGAGAACATGCTCCCTGCCTGCACATTGTGCATCCAAAGCTAGGCCTGGGATCTCAGGAGTCTACCATGCTTCACTCGGTCCTACAGAACAAGCTGAGCGATGACACAGCTGTGCTGAAAAGGTTGGTCTGTTGGGGTACAAAAGACTGCCAGCAAGCACCAGTCTTCCTCCGTGCATGACTGTGCGTACACTGGTTGGGCTTTCTAGAAGCTCATCAGCACTCCCAGAGCCACTGTGGACATGGCGAGTTGTCCCAGCCTGAGGATCAGCGTGTTCAACGTGCAGAATCCTTGGCCACTTGTAGCACATCTTCAGAATCAGCCCTGGGAAAACTTGCAGGTGGGAAAAGTGAGGAGGTATAGGAAAAGTTAACTGTGTTTTTTTTTTTTCTCCGTCAGTGAAGGTTTTACCTGTTCAACCGAAATCTGGAAAAGAGCTGAGAGGTTGGCTGACCACAAACTCCCACGGTGAGGTCATTAATAAAGGCAAGTGTACACACAACTGGAAATAGTCTTTCCTGAAAAGCTCAGGGAGGTTGTGGAATCTCTTTCCATGGAGTTAGTCCAGATACGGCTGGACAAGGCACAGAATAAATTCATCTATCTTTGGAGCTGGTCTTGCCTAAAGCAAAAGGTTCAATTGCTCCAGAGATACCTCCCCACGGTATTTGCTGTTCTCTGATTTCCCAGAGGAGTTCTATGTATTGATTGCCCAACTGAGCAGGGACGTGATGGGGAAGGAGCAGGTTAGTAGGACAGGGCTGACATCCCTGCTCATGCTCCCACGACCCCCACATAGGGGAATGCTTCCAGGACCAAGAGGCTTTGGTGTGTGGCCACCAGAGACGCGACAGACCCAGCAGATGAAAGATGGGTAGAAAGAGAAAATTCAGTGTTTAACATTTGCATTGACTCTCTCTTGCAGGTGTCTGCCTGCAAGGAATTATTATACCCAGGTACAAACAGAGGGAGGAATGAGAGCCTCAGATGCAGGGCTGGCCTGGGGAGGTGGGATGCGGCAGAAGGCCATTTTGGGGTGGGTGTCAGGGTGGGTCACTTTTCCCTATTGGAGTTTGAAAGGTTTTTTTGCATTTTCCTTCTGAAGCTCATAACTTACTTTCCCCCCCCTCCCCCCTCCATAACATTTTATCAGTGACCAGCAGAAATTCTTGTCACCAAAAATGGATAAAACATGGAAAGAATAGGGTAGCTGGGAGGTGACACACTCTCAGCATGACTTTCTTTGGAAATATTTTGAAATGTTTGGGTTTGGTCCCAAACTGTCCATGCCCTTGCAGATCCAATGACAAGCGTGGTGGGGCCAGGGGCAGGACCTGCCCCAGCACTCTGCTGCTTCTCCAGGTTCCCTCATAGGGGTATTGGACAAGCTGTGAGGATGGTCTAGACTGTGCTTTTGCCAAGAAAGACTGGACCAGGTTATCCTTGAGGTCCTTTCCAACCTGGTATTCTATGACTGAAATCCAAGGGGAGAGGCAAAAGTGATACCTGGAATCGCCCCATTCATTCCCCTGCCAAGAAGACGAAAACTGCCGTTGTCTGGCTGCTGTTTCCACATCACACGTGGTCCCCTGCCCACCCACCTCCTGGCTCCCTCCAAGGCCCGATCTCACACCAGCACCCAGCCACCCTCACCTGGTGTAAACCTCTTCTCCTTCTGGTTGTAGAAATCGTGGTAAGAAGAGATCACTGCAGGAATAATGGGGACCTGGAGGGGAGGCAGTCTACAGTGAATCTCCAAATTTCCCTATTCCTCCCCCAAAACATAACTGGTGTTCTTAGGTGAATCCTGCACCTTGCTGATAATTATCCCACTCAACTTCGTAGTAGGCACTCAGAGGGATATTTACGTCATTTAACTGTATCACCCAAAGTCCTCGCTGTTGCTTTTTGCAATTTCATCTCTGTATTTAGGCCAACAATGCATGGATTGTCAAATTAGCACATACAGAGTCCTGTTCAGCAGAAACTGCCCCCTCCGCTGGCATGTCTGGGGCTCTTGCAAGGTCCCCCCACTTTTCTCCCAAGCTGAGTCATGAAGGTTTTTCTCCTGTCCCAGAAACAGAACCTTCCTGTGCCATCTGCAAGCTCCTGCTGGGCTCTCAGCTGCGTGTTTGATCCAAAGGGAAGCCAGAGACCAGAAGCCACAAAGCCCTGGTTGCTGGTGGACCATGGTAGGCAAACTGCACCCCAAGGGGCAAGGGGAAGGTGGCTCTCACCTGGGCTTTCACGGCCAGATGGAAGGCCCCATGTTTGAAGGGCAACATGGAACCACCACGATTGCGAGTTCCTTCAGGGAAGATCAAGACACGGAACTGCAAGAGAGAGAAGACATTGAGATAAAGGGACCTCCAGTTACTGTTCTAAACCACTGTGAGGGTGCACTCCCCTGGGACTAATGTGTCTGCTCCTGACCGCGCTGAGACATCAACTTCCTCCACTTGAAGCACTTTACAGACAGACAATACTCTGAACCCACCAGAGATACTCCTACCCAGTTCTGCCCAGCACCCAGCCAAGAGACAAAGCTCCCTTTCCAGTCACATCAAGGTTCGTGTTTTCCAGTGACTCCTCACCAAAGAATCCTCCCCACTCACGTTTTCTTTGTGCAGGGAGTGTGCCACCTCTGTCAAGGTAGCGATAGACTCTTCCTTTTTCTTGCGGTCAACGAAAATGAATCCTGAAAGCCAGCATCCTAAGCCAAAAGTGCCCATGTACAAGACTTCCTTCTTTGCAACAGGCACACAGCGATGTGGTAACACCTCTGCCACCACTGGAAGGGGACAACAAGGACAGAACAAGTTGTCATCTGTACTCCTGAATCTGGCCTACAGCCCCCTGCTCTGCGAGATGTCTGCAGTGCTTATCCAGCTTCGTAGGATCAGAAACATGTTGGAAAGGGATTCTGGGGGTCTCGAGACCAACCACCCACTTAGAGGAGAACTATTGCTGACACTGAATGAGGGCAACTATGACACGGCTGTGGTCAATTGACACACTCATCCCCATTCTCTTGGAAAGGATGAAGCTGATTTAGCTTGAAAATACCTATTGGGCTCTGATACCTTGGAGAACAGCCCTTGCTTGGGGGTAGC
Source organism: Pampusana beccarii (assembly GCA_013399365.1). NCBI lineage: Eukaryota > Metazoa > Chordata > Aves > Columbiformes > Columbidae > Pampusana > Pampusana beccarii. Next base: position 211,438 of record VWYH01001390.1, read on the forward strand.
TGGTAATGGACTGTGCAGCAGCCAGTCCTGCCCCTCTGCCTGTGGTATTTGGGATTTTGCACTACTCTCCCCTACAGACAACTGGGTCCAGGAGCAGGAGACAGGGTCACCACGTACTCATAATGTCAAGAGAAGTCTGGTGATTCAATACGAGGACGAAAGGCTTCTTAGTCCTGAGGTTCTCCTTGCCCTTCACCACTATCTTGAGGCCAAAGAGGTATTTGAGTGGCAGGATTGACATGCGCCAAAACCTGGAAAAGGGGAGCAGACGTAACTCAAAGAGACGCTGAAATTGGGTAAAAGAACCAAACGCCATTCTTCTAAACCAGGCCATCCCACAGACTGCTCCTGCAGAGCAGCCTCTTTCTCCGCACCCCTAGATTAGACCCATGACTTGGAGAAGAGCAACTAGTACGTCTCTTCAGCTCATCACTTCATTAGCAAGGATAAATACACCTAGTAGGTTTTCTTCAAGCCAGGCTGGACCAATGGCCAAGCAACTTCAGCTGCAGCAGTTCTGCGAATCAGCAAAATGTTAGATAATGCCCAAATTCATAGTGCATCTGTTTGTGCTCTAATTCCCTGCCCACCTTGCTGAATCATGAACACAGGCTGCCATAAACATGCCATGCACCCAACTCCACTATTGCCTGTGCTGTGGAAAGATGATTTTGTCTCTGGGTGACATTAGAGTACAATTCTGGTAGCCATACTTTAACAGATACTGGAAAAATAAAGAATAAAAGGCACAAAAATTAAGAAGAAAATTTCTTAAAGTGGAAGGCTGATGCTCAGTTAAGAGATAAAAACTCTCACTGCAGCATACGAGAGTGAAGTAGCAAATCCTGCCTCTGCAGCACTTCAGGAGGCCACAAGCACAATGCTGTCACATAGCAGAGTTGGCTTCTATCCCCCACTCAACCCACACCCCAAGTTACTAGTTCCCATGGTTGTTAATCACACATGCACAACCAGCTGTGCAGCCTCTGTGTAAGTTGGGCAGCTTGTTGCAGAGGCAGGAACAGATGGAGATAAGAGATGTGCAGCAAGGAGATGGGCTCAGAGACTGCCAGATCTGTGGCACTGGGCTGTAATTGCAGTGATGGGGACACCAGTGACAATGCAGGCACCAGCACTGCACAAGTGTCTGCTTGTGCCCGTTCCGGTGGGCACAGGCTCAGGATAAAGTTGAGAAAAACATCTGCAGAGGCTTTCTCAGCACAACTCGGAAGGGCCATGAGCAGCCACATGGAGGAGGGAAATACAGCTCTGAAGATCAGATAGGAGAGGTTTACTAAAAACAGCAAGTCACTTCACCTGTGCAGGTTTTACATCCTTTCCTTCCATCATTCTTTCAATCAACTCAAACACAATCCTGGAACCCACATCCCTTCTCTGAAGTACAGAGCCTGTCAGCTCTCCACATCAATACACAATTCATTCTTCCCCACTGCAGTGCAGCTCCCAGGACCCTCCGAAACAGAGCACAAATTGACTCTATCAATGCCCAGGGCAGAAAGAAGCCATAGACAACTTACTTGACGTTTTCCACATTACGTCCGTGAGGAATACTCATCATAATAACCAGAATGCTGACGGTGAAGAGACACAACTTATAGAAGTTCATCTTGCAGAAATATCCGAATGCAGGGTTCACCTGGTAAAGGACTAGAAACATGATGAACAGACAAGTAAACGGGTAGTGAAGGAGTAACAGCTCCATCCTTCCAGCCCGGAGCCAACCAGCAGAGTGTTGTTGCACAGAGCAGTAAATGGGTCACGAGCACCCGATGTTGTGGAGCAGAGCTTAGATACCCTTGATCAGCTACACGTGGGTGGCACAAAGCTGGAATGAAATTCGGGAGCAATGATGCTTCAGAAAGGCTGTGTTCACCGCTCGGAGCCAAACTAACTGTGGAAAGCCAGTTTAGCAAGGGCTTCCCAGCTGCTCTGTGTACAGGAGCTGGCTGGCAAGCAAGGCAAATATGCAATAGCAAGGCTGCCTGTAATACGCAATAGCAAGGCTGCCTGTGTGCAGGGGTGTGTGGCTCTGGGCTGGTGGAGCAATGTCTGCTTGGAGACACAGCCCTGATTCAGGGACCCTGAGCACAGGAACCCTGAGAACTTCCAAGAAAATCTTTAATGGGAGGGAATGGGATGGGTTGGACAGCACAGACACCTTGGCCATCCCACTATCTGTGCAAGCGTTGAGCTTCACCAAGAAGTGAACTGACTGCAAGATGCCCAGGAAATCAGAGATTAGTGTTACGGAGGAAAGAGGAAAAACAGTGATCCTATTAGTGAGATCCTGCTCACACATTTAGGCACCAGAGGGACCAAGCTGGGCAAGCAGACATTACTCGAATAGAGTGGGAAAAGTGGCAAAACTGCCATGTGTCTACGCAAAAAGATAAAGCAAGAGCAGCTATTCCTGATGTTTTCCTGGTCAGAGGCAGATGCGTGTTTAGACAGCATCTGGATACATAAGAAGTAAATCAGGAAAACACAAGTATAACCTGGGAATGCTCCAGTTTCATTTTACCTCCTAAAAACATTGCAAGAAACGGATCTTTGCAAAAAGTACAATGACTAGGCTGGAAAAGAAAAGCTTCATATTTCATTATCTGAACATCAGGCCTTGCTCAAGCAGCTATCACTTAAGAGGAGTAACAATACTAAATTCTAGCCAGGACCGAAAGCTCCATCATCTTTGAAAGGTCCTGGAGAACAGGAGAGGTGTCTGAGGACTGGAAGAAAGCCGGAGTCACTCCAGACATCAAAAAGGGCCAGAAGGAGACAGGAAACTACAGGCCAGTCAGCCTCACCTCCATCCCTGGAAAGGTGATGGAACAGCTCATTCTGAACGTCATCTCCAAGCATGTGGAGACAAAGAAGGTTATCAGGAGTAGTCAGCATGGGTTCACCGAAGGGAAATCATGCTTGACCCACCTGATAACCTTCTATGATGGTATGGCTGGCTTGGCAGGTGAGGGAAGAGCAGTGGACGTTGTCTGCCTTGACTTCAGCAAGGCTTTTGACACCGTCCCTCACAACCTCCCATGGGCAAGCTCAGGAAGCGTGGGCTGGATGAACGCACGGTGAGATGGATCAAGAGCTGGCTGGACGGCAGAGCTCAGAGAGTTGTGATCAATGGTGCAGTCTGGTTTAGGCCTGTAGTCAGTGGTTCCCCAGGGGTCAGTACTGGGTCCAGTCCTGTTCAACCTGTTCATCAGTGACCTGGATGAAGAGACCGAGTGCACCCCCAGCAAGTTTGCTGGTACCGAACTGGGAGGACGGGGCGACACACCAGAGGCTGTGCTGGCACCCAGAGACCTGGACAGGCTGGAGGACGGGACAGAGAAAAACTTCATGAAATTCAACAAGGGCAAGTGCAGGGGCCGGCCCCTGGGAGGAACAACCCCCGGCACCAGTACAGGTTGGGGTGGACCTGCTGGAAAGCAGCATTGTGGAGAAGAACCTTGCAGGCTTGTCGGGCAACAGGTTCATCATGAGCCAACCTACTCCTGGGGCAAGCTTGCATGCTTTCTGCCTTCAAAACGTGTCCAGGATTATGTTTATCAGCCTACACATACCCAGTATCGCCCCCCAACCCTGGCCAGGTGCTGGCAGAAGACAGTGTTTGTGCCTCTTCTTTTTTTCTGAGGATCTCGTGGGCACTCTTCACATTTTGGGGGTGATAAGGAGGAGATTATTGTTGAGCGTTTGTTGGAACTAAGTCCTGCACCATTCCCTTTCTCTGAGGAATGTTTCACAATGCTATATGACACAGGAGTGTGGGTCAGAGACTTCAGCAAGAAATACCTTATTTCATTAAGAATACACAGGTTCTTGAACCTGCTTTGTCTGATATCCTCATACAAAACCTACCACCATCCTCGGCTCACGTTGTTATCGCACCTTTTTCAAAGTGCAAGGAACATTCTTGCCACAGCTCAGAATTGCAATTTATTGAAGGATAATAGTAACACAGCGAACTACAGAGGAAAGAGAAAGGGGGTTTGATCCCTTTCAAAAAAAGGTATTGAGGGGACATAGTTGGAGTAAGACTAGATTAGGTTTTACTTTCCTGTACGTTAAGACTGTTCTTTGCTAGGACAGATCCCAGCAGCTCCACAGCCCGGGGGCGGTCACTCTGGCTCATGCCAGGCTGCAGGAAGAATTTGTCACAGATTTCTGTCACACCCAATGGTGCCTTGGACATTCTGGACTAAGGGCAAAAAATGATGAGAAAACAGCTTTATTTGATGTGGACACTTTCTTCATTCCATATTCAAGCAAAACCTGAAACAGGGCATTTAAACAAGCCTATTTGGGGCGCATGGCAGCTATTGCTTCTTCATTCAAAGGTACCATGAAATTAGTAGATTTTCTCTGGAAACTGATGTACTTTTTTTTAAAAACAAAACCAAATCAAACAAAACAACAAAAAAAAGGAGAGCAAGAATAAGCACTCATTCCAATTCCATTCCAGTGCTCTTTCTGCGTAGGTTAGAAACTTTTAATGGAAGGTCCGAAATCTGTCTTTGACAGTAAAGCTTACTGAAACACAGTGTATATGAGTTTTCCTAAGCTAGCAGTTGGTTCGATTGAAGGTTACTCTCTGGATAACTTATTTTGCTTTGTTTTGTGATATTGGATAGTTTTCACAGATCTGAGACATCTTTTCATGGAGTTCTTTTATCGCTGGATTCCATCTCACTGAAAAGGCTTCATGCAAACTGAATTGAACAAACAACAGCAACCATGCCCGAACATTTCAGGCAGTAAAAGCATACATACGCTAAAAAAAAAAAAATAAAATTGTCTCAGCAGCTTCCCGAGTCCAAACTTCTGGGGAATCCTCAACGTTCAGCATTAAAAGTCACCAGATGCTTCTTCTACAGGATACAAAAAGCAATGTGTTAACAAAAGACAAAAAGTACACGCTATAGCTCCCTGTTATCTCGTGTGATTTATTTCCACAGGTTAGGCTGGGAAAGAGGTACTGATAACTCTGGTATTAGTTCTGATTGCTCTAGAGACCTTGGGGGATCCCTCCTTGACTACAAGATCCTACAGGTCTCAGTTTTTCTGGCACCATGAAGATGACATTAGCACAACCGTGACCCGCCACACTTTCAAGTGGATAAACCTATAGCCCTGTGGAGAATATAAGGAACCATCCTCATGGAAAGTGGGAGCTGGCTGCAGATGGAGTTGTCTGAGCTCTTAATTAATGATTGCTGTTGGCTGCACAGATTTGCTCCTTCTCACAGCTTGGATATCACCATGAGAGGATGGCAGGGCCTGACTACCAGAGCAAAGGAAAGATGGTGTTTCATTAGGAAAAGGCATGGCCCTAAGGCACTGATCAGCCCACCTTTCCCAGGGAGAGTCACTCTTTCCTACATCTTCCCAGGGATTTCAGAAAGCATTTTGGAAGAAAAGCCTTAAGAGTTTTACAGTTTTACAAAAGAGTTTTACAAATCCTGAAGGCAGCTGAGAGTAACACTGTAAATAGAGGCAAAAACTTTCCTAGCAGAAATCAAACACCACAGTTCTTTCCATAAAGTGGGAATCTCTATTCAAGCCCCGAGCTGCCTTTGGGCTGGTGGGGATGTGCTGACAGCCTGCTCAGAGCTGTGCAAAAGACAAACCAACCACCTCGACAGAAAGACCAGCTTCCCCTACCCCTTCCCACACACAAAAGCACGAGCATCAACAGTGAAGAGCTGAACTGAAAAGTCTCTTAATGAGAAAACTCCCAGAGCAGTGCGCTGCTCTGGGTCTTGCAACGCCGATGTCAGAAAATCCACGTGTTGCAGGAGCTACTCACAGTGGACCAGACGAAAAAATGAGTAACGTGCTAGATGGGTACCTGGCACTGATGTTCAGACCAGGCAGCTCTGTTTTACAGCCTTGGGGTCTGGTTATCTCACATGTTATATTTGCAGGCAAGACCTCTCTGCTGTTTGAATCTCATACCTTGCTCTGTAACATCCTCGGTGCTCTTTGACCTCCAGGCTCTCAGGTCCAGTTTTGGGATCTGGCTGCAGCTTAGGAAGCCACTGGGGTATCTGTTAGCCTGGAATATATATCTTGGTACCTTAGAGATCTGGGTGTTATCACATATTATTTGTGACAAGGAGATTTTGGCCAGTGCAGAGCGCTGCTGGGGAGTGAAAACCCCTTTGTTCTCCCACCAAAACCTGCAGGAGAAGGGAGAAAACGTAACAGATTTTTGCCTTCTGGTTTCTTCACGTTCAAGACTCCTGCAACATTATTTCCTGATAACATATTTATTTTTCCAAGAGCAGATTTAAATTTCTGTTATTTAAATCAAGAGCCCTGACTCACCAGCTGGATTATTTAACTTGCTTTTCTGCCATGGACAGGTAATAAAGATGCAATTGAATTAAAGCTTTGCCCAGCATTTCCTCAAATGAGGCACAGGCACTCTCAAATAGAAAAGTCTGCACGTACTGAATGCAGACAGCGGTTACATCCACATGATTGCCGTGCTGGAACCAGCCCTATAATTATTGTCTTAAAAAAAACCCCCCAAAAATAGAGTTCTTACATCGTGCCATAAGAACAGGATTTCTAGCTGTGCAGTAGACTGTTTGCCTTTAAGTTCCTGATGCTGGGGTTCGAGCTTACGTTTCTTCTGGGCAGAAAAGTTTCTCAGAAACACTGGTCATGATCCCATTTTCAGTTAATTTTGTTAGCAAGTACAGGGACTTTGATTCAGAAATGCAGGTTAAAATGGGACACATAATTCATTTCTGCACCTGATGCCTCTGAGCAACTTCAAGGAGGAGGAGGAAAACTCCAGGTGTGTTGAAAGCACAACACTGCTCAAATGACTGTGAATTTGGCTGGAAAGCACAAACACTGTCAGACCACGGGGGTCCAGCTCAGAACTGGGGTGGAAAGGAGAAGTAGCGAAAAATCATCTCTAAGACCCCTGAGAAGTGCCTAAGTCACTGTGATGGTGCAAAGCTGTGTACTGCAAACTCGGGAGATGGGAAGGTCAGGAGATGTTTGGCTCTTGTGGGGCACAGCAGCCCAGAAGGAGCGGTCCCATGAAGAGGACAGGGATGCTCACAGTGCCAGGGAAGCAGCTTGGACTGAGCTGGGACTTAACCAAGAGAGAACAATTAATTTCTTTTACTCCCTGCAGAGCCTGGAAGTGTGTCAGTCCTTCAGCAGTCCAGTCTGCAGGCAAATTTTTAAAAGTCCCCAAAGCACAAACCACTACATCAACAGATGTTGGGCATCTACCATCAGCGTGAGACACTTAGGCTAATTAAACCTGACAGCTTTTTTCCTAATTGGTGAGGTCAATCCATCTAGATCCTGGTATTTTCCACCTTTAGAGCTGTACCTGGTTTTCTTGTTAAGGTGTTCATATGTTTCCTTTGCTGGAGTGAGCTGCTGCTTGAACACACAGTAACATGGGTCTCCTTGAAACTGCTTATCTAAGGAGGAAAAGAGCTCAAACATTCGCACTGAGTGTGAACCATCGGCATGGAGAGGGACAATCCAATTTGCACAAGTAGTGATTGGCAGTGAATGGGCTGAGAGTGAAAACACTTGGCTGGGAAGGGATCTTAGCCTGGGATCTCAACCATCATCTAGCCAGACAATAAGAACATCACCAGAAAGAAACATTTGGAGGAGTAATGAAAAAAAAAAGCAACAAACAACTGGAACAGTTTCCAAATCTGCATAGAGAAATCTGCAGAAACTGCAGTCTCCCTCTGTCCTTTGGGGTTTGAATACCCAGATCCTCTCTCACCTGTCCCCATCACGAATGTTCCTGAACTGGGTGCCAATGAGACAAGCCATGAGTGGCCCAACTCTGCCTCCAGTCACAAAGGGCTCTGCCAGGGCCCCAATCCAAATGTCAATGTTCTTTGGTGTCCCGTACAGCTGTATGAACTTCTTCGCCAGGTCATGATTCCTCAGCACTTCAGCAAGTGCCTCCAACCCAGAAGGTTGTGAAAGCCCACAGAATTGTCTCCAGGAGTTATAACCTGCAAGTGTCAGAGCAGACAGATCATTAATGGGGAGAATTAAGAAAAAAATATACAGAATATGGCATCTGGATGATACCACTATAAAAAAATCCAAGGAGACTGAGAATTTGCTCTGTCAGAAAAAGGATTGGGGACCTTTTTTGATCTTGCTACACCATCATCACCTTCATAGGTTGTCTAACATCAAGTAGTGCAGTAGCACTTGGGGGCAGGCTGAGGCCCAAAGGAGCTAAACACAAATTCGCACTAGAAATACACATCAGTTCCACTGCAGCAGATCAGCAGTCCAAGCTATAAATTCAGGATTTGTGGTTGCGGTCAGGTTCTGCACAGCAGTGTTCCGAGGTAAGGCACAGGAAAATCGCAACGTTCTGCTGCAGCACAGGCAGAGCAACCTGTGAGCTGACCATACACCTGGGTGTACGGCAAAGCCTCCGTCAGGGCTTAAAACCTGTGAACCCAACACACTTTTCATCGTAGTTTCCAAGTGAGCTCTATTGCATCTCCCAGGATGCTACTGACTCAGCAGCTCCAGGCACTGTTGGGCAATGGCACACCCAGGAGTCAGTTGTAAAGTCCTATCAACAACCTATTTCTCAAGACCAACTTGCAATGCCATTACACTTGTTTTGCATCTCGCAGAGCTGTGAAAGTGGTTCTGACCTGCTTTTCTTTCTGGGACATAGTCTTTACAGAGAAATTATGATGAGATTTTTCCTCACATATTGCAATCTGCTCTTCCAGTCATGTGTGGCTGGGCTGGACAACTACAGATGCTTGGAGAGAAGCCACAGAGGACTTTTGGCCCTAATTCCACTCCTGCAAGCTTGTTGCTGAACTGTTTTCCCAATTTTGCCATTCGAACAACAATGCAAATGAGTCAGCTACTTATCACTTGGCACTGTGCAAATACCCCATGTTCTTGTGGCCGTGTGTCTCCTTCAGCTCCACCCAAGTTCTGACTTCATTGCTCAACCTCCCATACCCTTACCTATGGTTGTACAGAAATGATGAAACAGTTTGGGAAAGAGTAATTTCAGCCAAGCATGGGCTGGAGATGTTTCTCCATGTTCAATCACAAGAGTGCCTGATTTCCACTTGTTTTTCTTCGGAAGATCTGCTCCCACAGCCAACTTACCTGGAAGGCCATGATCTCTGCAACGTTGCATGTTAAGTGCAGGTAAATCAAACCCAATCCTTTCAACCTGCTCAAACATCCGATCCCGGAGCTCATCCACCACCATTTGCTGCTGTGTCATTAGCTTGGCCTGATTTGCCATCAGGCTCCGGAGAAAGGGGTCGATACCACCTGCAACGGGTACACAAGGAGTTGTGAGCAGTGCAGGTAGCAAGTGGGTGTGTTAGAGGCTCAGGAGAGCTGAATGCAGTCTGTGTTTAGTTATAAGTGTCTACTACAAGAGAATCAATGTTCCTGCACTTAAAGAATTAAAAAGAAAATACTTTGAATAACTTTCTTAGAGTCTACAGTAATTAAGCAATCAGACTGCATTTGACTGCAGAGAACAGCTCTGTTGGGAAAAAATCTGGCTGGTAGTAAAGGTCATTTAACATGTTTAATGTAAATTGCTTTTAAGTTTGGTTGAAGCAGGAGCTCATCCAGAGAGGGCAGAAAAGGTTGAATGAAATAAACTTACACTGCAGAGGTGCAAGAAAGGCTTTACCTTCTTTAATGATCCTCCAGACAGCAAAGAAGGCACTTCTGAGTTGAATTTTAGGACCCATAGGCTTGTAATTTTGATTTAAGCGGTCAACAGTTGGTGGAATTGAAGCATGAGCAAAACGAAAAGCCAAGGTGAAGACATTGGATATTCGAGGATCTGCAGACTCATTGTAGCCTCGGTAGCGAGGAATTAATCTCTGGAAACTGCTTCCCAACAGAAGAGGCAGGTAGTCCCTGTAGGTTACAATCTAGGAGGAAACAAGGAAAGCGTGAGTCGTTAAGTGCTTGGCCATCGGTTTATTTTGAAGCGAAGTCTCAGACTACAGGAGCTGTCACCCTGATCTTCTTTGGTGGGATTTATGTAGGAGATTTTGCTAGAACAGATGGGGAGCAGAGAGACTGCCCAGGGCCAACCTTCCTTTCACCTCATCAGACCTTCACCCAGCTGCTCAGGCAGTCTGGTGAGGACCTTTATGGCACTGTTGAGTGACATTCGTCTCTCTTCAGCTCCGTTGCCTTCGTTCAGAGCCTTTTCCACATCTGGCCGTTGTGCCATGCCACAGGTGGTGCAGCTCCAGGTACAGACACAGGCACCGTAGGCCACTGCCTGCGCTCCTGGTTTCTCCTGCTATGCATGGTGGGATGTCTACGCTCTCTAGCAGTGACGAGCTTTGCATGACCGTGCAGCAATTTGCATGAGTGTGAAAAGTGGACAGAACTGCTCCAGCAACATCAGGAAGCACAGACACTGCCTGACCCATGCTCATCCTTGGTTTGTGCACCAGGATCTTCTGCCCTTTGGTGCTGAAGACTTGGCACTCAGGTATCCCCAGACATGATCCTACTTGCCTCAACTGCTTGGCAGGTCAGAGTGAATTGAAAACCTGCCAGACACACCCAGATATTCCCTCCTTGTCCTATTGGTAGAGGCCATTCCCATCAGCCAGGTAGAACTGCATTTCCTCCTCCTTTTCACCCTACATGCTTCAGATGACAAAGTCAACAGTGTTGGCACAGATGATATCACCACCTACAGGCAGATCGATTAGTACTCCCATAGTAGAGGTTTCCAACCCTGATCTCACGTCCCTTTGACATCTTGAGGAGGCTGCACAATATAGCTTAAAGAATTAAGTTCTTTGTCAGCAGGTGAAAACATCTTAATTGTCTGAAAATTGCAATGAGATTAAACCATTGATTTCAATGTGATGATGGAGACAATGCTTCTAGTACAATTGTTTGAGTCTCTCTACATTGGCTTACTCAACATGTTTATTCAGTAGCACTATAATATTTAAACTGATAGTTTTAAAAACTTAAAGTTTTTATATTCCTGCGCTTTTGTTTGTTTGTTTGTTGAAACAGCTCAGAAGATGAGTTTCCAATTAGGTTTGACTAAGCTCTGCCTTTGTAAACCCCGTGTCTTCTCCTCTCATAGGAGCCGCCTTTTCTGCTGGCTGTGAAACCTCATCTGGCTTTGAAGTTGGTCCTGCTCCAAACCAGAGACTGGACAAGAGACCCTGAGAGATCCCTTCCAAGCACAGAAATGTTTCTGTGCCCCTAGGATCTCATTCAGGGTGAAGTCTGCAGTGCAGCACAGTTCTGAGATGCTATTTGTCCCAAAGCAATAAGGACAGAGAAATGTCATGGCTGGTTGCACTCACCAGCACATGGGGTTTCTTCAGGAGACTCACAAGCCAGAGGAATTTTAATTCAGATGGCCAGTACCATTTTTACATTTCTAACCCTGGTTAGAAAAAATTATTACTCTGAATTTTCTGTCCCCATGTTTCTCAAAAATGTGCGGTTAAAAAAATAATTTGGAAATTTAGTAGTAGAGGGACATCAAAGGTTCAGTGGGATCCCTCTGTGCTTGTTACTTCAGATATCTTAATGTGATTTTGCTTTGAACAAAAGGGGTTGGTGGAAGGAATTCAGCCATTTGCACCCCAAAATACTGCACCCTTTGGACCCCCCCACACTAACAAACCCCATCATGTTAATTCTGTGAGGCTGCAAGACCAGGCAGCAGAGCCAGAACATACGACATGGTGGCTGGTACCTGGATCATGGCACCCAGGATCTTCCGTGCCTCCTGGTAGAGCTTCTCTCCATTCCAGTGGGGATTTAGTCTCTTCAGCTCACTAGCCAGGCGGTTGTGCTCCCGCACAAAGAGCGTGTGCATGCATGCCAGCTCCAGCATCTCGTTCGCTCGAGAATCACCTAGGAGTACCACAAGTGAGCAGAGTTGTACCGCCAACAACCTGCCTGGGCTTGGTTACTTCCCGCTGAAAGAAGGCAAATGTCACGTTGGGAAACATGGGAAAGATGCACAGAGAAAGTTTTAGATGTCTGGATATCTGCATTGTGAAGAAGATGGGTAAGACAAACACAGTAGGAGAAGGAAACCAGGGTCTGGGCCCCGAGGGTTGGAGAGCACCAGTGAAAAGTCGAATTTCTGCTGAGGTAGCAAAAGCCCCATGGTTGGGCTCAGCATCACAGAAAGAGGAGGAAGTTTTTTTTCAAGTAAGGGCTAGGAGCATTAACTTAAGAAGCTGAACACAAGCAGGTGTTCTCCCAACTCCCGTATCTGTCTCACAGCTCGGGAGAGAAACGAAAGTGGGCAGAGGGAAGTGAGGATGGCCAAGGGAGCTCTGTAAGTCCCACAGCATCCTTCTAACCAGCTGAACCCTCGGCCAAAGCAAGATGACAGTCACAATCAAGCTCTTTGGTGGGTAAAAGTAAAAGGAAAGTGAGTCACAACTTGAAGGAATAAATTACAAATGGCCTCACAATGAAATATTAAATCCTTCTTCAAGCATCTAAGGCAGGAAACCCAAGAGCTAGCAGGTGAAGAGAGTACAAAGAGGCACTCAGAGATAAGTAAATATATTGTATTTAGTCCCCTAGTCCCATAGTAAATAGAAGGCTTTGCTCTTGTGTTCTGCACAGAGCCCTTTTCATTTACTGTCAAAGGCCATCTGTAAGTGACTGCGGAAGAAGAAACAAAACCAGCACTGTGAGGTTTCCTTGAGCAGATGGCATCTACCACGGGCTTCCAAAGGAGCTCCAGCAGGAAATCACTGAACTCTGTCAGCGAACTGCACACGTCAAATTTCCCCAGTTCTCAGGGACCGGAAAAGTCACAAGTAAGACACTGAGTATTCAGAGGAGCTTCCAAGCCAGCCTGAACTGTTCACTGTAAATTAATTGATGGTTATGTACCCAGAAATGGAACAGCAACTGCTCTGGCAGACCCTGAGCTACAGGGTCTTGGAGGCTGGGGGCCCACCCTGGGAAGCACCCAACACGTTGGCCCGTCCTGCTCCTCGCTGGGCCTTTGGCCATGTGTCCTGTGTGACCTTAGAATTGCAAAATAGAATCACAGAAGCACGGACAAGCTGTTGCCTTTGGGCCAGTCTGCTATTGCTGTGTGTGCTCAGGACCGCCATGGCTCTGGTTCCCAGGTCACCTCCAGCAGCCCCACATGCTCTCTGGGCCCTAAACCAGAGCTGCTGGGCACAGAAGGGACGGCTCCACTCCAGGCATATCATCACAAGGAAGACTTGGAGACGGTGAAGACCTTTCTCCTACCTAGCACAGTCCATCTCAGACATTCATGATCATAGAATGATAGAATCATAGAATTNNGCAACTTGAGGCCGTTTCCTCTGCTCCTGGCGCTTGTTCCTGGGGAGCAGAGCCCGACCCCCCTGGCTCCAAGCTCCTTTCAGGCAGTTCAGAGATCAGAAGGTCTCCCCTCAGCTCCTGTTCTCCAGCTGAACCCCCAGCTCCCTCAGCCGCTCCCATCACACTTGTGCTCTAGCCCCTTCCCCAGCTTTGTTCCCTTCTCTGAATTATGTTTTGTTATGCTCCATTTTCTACTTTAATAAGAAAGCTAAGCAATTCAATAAATGAATCGGAGCTCGTGGAATATTTCTGCTCTGAATTTCAGGGTTAGAGGTGCCAGCACCCAACTTACCTGCAAGAAAGCAAGGGATGTTGGCTCCCTTGCTGACTATAAGACACGGGTCCTTCTGCATGCTGCCGAAGGGCATATATGCCTTCCCGCTGTCAGTGAAATTCCGGTTCACAGCCAGCAAGCCCAGCTGGTTGCTCTGATCCCTCAGTTTGTTGGCCAAAGGCACTTCACTGCCGTACACCATGCTGCCATCCAGAAAGGAGGTGAGCGCGTTGATCTGATCGCGAATGGCTCTGCCACTGGTGCAGGCAGGAGCTGAGCGGAAGAAAGGAAGGCAATCTTTCGTGTTTTTAATCCGTGGATCATCGGGTGGGATCTGCAGAAAGATAAAAGGGTAATTAATCACCAGTTCAGGGGTGCAGAAATTCTGCACTGTGATACTTAGAGCCTTAAAAAAAGCCATGTAGGAGCCATCTCAAAGACAGTCCCTGTGCTAGATAGTGTGGAGATGAGTCATAAATCCCTGATACGAAGGGTCAGATTGACAGCAAAGATGCTATTTCAGGTATCCAAGTCCCAAATGTGTATGAAAGCCTGGAGATGCCTAAATTTCCATAAAGTCCTATGGATACCTAAACTTTTTCCCTTGAACATACCAGATTGGATCTTGGAAGCTCAAGTTGGAATCTGGTGTTCATATCTATGCTACAGAGTTGTCATCCAGAATTTGTGTCCCTGTCTATATTCTGAAACGCATGTTGGGCAAATACTCAGTGATGCTCCATCCCTTTACACTTTTCCTTGCAAGGACACACAGGTACATGGGAGAGCCAGATCTGCAGCACAGCCTCAAAGGCAGGAGAGCTGCAGGGTGGACATGTACATCATCAAGCATTTACTGGAGCTAAGGCTGCGATGTGAGTGCCAGGCCGCTATGGAGAGATGCTCATCACTTCCTTGCCCTGTTCACTGCTGAGCATTTAAACATCAAACACACATGGATTTGCCGGGGTATTGACACCCATCAACTCCTGTTTCTATAACTCGGGTATCACCCATGTTGCCTGTGCAGCAAACCTCCAAAGAAAAGCCATGTCACAGAATCTCAGACGGCCCGGCTGTTTGGGTTTCAGGCCCTCTGTAGATCCCCAGCCCAGCCCTGCTCACAGGGTCACAGAGCAGATCACACAGGTCGGTCCAGGCGGGTTTCAATGGCTCAGAGAAGGAGACTCCACACCCGCTCTGGGCAGCCTGGGCCAGGCTCTGGCACCTCCCAGCACACAAGTTTCTCCTCATGTTCACATGGACCCTCCACTGAGAGAGGGAATTGAGGGAAGGGATTGAGGGAATCTCTGTTGAGGCAGATGGATAAATGGCTGGAAATGGGGGAAAGACTGTCCCTGACATCTGAGGACAGTCCCTGGGACCCAGCGCCACCACCTTACAGAGAGCAGTCTGACCCCCCTGGCCTACTCTGGAGGATGTCCCTCCATGGCCGAGGACCATGAGAGCCACCAGCATCTCCTGTCCTGCCCTGCCCTGCAGAAGAAGGCTGGCTGTACCTTGATGGGAAAGCAAGGGGGCTGCTTGGCACAGCTGGTGTGACAGTCCACCCCACCACCGAAGGTGACTCTAGTTGGGCTGTCCGGGCTGAAATCCAGGTCGTGGTCAATGAACTGGCCCCACTGCATGAACATGAGGGATCTCTGCTGGTCCAGCCTGAGCTGCTCAGGGGGGAAGCGGACGATCTCATTTGACACTTTTCGCACCTGCAGGGGATGAAGGCAGAACACGTGTGTTAGGAAATTATTTGTACAAACGGGTGCATCAGTTTGTAGCCTCATCAGCAGAAATTCATAAGTCACTAATTCCTTATACTTCGCAGCAAGACCCCAAATCTTTGTCTGTGTTGGAAGGTGTTACTGAGACCCCCTCTGCTGAGCACTGTGCAGTTCTGGCTCCAGCCACGTTTCTGAGCCTCCAGGCCAAGAGCATCATCCCTTGATAAACACATGGAAGCAGCAAAGCAAGAACCATACTGAATAGCCTGGGAAAGGGAGGCAATGGATTTTAAAAGACTGCTTTGAAATAGAAGAATGGGAAAAAAAAGAAGTCTTTGGGATTTTCTGAAGGTTTTCTCAGTAAATTCCTCTGGTTACTAGCATTTGTAAAATTCTTCACAGTTCAAATGCTTCTTGGGCAGCTACACTTTTTGCATGGCCAGGACACTCTCCCAAAGGCCTTTTCCCTTCTCATCTCTCTCCCATCCATCTCAACTCCTCCATCAGTTCTTCCTCCATGTTTTATGGCAGAAAAAGTGGTCAAAACTCTGCTCAAGCCCTGACACTGTGCTGAAGAACAGAGTTAGGAAGTACAGTGAAAGCACAAGTGTAAAGCACACAACATGGAAATTCACAGTGCTACTCATCAGCTCTGTTGTTGCACCAAGCCCAGGTAATCAGAAGCCTCATCAAATTGTACTTGCTCCCCTCCAGGTTCCACAAGAACCACACGAACCCCCACAGATCACCCCACCCATGGACCCACACACAGAATTTCTAGCTGGATATTTTTTATTCTGGGGATTCTCTTGTTTTATCCTCTTGCATATTGCTTTTCAGGAAGCAATTCAAGTGCCAAACAGCTGCCACAAACCAAAACAAAAAAGGTGAGTAGATTACTTTGGCTTAAATTCACTTAATTTAAAAGAGCATATTGCATAATTGTTTCTTTATCCTGCACTTCTGCAGTAATCAGATTGATTTTCCTTTGCTTTCCCTGCAAGCATGGGAGTTGGAAACCATTTCTGTTAGATCACCCTGGGGACTCTCATATGATCACCCTGAAGCTGGTGAATTTAAATTCCTCCTCCTGATCACCAGCTGGTGGACGTGCCCGTTGACGTTTGTGACCTACCCAAGGACGGGCAACCCCGAAGCCCTGACACTGCATTTTCAGATGACCGAAACCATTACCAGTGGGAAGGGGAACCCAGATAAACGCTTTCCTTCCGTCCACCCGTGGGGGAGTGACACGCCATCCTCGTATTCTGCTGGCAGCCATCTGACCAGGGCCCTGTTGGACGCTCCCAGCGATGGGTTTCTCCTGTCAGAGTGAATGGAAGGACAGCAAAGCATCAGCGTCATTGGGATCCTGGCAGGGCAAAGAGCTCATGGATACAGATAGAGCCAGAAACCTTGGCATGGGATCCCACAAATATGTACAACATCTGGGAGCAGCTGCAGCCCTGTGACTCTGTGGGTTTGGTGTTGCCAAGTGCTATTAATAGCGATAAGCCTCAGGTTTAATAATAACAACAATAATTACAATACACGCTAAGCCCCAGTTTCTCCCAGGCAAGAACTCAAGTTGCTGGCAACTCCTCGTGTCATCTGGCCTGAAGAAGAGCCCTCGACCTCAGACCATGAATGGAAAACCAAGGGGAAAGCTGAACATCAGAGAGAAGGGGCAGAAACTCCCGTTCATTTTACGGTATTACCAGTGACATTTAACAGAAATGGGGATGTGCATTGTGAGCATTTCTACACTGTAATTGGACTGATTACTATAGTTTGATTAGACTACTAAAGCCTCAATTAGACTAATAATATATTTAATTTGCAGTGTATGTGTAAGATGTTTTCTCTGGTTGCCCGTCATGCATCGTGGGGTAACACCGCCCAGGGCCAATCAAGGCAGGGACACAGAGCACAGGGCAGAACCGAGCCCACCTTCTCCAGGGCTTCAGGTGTGATGGACCATCCTCACCCCAGAGCCCGGATCCTCCTCCCAAGTGAAGCCACCGCTTTCTTAAAATGGAAGGAGGCTGGTTGCTCTCTCCCTGCTTCTTATACAGACACCTGAAGGCTGAAGCATCCCCTGGGCAGACGTGTCCGAACGCCTTCCTCTGCTCCAGGTGCTCCCAGAAGGTGCTCTGACTACCAGGTATTTGGAAATAGGGGAGGGATGGGGAATGCTCCTGTGCTGTCCCTTTTAAAACACTCTATTGTTTGTCACAGCTTCTCTTGCATTCCACTGGGAAAGCTCTGAATATACCGAGAGAGTTTTTATATCCCACATCACAGCCATGCCCCTCCCTCTCCCCAGCCGTGGTACACACACAACGTGATCTCCCCCAGACCATGCGCCCTGATTTCCTCCTTGGCACAACGTGGGGCATGGAGATGGCCAGATCGTGCCCCAGTATGGATTTGGCTCAGGAAGCCCTTTGAGACTCCGCAAAGGGGCAGAGCCAGACAAAGCCCAGGAGAAAGCAAAAAGATGCAGCCTGATGACAGAGAACCTGGGCTGGAGGGGCAGTGCCCAGCACAGAGCTGTTTGCATTTTGGCCAAAGAGCCACTTCGTGTATAACACCAAGAACCTGCGAAGCAAGTCTGGAATGAAAATCCTCACACATCTAGAAAACAACACTGTGGGGTGTAAAACCCTACAGAAGGCATCCTAAATGGATCATCCTTGGGGATATGGGTCTTGTACCACTGATGGAGGATCCATCCATCCATCCATCCGTCCTGCTGGCACAGCCCCCTCACCTGTTGTTGCACTCGCCAGTGATCGTTCGGTAGCCGTGAGAAGCATCACAATTTATTTGCTTAACCTGCTGGTCACATCCGCTTGCCTTGAAAATCATCCCCAGCTGAGCCGGTGTGAGCAGGTCTGCCAGGTAACAACACAGAATGAACATGCAGGAACGTACTGGCCCTTGCGATGCCTCCCTGGCTCAGGAAAATCTGTTCCTTCTTGTACCCTTGAAATGGTTCCTTATCATCTGAAAAGCACAGGCGTTGTCATTTAAGGTCTCCTCACTCACAGATGTGCTGAGGATGCTCTCTCAGAGCAGCAGATCGCTTTTTATGGTTCGGAAAGAATTAAACCTAACAAAGTTGTGGTCAGATCTTATTTATAATTGTGTTAGGCCTGTGCAGCAGCAGAATTGTTTTCTAGCACTAGCTTTTTCCTTCCTCTCCCCTCCCTTTTCATCTCCACCGTAAACTGCGCACAGCTACAGCCATCCCAGTGCTGTGTTACAAGTGTTGTCCCCCCGTGAAGCGGCCGCTGGTGTGTGTCACCACTGGGCAGACCTGCCTGGAGAAGACACCAGCAGGTGGTTGGGCAGCACAAGGGGACGCTGCCTTTGCATTTCCACCGCACAGATGTCCCCATGCACGGGAGACAAGTGGCCCAGTTCAACCAGCAAAGCCTTCTTGGCTATCACTGCTGGCACACCACGTCCTGAGCCCTTGGAGGTTCCCTGGTCACTGCTGACACCAACAGTTGGGGTCACAGCATGGTGCAGAAGCCACTGCTGCCTCCTGGGCAGGTGGATGAGAGGTGGCGCTGGGTGACCTGGCACATCTCTAGATCGAAGCTGGAGCCTCGCTCCTGGATGCAGGGGCTGGAGCTCAGCCCTGCCTCCCTCTTCCAGCTCACCCCTATTCCAGCTCACCCAGTGACGTGTATCCTGGCCTGTCAGCATTTTGCTGCAACGCTGGGCATCTCCATGAGTTCATCTCTATATGGCAGGAGCCCTTCCCGTGCCTCCCTGAACTCTTCCCCTTGCCTGATTTGCCTTCTGCTCAAGAAAACTGGTCCTGCTGGGAGGCCAGGAGTGCTGCCTCAGGGAGGACACGGATCCATCAAGACACAGCTGAACTGTCCCATCACGTTGCTCTGTTCTCATTCTCCGTTTGTGCCTTTCTCACAGCAGCCTGTTCCCCATGCAGAGCAACCTGGCAGCGACTTTGACCATTGCTAGTTGAAGTCTGGCAGAAAAACTGCTTACTTTGGTGCTGAGCTGTTGTGAGTCACATCCTCTGTGTTTGCTCATTGTCTGCTCAAGCAAAAGAATATAGCCTAGAAAAGCCTTACAAGCTTTGACCCGTTGGTACATTAACCGCTGTATTACAGAAAGAACCAGGGAAGTGCACAACACACTTTCATTGACTAATAAACCCGCAAATGTATTTTTTAAGATGGAAAGAGAGCACAGAAAAATAATTTAAATTTGCCTCGCTGCAGCCACGTGGGAGGGATTTGACCCATCACAACGCCTTTCGTTCCCTCC
The DNA here is from genome assembly GCA_013399365.1 of Pampusana beccarii. NCBI lineage: Eukaryota > Metazoa > Chordata > Aves > Columbiformes > Columbidae > Pampusana > Pampusana beccarii. Next base: position 231,169 of record VWYH01001390.1, read on the forward strand.
TCCCCAAGCCCACACAGCCCCGGTGACCAGGACCCAGACCTTTCTCCTCTGCTTTCCTCCCAGCAAAGTGACATCCCCACCTGTGACGTTGAAGTCCCCCCTCACAGCCCATCGCAGCTTCTCCTTGAGCAGGGTCAGGGTGGTTTCCATGTAATCTGCAGCCCGAACGGCAGCTCGAGTCCCTGCAACCGGCTGTTTGAAATATCGCAGCAGCTCTGTCGGGGTCAAGGCATCATTCTGCAGGTGCTCCTTTATGCTGCAAGGGAGAACAAAACAAAATCTGCAGGACCGAAAAGGGGCAGAGCCAAGAGTCCCGCAGGTTACACACACAAGTGCTGGCGCTGGGGGTTTGGCCTTGGCTGGACACCAGGTGCCCACCCAGCTGCTCCATCAGCAGGATGGGGTGGGGAGAAATGAGGTGGAAAAAACCTGATGGGTCAAAATAAAGGCAGTTTAACAAAGAAAAAGCAAAGGCTGCACGAAGAAGCAAAGGAAAACAGAAGATTCATTCTCTACTTCCCAGCAGCTGGCAACGCCCAGCCACTTTCTGAGAAGCAGGGCTTCAGTCCACATAGTGGTTGCTCTGGAAGACAAACATCGAAATGATGAATGCCATCCCTCCTTCTCCTTTCTCTAGGTTCTTATTACTGAGTAGACATAGAATGATAGAATCATTTCAGTTGGAAGAGACGCTCAGGGTCGTCAAGTCCAACCATAACCCACCCCTGGCACTGCCCCATGTCCTGAGAACCTCATCTCCGTCTGTCCAACCCCTCCAGGGATGGTGACTCCAGCACTGCCCTGGGCAGCCTGTTCCAATGCCCCACAGCCCTTTGGGGAAGAAATTGTTCCCAGATCCAACCTCAACCTCCCCTGGTGCAACTT
>VWYH01001390.1:232149-262007 GCA_013399365.1 Pampusana beccarii
ACCAGCACCGACTACAGTGGCACAATCACTTCTCTAGTCCTGCTGGCCACACTATTCCTGATACACCATATGATACGGAATGTCCCCTTGGTCAGTTGGGCCATCTGTCCTGGCTTTATCCTCTCCCAGGATCTTGCCCATCCCAGCCCGCTGGTGAGGGGGATGTTGGAGACACAGCCCTGATGCCATGGGGCTCAGCAGCAGCCAAAGCCCACGTGTGTTATCAGCACCTTTCTGGCTGCCGACACACAGCTCAGCACTGTGGGGGCTGCTCTGGGGAGCGTTAACCCCATCTCAGCCAGGCCCAGCACAGCTGGGCACCCCAGCTCTCCAGGCACGTTACTGGTCTGAACTGGGAGCACAGGCGCAATCACCTGCACCACATCTGGAAGGGAGCGGGGCTGTTCCTGCCGCTCTTGGCAGAGGAGCAGAGCGAGCTGTAGGGTGGAATCTAAAATAGCCCAGATCCACCCACCAGAAGAGAAATGTGACATCTTTATATCCCTGAGGTAACCAAACCTCACTCAACTGCCCTCCAAGTTTCAAACACCTGCAGGTGCCAGTGTCCATCCAGAGGTCCCCAACATCCCCAAGTCACCCTGTCCTAATGCTGCTGGAGCCCCCTCTCAGGCGGCCCCAAGCTGGTGAGATGTTTCCAAGGACGGCTGCCGAAGCAGGGTGTATATGGGCTGGCAGGAAGCTGCATGCTCCCAAACCATGGTGGTAAAAGCTGGGCTTTCCTGTCAGATCCCACAAAACGTCCTCACTGCTGCCTGCAGAGGTTTGCTCCCTCCTTAGGTGGTGAACCGCTAAAAATCAGCAGGAGCCTTTGCTGGCTCCGGTTCTCCTTGGAAAATCCCTGAGAAACGAAACAGAGCCAAGAAATTCTGAGCTGGGAGGAACAGCAGGCGCGGAGGAGGACAGAGTTACAGCTCTTAGCGACCCAACAGGCCGCAGATGCGGTGTGGAAACAGGGCGAAGGGCAGGTAAAATGCTGATTAGAGCCCACCGTGCTCTGGAGGAGCTCGCGCCCTCGCACGGAAAAGCCGGCGATGCTGCAGCCCAGCCCCGGCGCTCACCGGTCCCGCGTGCGCTTGTAGGCCGCGTCCACCAGCCGCTTGGCCTCGTCCACGCTGCTCCGGAGGGACGTGTCTGACAGCTCCGGGGGCAGATCTGGGCAAGGGAAGGGGAGAGCAGAGGTGAGAGAGCTGGACCCACCATCCCTGCGCTGCGGTGGGTCCTCCTCGTGCCTCCAGCACCCAGAGATATCGGCACGGCAATTGCTGCTGTTTGCTGTCTAGAGAGATATCTGCATATATATGTATATATATATTCCTCACAGGAGTCTGAGAGAATCACTCCCGGGCATGGAAATGATGGAAATGGTGACTCCATCAGTGAAGGCTTCAAATAAGCACTGTGAGGGATGGAGGCATCGTCCCTCCTGGTGTTTCACAGGACAGCAGTTGTTATTTCTTCAAGATATTTTGCAACCTCAGTTAACGTGACTCATCTTATTGCTACGCCTCCAGCCGCAGTTGCCTTCAGCGACCCTGCAAGATACCACTGGCTGCCGCGGAAAGCATTAAGAGCCCGGTACTAGGAGCTCTCGTCTGCTTTTCTTTCTCATCACTGTCTTTACTCCCTTGCTTTTTAACGCAGGTCGGCTACAGCCACGTTGCCCATACACCTCACGGTGAGTTTGGATCCTTCCCCCAACTGAGCCAAGCTCATATGTATCTCCTACACCTCAGGGCACAAGGACGCACATTTCCCCGCTGCCTTCCCCGGTCTGACCTGCAGCCCCTACGCCCTCACTGCTTCCCCTCCAGCTCGGGGGGGGCTCCCAAAAATGAACTGTGTCCCCATCATCTGCTGGCTGCGGGTCACAGAACGGGAGGGGACAGCCCCTGGTGGGGTCCTCCGAGTGAAAGTGTTTTCCTACAGCTCCCTGGGAAGAAGAAAGCTTCAGAAATCAGCACAAATGTGATAAATATATCCAAATTCTCCCCAGATTCTTTAAAATTTCTTCCCTAATCAACCCAGAGTTCATCTCTTTGATTATCTTGATGAGAAAAATTATTTCCTGGGCCACAATTTAAGACAAAATAAAAGTCAGGCATGCGTTTTCCATAAGCATTTTGCATCGTAGATTAACAAGCAGAGGTCTCTATACGTTTTGGAGCAGTGACTCAGAGCTGGCAAAGAGCCGAGTGTCTGCTCCATCCCCAAATTCCACAGCCCCGGTGGCCCTAATTCACCAAACACTGAAGCAAGATCACTTCAAAAAGAGACAATAATTTATCCCTCCCTCTGCGAGCAGGAACCAGCTCCCCTGAGAAGAAGAGGGTTCGGTTTTCAGTCTCCATAGATTAATAGCAGGGATGCAGTGCGGAGCTGCCGCTGGCGGCACCGCAGCCCGGGGGCTGAACCGCGTGCGCCGGAGAGGCGGCGCTCGCCGTCCTGCTCGCATGCGGGAGGGAGACGGTTGTACCGGGGATGGAGCGGTTCTGAGAACCAACCTCTCCTTTATACCGATTTTAAGAGATCGGATAGGACGTTAACTGATAAAAGTGTGAAAGCAGCCAGGATTGCTGCCACAGTAGATACAAACTGACCATGCTCCTTCTGACACCTCATCGGGACTTTGCTGCTTACAGAAGAATAATTGGGGTTCTCCTAGGCTTAACTTGATCTTTCCTACTCAGTATGTAAAACCCCCTGACCTGCAAAACCTGAGAAAAGGCCAATACCATAGGAAGAAGATGCAGATGCCGGGAGCAGGCTGAGGAACACCAGCAACCCCAGGAGTATTTCTGCCTTCATCCCTGCGAAGAAATACGAGAAGTGAAGAAAACCAAGAAGCCGTGGGTCTCCCCGGATGGTGCGAAGGTCAGTGCCCACACTGCTGACGGCTGGTGTGACGGGGTGTCCCCTTCCCCGTGCAATGCCCCTCAAGAGCGACTGTGCTGCCTGGGGGGCCCATCAGGGGCACATGGAACAGGAGATGCCTCCTGTCCTGGGGACATCACCCGTGGGGACAACCCAGCCCAGAGCAGGGGCAGGACACGCTGCCCGCACTGCAGGCAGCAGCGCTGAGCACGCAGGAGAGTTTGTGCAGGGGTTATGGAGCTACTGCCGGTGATTGAGCTGTTGGGAGAGGGATCAGGCAGAGCAACGTGGGACCTCCTCTACACAGAGACATTCAGGATGGTTTTGCCCAAAGCTGCCCCACTCACCTCCTAAGGCTGCTCCAAAGGAACCAGCTCTATCAGAACAAGCCCAGAGCTGGGGGCTGCACCCAGTGAACATCACTGAGCACCCACCAAGAAATTGCCTGCAAAGCCAGCCCAGGGTCCAGCCTAAAATGCTGAGCTAAACCCTGGGGAGAAGCCCCTGGTGACAGCAGCAGTGTGGTGGAGCCACATCTCACTGTGCCCCAGCCGTGTGCGGTGCTGGAGCCCCGAGCAGGGTCAGCGAAGCCGCTGCACAAGCGGGGGGAAGCGCAGACCCCGGCTGGACCCTCCGAACACAGCCCTGTGCCCCCCACGGTGCAGACACGAGTGCTCTGCCAAAGCAAAGGAAAGCGTGCAATGGGTCAGGCTCTCACCCGCGATCTCCTGCCGTCCTCCCCACGGCCCCTCTGTGCTCGCGCTTTTATCTGCAGTGGGGTGTTATCTGTAGCCAGTGCCTGGCGGGGCTGACCCACGGGAACTCCCCGGCGGGTGTGGGAGAACGGGGCAGCACAGCACCCACCTCCCACCCACCTCCCATACACCTCCCAACACGAGGCTCCCACGCACCCACCTGCACAGCCTGATGCTCAAGCAGAGCTCCCCCAGTTTTTCTGGGGGGAGATATAAAAAAGCAGCACTTTGCCATGGTTTGAGAGCCTTGAAAGCCTTTGGAGGATGTCTTACAGGGACAAGGTTCCTTCTCATATGGTGCTCTTCATCCTTTTCTGCTCTTAAAGGTGAAAAAAAGATATCTTCATATCCACCTATAGAAGCACCAGCTTTAAGAGGTGTCTGCTCTGCTCGGTACTCCCCACCTCAGCCCCTACCCTGCCCCGTGGCCCTGTTTGGGTCTGGAAAGGTCCCCAAATGTTTCTCTTTGTGCCTTACATGTCCCTGCACAGAGAGGAGCAGCAGCAGGCGGCTGGGCCATGGGCTGGACAGGCTGCACCAGCCTCCGCGTGCTGACCGTGAGCACGGGGCAGCTCAGGGAAGGGCTTGCCCAAAATGCCCAAATTGCCACTACAGCCTAGGAGCTCACCTGGCAAAGCATCATCCCTGGCCCTTGCCGAAGCTCCTCTCCCTGTGCAAGTGCAGATCCAGCTGGTGGACAAACCCTTGGACGAGGCAGAGTAGGTGGGATACCAGCGGATCGGGGATGATGTGCTGGAACAAGCTGTGTGCAGAGAAGCAAAGCAGCTGCCCACCGGCCCTGTCCTTGGCTCACAACCCCCGGCTGGTTGGGTTTCAGGCCCTCTGTAGATCCCCAGCCCAGCCCTGCTCACAGGGTCACAGAGCAGATCACACAGGATCCCAGGCGGGTTTCAATGTCTCACAGAAGGAGACTCCACACCCGCTCTGGGCAGCCTGGGCCAGGCTCTGGCACCTCCCAGCACACAAGTTTCTCCTCATGTTCACATGGACCCTCCTGTGTTTCAGTCTGTGCCCGTTGCCCCTCACCCTGGCGTTGGGCACCACTGAACAGAGTCTGCTCCATCCTCTGACACCCACCCTGAGATATTGATCCCATTGATCAGATCCCTCTCAGCTTCTCTTCTCCAGCTCAACAGCCCCAGCTCTCTCGGTCTCTCCTCATCACAAAGATGCTCCAGACCTCTCCAGTAATTCCTTGCTCCTTGTGTAACACAAGCTCCTTGGTTTAACAGCACAAAGCACACAAGCCTCTGCCCGGTGTTCCCCCGGGGTCGGTTAAATCAATGTCTATTAGCAAACTCCAGGCACCACAGGGGTTGTGCTGTGACTCTGCAGGTGTCCCCATCCCCAAATCTGGGCTACTTGCAGGTGCAGCCGTACCCTTAACACACCGTACGGGTATATTAATGTCGTAATGAAAATCTGCAAAGCCAGTTACAGCTCTAGCACTACATCATGGGTGAGACTGTGCCTGGCACATGGCCTGGTTTGCAGACCCCTTGTCCAAGACTGGTTTGAGGGACTGGAGGGCCCCACTGAGCACAGGACAGCAGAGGGTGCTCGGTTTGGGCAGCCTGGGGCAGAAGGCTTGGGCAGCCGCAGTGTTGGCTTCAGTGGTCTCACGGGAGGGTCACAGAGCACAGAGAGCTGGAGTCTTTCCCAAAGTGCACAGTGAAAGGATGGGAAGCAACAGGCACCTGGTGCTGCCAAAAAAATTCCTGTTAGACGTAAGAAAAACAACCATGAGATGTGCAGCACTGAGACAGGGCTCAGAAAAGGGGTGGGTTCCACATCCCGGGACATAACGCTCGCTCAAACAAGACCCTGAGCAACCTGGTTGGCCTTTGGGGGAGCTGTGCTGTGCAGGGGGGGCTCAGGAGGTGTCCCCCACCTTTCTGTGACCCCGTTTGCTCAGCGTGTTCCAGACAGAAGCAGAATTTGTGCCACTCGTGCAGTGGTGAGCGCGGCCCCGCTCTGCGCAGAGGGCAGGGCCAGCAGGTTTCCAAAGCCATCACCTGCGCGGCTCCTCTGCTGCGGGACACAGCTCACCCGCTGGGGAAGGACAAGGAGCTCTTGAACGGCTAGTGAGACAGTTAGTGCATATCTGTGCTGATAATTGCATTTCACAACTAGGAACTTACTTAATTGCTCTCAAAACTGCTTCAGAACGCGGGATGTTTTGAGAGATGCTTCGTCTGTCGAATGTTCGCTTTCCCCAGAGACCGTGAACCTGCTCCCAGACAACCGAGGATGGGAAAATCTGGGTGAGCCTCCCGCTGAGCATCGACGGCAGAGCCCGGCCTCAAACCGACCGCCTTCGCAGCAAAGGAGACCCCGAGCTGCTCCTGGAGTGAGGGAACGAGACTCCGTGGATGCAGCAACAGCTCCCGAGAGCAGATGCGCCATCAACACCTGGGACACAGCACAGCCACCAAAGCAGGGGTGCAAAGCGCATCCAAATTACGTTTGCATCTTACAGTTTGGCATAGAGAAATTGTTAGATTATAGCAGATGAACATCTAGTAATTCAGGATACGACAGTTTGGACACTTTTAAAACCTTTCCTGTAAGGATTCCGTTCTGTTCAAAGTAGTTTTAAGACTGGGGGTCTCCAAGAACAGATGCTCATTGCAACACATAATTGCAAATAGTTTGTTTTGCTGCTAGATTCCCGAGCTCTGAATACTAAAGCTGTGTTTACATGTTCATAACTCTGTCTTTATAGGTGCTGAATGTTATTTCAGCAGATAGTACTAAGTTTCACATTTCTTTTGCCATGTTAAAATCCATCTGCCATTTTTCTAGACGATCAGTAAGAACCAGTAAGGTGTTTTCTTTCCTGTCGTCTTTCGCATTTCGCTACCACAGCCTGAAGGTCTTAAACCTTTCTCAAGAAGACTTTGCTGTAAAGCCTGCCTGGTGTTGGGGAAGCAACTGAATTAGCGTGAGTGCTAAACGATGAGTCTGTGTCCATCAAGCAACATTCGCCGGGAGGCAGCGCAGCGGTGGAGACCACGGGCAGCTCCTATCACCGGGCTCAGAGGAGGACGGAGCCCCAGGAGCAAGGGACCCGGCCCACAGCCCCAGGCAGAGCCCAAAACCTCACAGCCGCTGCTTTTCTTCCTCAGGGTTTTGTTCTTTAGTTCAGCTCCCGGTGAACTGATAAATGCAACGACAGTTTATTTCAAAAGACCTCGAACAACTCGCTTAGGAAACTCCAGCTGCTAAATTCAGTTAGAACGGCAACCAACTTCCTCCAGAGCAGGGCAAGCCGGAGATAAATTACTGGGTTGCTGATGACTCTAATTGCTTAAGCCTGCTTCAGAAGTCACGGGAACTCCTTCCAGTATTCAGAGCTGCAGCAACTTCACTGCTTCAAACCTTCCAATCCATCCTTGCCCCGACTCCTGCCCACCACAAGGACCACTGCGATGCCAAGATCCTCCCAGAACATTTCTCTCTCAGGTGCGGCAGCTTCCAGCCGAGTCCTTCCCGGCCGGGGAATCCTGCAAAATCCCCAGAAAAGCCCACAGGGACTTTTGCCACCTTGGCTGGATTCGCAGAGGTCAGAAGTGCCACCCACACAACTCACCCAGCATTCATGCCCCTGTGGCTTTCGCAGAGCCCCAGGTAACGCCGCAGCTCACGGTTTCGGGTGTCCACATTCCCAGTGATGGGACTCTGAGGCATCAACTACTCCATGAATCGTGACGGCAAAGTACAGAGCCAAGACCTGTGCTCTGACCTCAGAGCTTTGGGAGTTTCCTTATTTTTTCCCTCTTTTACACAAAGCATACTGAAAAATATGAAGAATATCATCCAGCTGAACTGTTCCAGCTGGCTGAGAGGGGAAACCACCTTTTTCCTTCTCCCTTCTTGGGGCTGGATGTCACAGACAGCAGCTTTGTTCCATTCCACATGTCTTCTAGGCAAACAGGCAGAAAAACCGCAATATCTGAGGAAAGCTCAGCCTGTCTCCAGCATCTTCAACCCTCTCTCGCCGATCAGAGACCACACAGGGTGGAGGCCCCACAGGACTGAGCAGCTCTAGCGGGTCCACACAGGATGGGCCATTGAGCAGCCCAAGACTCGTGTGTCTGCTGCGGTGGCACTGTCAAAACCAACACCGATAACAATGGCATTCTTGATAATACACATTTAGACCTTTGCGTAGGGCAGCAGCCCCCAGAACAGCCCCAAGCTGGGAGACGCAGAGGGAGCAAAGTCTCGTCTCCTGATCCAGGGCAGGTAATCTCTTGGGTAAGAAATGGGATAAATCCCTTGTGATAAACCCCTCTGCCCTCCCCAGAAGAAGCATCAGTGAACCTTTTGCTTTTTTAAGGAAAATGTATTTTTGTGAAAATAGACTTTATTATAATAAAATCTGATATTAAATAAAAACATACCGCAACACCAACACTCGTGGACACTCGTGTTGGCATCATTCACATACCTCACGTAACTGTCCTTCTCAAAACAAGTACCGCACTGAAACATGCAACGAAAGAGACACTGAAAAGGATAGAAACCATGTAGTACAAAACTCTCCGTGGCTTAGAAAGGGATGTGTCGTAACTCAAGGAACACATCGTCTCATATGAAAATAGCTGCAAACTCTCCATCCCCAGCTCTGCTCTCCGAATGCTCTGACTCGGGAGCAGCCCACTGAAACAGCCAAATAAAACCGCAAAAGAGGCAGACGTAAAATAAATAAATAGTTAAATAAGTAAATAAATAAAATAAATAAGGCGGAGTCCCCAGCCAGCGTGTGGTCAAGGTGAACCAGCCAAAAGCAGCTTCCAGCAGCCCACGCTCGGGGCAGAAGTACCGACCCGGTCAGGGAGTCGCTCCTTCCTCCACGGGAACCCTCGTGCGGAACGTGACGGAGGCAGCGGGGGATGCTCCTAGGCACAGCTGCGTATTTACAGGTTTACAGTACAAATAACTCACTCGTCAGCCCAGAGACAGCAAAGGGGATTCACGGGAACAGAAAAGTGCAAATTTTCTTTGCAGGGAGTGAAGGAGTTGACGTAAGCTCCTTTGGACCAGAGAACTACCAGGGTGTGCAGTACGAGGGAGCTCTTCCTAAGGGGCCGGGGCTTTGCTGGGAAAAGCCATTTAGCTAACTTACAGCCAGAATATAGTTTTTAAATTAAAATATTTACAGGGAACCGGTGCACTGAGGGTTGCACGGAGCAGGACACGCTGCTGCGGAGGCAGCTGCACCCAGAGCGGAGGCCTCGCACACCCCAGAGCCATGACGCTGTGTTCAGAGCCACTGCCCACGTGAGTGGGCATCCACGGCTGGGCTCTCAGCAGCGGCCGCAGCTCCCAGACACACTGAAGAGCTTCTTCTATTCAATATACATTTTTTCCCCTAGGAAAATACTCTAATCAGCTTATTGCAGAGGGCTCCTCCTGAATTTTCAGTCCCTGCGTGGACTGCTCATGCAGTCTTTACAGAACAATAAATCCCGTGCTAATTTTTCTTACTGGACCCAAGTTTTTTGAAGAGCTTTTTTCCTTTGAAGAAGAAGCCTCTCTTCTTTTTACTCTGACCAGGGACATCACTGCAGGTGAGAAGAGCCAGCGATGTCTGCTCTGGACACTGCTCGCCCATGACAAGGCAGGAAGGCGGTAGAGTAGGAGTTGGTGAGGAGTCGCTCTGATCAACAGTCCCATCTGGATTTAACTGAGGGGGGAAAAAAGAGAAAACAAAAGAAAAAGCAAAAGTTAGAGCTGATGAAGGACATCACACCAACACAAACCTTGGTTAGAGAACCCGCCTTCGTCCCCCAGTCTGCCCCTCACCCTGCAAGGCTCAGCTCCTCTGTGCAGTTCCACCTTCAGTTTGGAGGTTTCTAGTGGATTTCAACTCTTTTGTACCCACTACCCAGACCCTGAATGAGCTCTGACATTCTGAAATACCTGAACTTCGGGCTAAGAATAGGATAGCAGAAGAACCCCACTGAGGACCTGATGAAAGATGCTGCTTCACAGCTGAAGATGCTGTAAGTGAAGCATCTCCTGAGAGCACAGACAAGTAGATCCTGATGGATGATGCTGGTTGCCTGTGCCAGAGAGCCCAGTGGGTTCCCAGCACACTCTGGGACAGAAGGCAGGTCATTAAGTAAAAAAGAAAACAACCTAATAAGAATAGGGCTTTGCAAGACCTTCAGATGTGCTGAGATGTTTCTGCAGCAGTGGCCATGCTCTGCTGCAGTCAGAACCGGAATGTGGAGCCTTGCAAGGTGGCTCAGCACCCATCGGATCCAATTGCAGGAAGGGCAGAAAGCAAAGACTGATGCTCTTGCAGCTGCACCAATAATGGAGAAAAAGTTCACGATGGAGCAGGACACGGAGGAGCCTTGGACCAAGTGGCACAAAGTGACGGAGGTGTTCCTAAGTCACCCGAGCATCGGAGAACGTTAACTGGGATCCACAGCCCCAGATGATGCACCATACGCTGCTCCTTTGGGAAAGAGCTTTAGAAATCAGAAAGTGCCCTAGTCCTGGGCTCAGGTTCCTCTTCACAAAATACTAATGGCAGGTCGGTACCCAGCAGCAGCCTTCTTTCCACAATCTCCTCTCGCTGGGTTTAGGTGTCTGGCCAGTGATCATTCTGATCTGGCAGACAATCTTTCCCAAGAAGTTGCAGAGTTCACCAAGGAAGAGGCTTTGGGTTTCTGAGGCCCAGGAGAGCCCTTGTCCCACTGCCCTGTCTCCCACACAGCTTTCACCAACCAGCATCTCCCAAGCTCCCAGCTCTACATCCCAGCTTCGCATTCCCCAAAGCACAACACCACAGTGGCTGGAGCACACTGAAGCATCACGTCCTCATCATCACTCTGCCTGGGTCCCACTACACCAGGGAGAGTCAAGTGCAGCCCTTAAGGGTCTGTAAAAGCAGCCATGGCTCCAATAGGGAATCATAGAATCACAGAACAGTTTGGCTTGGAAGGGACCTTCAAAGCTTCCCCAGTTTCCCCCCTGCCATGACAGGGACATCTTCACCAGCTCAGGTTGCTCAGAGCCCCGTCCAGCCTGGCCTGGGATGTCTCCAGGGATGGTTCATCCACCACCTCTCTGGGAACCTGGGCCAGGCTCTCACCACCCTCACTGTAACAAATTTCTTCTTCATGTCTCACCTGAATCTCCCCTCTTCCAGTTTAAAACCATCACCCCTTGTCCTGTGAGAACACACCCTTCTAAAAAGTCTGTCCCCATCTTTCTTACAGGCTCCTTTTAAATACTGCAGATGAGTTGGTGAGATGGGCAGCAGGACACTGTGCCTGGGGAGGAAGCGATGCCAAAGAGCAAAGAGATCAGCCCTGCCCAGCAGACATGTGAGAAGCACAGCAGCTGTTCGCAGCTCTCTGGCAGGGGTGGATGTGCCTTGTTCCTGGTCCCACACTGCACCCAGGGAAAGCTGCTGAATTGAGCAGATGCACAGACACAGCATTACTGCCACAGCGCAATCATACTTGATGGGCTGTGGGTTAGTTCATTTAAAGTTTCCTGGGTGAAAAGCAAAAGCAGCCCTGCTCTGTCACCCCGCTGCTGCTTCAGCACCCCACCTCCTGTGTGACAGAGGCTGTGACCTCTCCTCCCCCTCACAGGCTGAAGTTCTGCTGCTGCGTCCCAGTCACCTCGCTGTGCTGCAGGAAGAAAGCGCTGCTGGTAGAAGGTGATCAGCAGGTCAGGGAGGGGACTCTGCCCCTCTGCTGAGACCCCACCTGCAGTCCTGTGTCCAGCTCTGGGGCTTCCAACATAAGAGGGACATGGAACTGTTGGAGAGGGTCCAGATGAGGCCATGAAGATGATCTGAGGCTGGACCAGCTCTGCTGGGAGGACAGGCTGAGAGAGTTGGGGTGTTCAGCTGGAGAAGAGAAGCTCTGGGGAGACCTTATTGTGGCCTTGCAGTGCCTAACAGGAACCTACACGAAAGCTGGAGAGGGATGTCTTATAAGGGTGTGGAATGACAGGACAAGGGGTGATGGCTTTAAAATGAAAGATAGAAGATTTAGATTAGATATGACGAATAAATTGTTGGCCCTGAGGGTGGTGAGAGCCTGGCCCAGGTTCCCAGAGAGGTGGTGGATGAACCATCCCTGCAGACATCCCAGGCCAGGCTGGACGGGGCTCTGAGCAACCTGAGCTGGTGAAGATGTCCCTGTCATGGCAGGGGGGGCACTGGGGGAGCTTTAAGGTTCTTTCCAACCCAAACCATTCTGTGATCCTATGAGGAGAAACCTCTTCTCTAGAGTCAGACTCAGTATGTGCAAGACGTGTCAAGTCATTCCTAAGCACACAGGAGTACAGGACTTTTAGAGAGCTCTGGTGTGAATACACAACCCCTCCCAACTCCAGAAAGCTGAGAGTCAACTTGTAGCAATCACTTTAAACTGTCCCAAGCGACAGTGCCATCCGACCCTCTCTGACCTGAACTAAGGTCTCTGGCTACAGGGACGGGGGTGCAATTCCTCTCCATCCTTCTTCACTACAGTAAACAATACAGTGGCTGATTTTTCCTGAACTCACGCTCTATTTTCTCCTGGAAATCTCATTCCACACACTTTCAGAGGCACTTCTGTGACCCTCCAGGTACGCAGCACTGCGCTGACAGGCCAGCCTGGCTCTTGGGAAAGCCGCACCCTGCCTGCAAGGTCACAGCAGCACCAAGTGCCACCTCTGTATCTCCCAGCAGCTGATGGCCCAAGCGCTGGTCAGGTGTGAGAAGTCTGGAAATAAATCTGAATGAACCTAGATGAAGCATTTTCAGCCACTGATGCTGAAAGGAGGTTGGAGCATGGAGGGTGTTGGTCTCTTCTCCCAAGTAACAAGTGATAGGACAAGAGCAAAGTTGCACCACGGGAGGTTTAGATTGAATATTAAGAAAAAATTCTTCCCAGAAATGAGTGTCAGGCATTGGAACAGGCTGCCCAGAGCAGTGGTGGAGTCACCATCCCTGGAGGGATTTAAAAGCTGTTTAGACGAGGTTCTTAGGGACATGGGTTAGTGTTAGATTTAGGTTATGGTTGGACTCAATGATCCTGAGGGTCTCTTCCAACCGAATTGATTCTATGATGTATGGAAGCAAAGAGAACTTGGTAGCCTAGCCACGTGTAAAAGAATCCCTGGGTTCTGCTCCAGAAGCTACTGATGCGTTGTGCAATGAAGAATCCTTAGATAAGAAGCACAGAAGCACTGGGCTGCAATCAGAGGGGGTCTCAGCAACACGCAGTGAATGATCCCCCTGTGAAGCTCAGGCTGTCCGGCTCAGACCCCGAGGGACGCGGCAGCGATGGAAACAACACCCCCTGTGCAGCCAGGGCAGTGGGGGCTCGGTGACACGTGCCATGGAAACCACTTCTCTGGCAAAGGTGGGACAGGTTTAGGGCGTAGCTGAAGCTGCCCAACAAACCCTATACAATTTCTCCTGCAGAGCTACACGTGAAAGGCTGGATGCAAAATGAGCGGCAGGTATCCAGACCAACTCACAACTGTCACAATTATTTACTAAGGATATCACAGTATCGACGTCATTATCAAATATCCAAGGGTTAAAAGGAAGCGACCAGGGGTTCCCTGTCTGTGGCCACAAGTCCTGCTGGTTCCCAGCTGTGGCACAGGATGCCCGGATAGATTTCCACACACGGAGGCATCGCACAGGCATGTGCAGGTATTCTCTGGGGTGTCTATATGGCAGAAAAGCAATAGAATCAGCTCACAAATTCATCTGGTAAGAGACAAATGATACCAAAATCAGGGTTTCTTCCCTAAGAGAAACATGAAGAAAAAATTGCTCTGTCAAGGTCCTGATTAAAGTTATTTGGGTTGATAACCAGAAGAGCCACGTTGGTATTCACAGAATGGTTTTCAGGTGTTACTGATTTGCACAATTTCAGGAAAACAATGCTTGAAACCAAGAAAAACACACATCTGTTCCCACTGCCCCCCAAAACCAGGGGTCTCACCCCCCCAGCCCCAAAATAGTTTCTTTATCAGATGAACAATTATCTACACAAGGTTGGTTTTAGGGACAAAATGTTACTGCTTTCTTAAGCTGGTGCTGTGCAGGGGGTTTCCAGGACTATACTCAGGAAGGAGTAAAATCAAGACAAGAAAAACCACAGGTTGAATACGGGCTGTGCTTGGCCTGAGCAGGATCTTGCAAAGGCTCAACAAAGCTTTAGCTGCTGATTTGCTAGAACAGAGGGGCTGAATTACAGAGCAGGTCTGTTCTAAACTGAATATCCAGCACAGTCCCATCACTGCCCCCAAAACCACCAGATAATTGTTCCAATTACGCTTCATACACTGAACAGCTCAGGGTTTGTCTTTAAGACAGAGCCAATGTGGCAGGTAAAGGTCTGTCAGCTGAGGATTTGAAGCTGGACTTGCAGCCTGTCAAACTTCAAGCAAGAAAAGGAGTAAACTGCAGTGCAGGACCAGTGAATACGCTAGGCTGAGCAGGAGATTAAAGAGATCTTCTCACACAGACTTACATGGTTGCTCTCTCTCTATGTATCATTCATATCTATCACTGGACTCTTCTCTTCCTCATTCTCTGAAGAAAAAAACCGTCACGGTGCATAATACAGGCAGAAATAAATACATGAAATCAATTAGAATCAAACACTTTGTGAAGGTGCTTTACAATCAGTCTTTGACATAAACTGTGTATTACTGATGCAAAAGTATTCATTTGACAGCCACAGCATTAAAGCAACTGCTATAAGTTGATGAGCATGAGTATTTCAGGGCCCCAGCTTGTGATTGTAACTTCTTGGATAATCCTCTTTGCGCTGTATTTTTTATTGCTCGGTCTATTCCCCAAATGTTGTCGGCCTGAGTTAAACTGTTTCACCTTTCTCAGTTGCCAGCATTTTAAGACTTACTCAGAAATAATTCAAAACGCTCCACCTTCCCCAGTTCAATTTGGAAAGTAAATTGTCCTTATTCTCAGGCCTTTGGCACAGCAGCAGGGAGAAGGGAAGTGCAAATAACAGGGTGAAAACATCAAATCAAAGAAGTTACAAGCCATTTAAAGATCACTCATGATCATACTGGAGAAGCTTCTGTTAGACTAAAACAAGCTTTAACACTCGTCCGAAGCTCTGCTGTGATCCCATGGTGCACACACGTGCTCCCCGACGGGTCAGGTCTCACACTGGGACTGTAAATGTGACAGGAGCCTGTTTTGCTGTGCTGCCTTTCAGAAAACTCAAACACCACCATGCACCTTTTGCCTTGGGTGATTTTTTGCATACTCTCCACTCCCCCCATCCCAAACAGCAGCAGCAAAGGTGCTTCAGTGTGTGTTGTATATAACAAGCAAGTTCCTAAACTCTCTGGAGCGAATACATCGCCGGGGTTTGGAAAGCCCCAGGTAGGGCTGTAGCACTGTGAGAGCTCATTCCAGTTCAGAGATGGCCCTTAGAATATATACATTTTACAGGAGGAGGAGGTATTTCTTCTGCCTTACCCATCAGGTGCTCTGCCCATAGGCAGGGATGCTGTGACAAAACTCGTCAGGGTCAGAGGGGTCAATTTCTGTCTCTCCTTGCTAATCACTAAACATACTTAAGTGTAGTTAAGTAATACAAGCTTGGTTATGAGCAGGGTAAATGTATCGATTTTAAAAGGAGCCAAACATGCCCTTCATGTTTGGAAGCTGTTTAGATAGAGCTGGACTGCAAAGCCCAAGCAGGACCCCAAGCAGGACCCCAAGCAGGAGCAGGACTGCGCACACTAAGCCTGAATCCCCCAGGGCAGGTGTCCCAGGGCAGGACATGAACCAGTGTGTCATACACAGAAGCATCCAAAGTCATGCCTACGCAGCTAATGTGGGTTCCCACTGAAATAAAGTGGGCTTAAACATCATCAACTCAATTTTCCAAGTTCCCAGACTTCAGACTACGAAGAAGAGCAGCTCATGGATCAGCCAAGCACTCAAATTAGCAAATCAAGCCTGTCCCTGAGGCTGCAGGTTCCTGCTCTGCAGACCCAACGTCAGACCAAGGCAAGGGGCAGCCTCTGGGATCTCTGGCAGAGAGAAGTAGAGACAAACGGAAAAGTCCAAAGGGCAGGCAAGCCTGGAACATGTCTATTTTATATGGGGTGCTTTCATCACATTTAAAAGGCTTTTCTGTTAAAAAAAAAAAAAAAAAAGGTGTCATGAACTGTAGGAAAAAAGCTTCCAGCCTGGAGCACGCAGGGATATCTGGACCAAACTGGTGTGTCCAGGGGATCAGTCACTCACTGCTGAAGCCAGCATGGGTGGGAAGGGAGAGGAAAGCGGAGCAGCAGCAACTGCAGGACAGCGAGAGGGGGCAGCTCGCGCCGCTCAGCAGCAGAACCGGCAGGACCTCCCTACCCTGTGAGGTCCCTGGCAAACTGGTGTCACAGTTTCCTCACCAGTAAAACAGAAGAGAGGGATGCAAACAGGAATACTTGCAGATTTATTGCATATGTTACCCTGTTTATCAGCAAAGTTGCTTTCTCTTACCCGCCTTAAATAAAACAGCATCAGCTGAGCCAAACCCTTCACATCAGCAAGGGGCTCAGCTGTGCGAGCCCTCAAGGTTTCCTGAATCTCCCTATAGTTTTTGAGAGGACCTGGGCTGAGGCTGAATAACAACCCCTGGCATCTGAAACGGGCCCTTGGTGCTGCTGGTCAATGCGAGAGAGCAGGGTTAGATCTGTAATAAGCTACACTATGAATTCAACCTCTTTTAATTTTACTGGTTCCTTTGGCACTCTCTGTTCCAACAGATGAGCAATTTGAAAAGAGTAAATCATTCTGAGAGGGACAGTGAAGAAGAAAATCCACTCTGAACGCTTGGATTTGTGTAACATCAGGGCTCTTAAACCCTGGTAGTAACAGCTTAATCACCTCTGATTCCACAGCCTGGCCGAGCACTATGGGCTTGGAGAAAAGGTACTGAGTATCCTAAAAGGTAAATGCAAGGGACCCAGACAACTCCTGAGTTTAGATGATCCAACAGACTACCCACAAACCTTATTTCCGAGTCAGGCCCACTGCTTGCTCTTTGTAAGAAGGCATCGGGGCTGCAATGCCACCCCTGCACCCACAAAGCTTGAAATGCCTGGAAGCAAGAGGTGGGACTGCAGGAGAAGGCTAAGGGAGATCAGACAGCATTTGAAGAGCGAGATGGGAGGTGGGTACAGAGAAAAGGAAGAGCTGAGCACGAGAAACAAGGCAAGGAAAGCCAAAAACAGGACAAGGAACGCCGCAGAAAGCAGGAAAGCTGGGGTGGCATCAGTGGAGAGCTCTACAGAGGAGGATTCAGGGCCAGGTACTTCCTTAAGGACGAGCTCAAAACCAGCCTGGACCTGCTCTTACACACTTCTGTGGGTCTGGCATCACTTGATAGTGCCAATAACCTCCTAGGAAGAACTGAAGGTTGAGTACATGTGAGCTGGGACCAGGCTGTGTCCCTCCCCACCTCCCATCCTCTGGAATGACACAGCACAAGAGTGACCAGGGAGGTGCCACAGTTTCGGCCTCACCCACTGAGGACACACTGAATCTGGCAGATGCCCGACATCTCCCTGCTAAGCATCTTTTTCAAGAGTATTAGTAACACAACGCAAGGGGTTAGCTCAGCTTCTGAATTCCCTGCATTTGTGGGTTGCTCTCAAAGCCTCAGGATCCACCCCACAGACCTGTTTGGGAAACTGCCCAGCGTGTTTTGAATTTGTCTGAAAGCACCTCGGACTGGATTAAGACATATCAAACTCAGGACGGGTGGGAGAGCACTGGTGTTGGTAACTCCAGAACTCTGTGGTAGGGATATGAGCATATCTGAGGAATTTCAAGTGTCTGGGGAGCTGCCTGAACTGCTTTGCTTGCAGCAGCATTTTACCACTGACTCTTCCGCGAATCTAAAGAATCTGTTGGTGAGACCTGAGATGCTCTTTCCTCAACTCACCAGTCTGAGGGCCCAGTGGACGTCGTTGCTTTGTGCCTCTTTTTGCACTACAGGTTAATTCTTCACGAAGAGCTCCTAGCACTCCCCTTGAAACTTCCGAGCATCTCCCATGGGATGAACTGAGCTGCACGCAATAATTTCCATGACTGCACCAGATGCTGCATGCTGTGCCATGCCTGATCTCCAGCCACATCACCGTTTGCACGGCTGCACCACACAGTGTCACGCGACCTTACCTGGCTCTCAGAACTCAGCGGAAAAGCCTCTTTATCTTTTGAATGAAGTTCCTCGACCGTGCCTCCATCAGGAGTGACGGCTTCCAGGAAGTTGGATGGGACGAGACCTCTCTGCTGGTTCAGCTCTCCCTGCAAGACCAACAGTCAGTTCTCACATCAGATTCCTCGTTGATGGAGAAACAACAAACAGAGGAGCAGCCCCATGCAGACAGCCAGGCTACGGCCTGAGAGACACCAAGGAAAGAGCTAATGTTGGAAGGATCCTCAGCAAATTTCACAACTCACATCCTTGCCCAGCTGTGGAATAATTCAGTGCATAATATCACAGAATAAAGGAAGACAGCAGCAAGCTGTGACAAATGTATTCCAGCAACACGGTCACTTCTACAAACTCAAAAAATATCCACTCCTATCCCGGAAGCAACTGGGATATGGCTGTGCCACAAGCTTTCTAAAGGCCTTTGATTTGCTCTGGTATTTATTTATTTTCTTAAAGAATGAGGTACTGCTGGTACAATGTGCTGCAGGCATTGCCTCAGTGCTCACCGAGGTCCAGAGCTGCACAGCAAGCTTGGCTGTACGCCTCAAAAATTGTCTCCAGTGCAAGAGAAGGTGATGGGTGAGACAAAAACAACCCCAGCAATGCTCTTCAGTCAGTGTTATAAAAGAAATCAAACCAAACGTACACAGTGATCCCTCCAGACTTTACCTGGAGCTGAACCTCAGCGTTGACGTGCGAGGACACGTCACTTTCTGTGCAGGAAAAGGTAGATGATCCAAGGGCTGAGGAACATGCCCAGCACACGGCCCATTGGCAGGCACAGCCCCCAGGTATGGACCGTAAGTTAAACAGCTGCCAGCGCTTGTTGAAGTGTGGCCAGATGGGGGTCAACATACACTTCTATTCTGATGTTACCATTTTAGCCTCCTGCCCTGGGTGAAATCACATCTGAGTGCTTGGTGACAAATCAGCTTACAGCAGATGCCGATTCAGCTTGATATATATACAGAAAAACGCATCCTAGACTTTGGGAAACCTGCGGTCAAGTTATGCAAACTCAGAACCATTTGGATATTTGGTTTACAGGCCTGCCAGGAACAATCTGCCCTGCACTAAGCAGATAAAAGTTTGTTTTCCAAAAGCAAAATATTTTGTCCCCTGATTTCTGCTCTCCTGCCACTAGATGGACTCCAACGATCACAGACGGAGCCCCAGGGCCTTCCCAACCCCTCTACTTACATAATAGAATCCGTCATCATCCATGGACCCAAACACGGTGATAATGTCCCCAGCGCTGAAGGTCAGTTCAGCCTGCAAACAGCAAAAGAACAACGGTCACAGGAGAAGAACTGCCTGGAAATCCTCACCAGAAACACAAGGTCATCCTGGGCTTCTTGCACAATCGCACCCTGCGGGAGGGAGCCCACTGTGTTAAGATGTGCAGGACCAGGATGCCAAAGAGCAACTCAAGTCCTAACTGTGGAATACAGTGCTAAGGAAGCATTTTATAAACTAAGACAAGAGCAAATCCTGTTTCTTAAACAAATTTTAATAAGGCTTCAAAACAATACCTAACCCCTATTTCAGAAAGGTATGTTGAGAACAAGCTGAACAAGAACCAGAAACACCTTTAATTTCTTTAAATATAAGTACTAAATCCCGCTCCCTTGGAGGAGCCTGTTCTGTATGCAACGCTCAGGGATTAGTCACCAGCAGGAATGCATACAAATGTATACAAATAAGAAATTCTGACCTGGAAACGGAACATTACCGCACAGCACACACGACCTTTCACCATCAGATCCATCTAATATCTCCAAACAGGCTGTGTCCCACTGGCTTTATCCGCAGAAGTGTTGGCTGGAAGGGACCTACCTCTAATATTTTACCTTATTCTGTCCTTAGTACCCAATTTATGGCTGGAGGCTGCAGCGATGCTGTTGGCTGTGACTGACTTTGTTCCAGTAGAAAAACACTTGTAGGGAACTTCACTCCCAGAACAGCACAGCTGAGCCCACTATGTCATGGTGCAAGTTCCCAAACAGCAGCTGCAGCCTTCTGGTAAAACTGGTGACCAGATCTGGGAGTGTGAACAGCGAGCATCTCCAACGATGCAACAGAACCGCATCAGCTTGTTTCAACAATTTGAGCTCTGTCCACAGGGAGGGTTCTAGGAAGACCTAATCATTGTGAAAAGTACAGTCATCTTCTTGCTGACACGGGCCCGAAGTGTTCTTTGGCTGGATGTATGAATACCTACATGGATGCTGGTTGATACACGCTCTCATTGTGTGTCTCCCAAGATGAACTACCATCCCTAAAACACTCTGTCCTCAGAAACAGACTGTCTTGCTCACGAGGCAGTTTGGGAGGCAAGCACCACCCGGCCTGTGCCACCTCTTGGCCATACTCTCCTGGATACATGGAAAGAACTCCATGTTTGCTCAGAGCAGACTAACACTGCAGTGGAGGACCAGAGAACAGAATATGTTCGAACTTAAAAAGGGTTTTGCAGACAGGATTCTGCATTGCAACCTCCCCACCTGAAACACGTATCCACAAAAATACTGTTTGGATTGTATGTTTGAAAATCAATAACATAGAAGACTGGTCCACTACATTGGAGCTAAGTCTTCTTGCTTGAACAAAGACCTACACAGATAGTTAAGAGAACACACATGCTCACCTTAAATATCAGAAATCCATTCAAAGCCTTAAGCAGTTTTTTCCTTTTCCCAGAGGCTGCCCTGGATCAGTTGCCAACAGCGGGGGCTGCTTCCTCCTGCCCAAATCTGTGAAATCCTGTCTAAGCGCTAGTGCAGGGCTGTCAAAGTCATTTTCACCGGGGGCCACACCAGCCTCACGGTTGCTTTTAAAGGGCTGAACGTAATTTTAGGGCTGTATAAATGTAACCACTCCTACATTTACACAGTCCTAAAACTACGTTCAGCCCTCTGAAGGGAACTGCGAGGCTGATGTGGCCCCCAGTGAAAATGAGTTCAACATCCCTGCGCTAGAGGATGCTACGAGGCCACGAGATGCTCACGTAGTTTCACCGAGACACATACTGACCATCAAGAGGGACATATAGCTTCATATCCTTCACAGATAACAGAACACTGTTACCAGAGAACGCATGAGAGAACAAACTCTACATTTTATAACCTCAGCCAACCCCTTTTAGCAGGTCTGTTACCAAGCTACCATCATCTTGGTTTTGACTAAGGTGCTAAGTGTGTTGGGATGGAAGAAAACAGAGAGGAAAAAGAAGCCTGTAAGAGGAGGAGCAGCTGGGTGTTACCTCTACATCTGCATTCGGAGAGCTCTCCTTAGGGTTATAGTCGAAGACAGCCACCATACTTCGAGGAGCCAGCAGTTCAGCTTCAAAGTCCTGATGTTGCTGGCCTGCAGGACAAAAATAAAACAATCTACCCTGAGCTGGAAGTTCTAAGACAAAATTCCAAACCACAGCAACTCCTTCACTGTTCTTGGAGTGGACTGAGCAAAAAGAATACTGGGGGAAAGTGAATGGCAACTGAATGGGAGGGAGATCTTAAAGGCCCCAGGTAAAGCCGTTTTCTGATCTCCTGTATCACCTCACAAGCACAGAACTGGGCACATCTCCCCATTCCAGCATCCTGGTATCCTGTCTATACATACAGAATGTTTTATTTTACATTTTCCATTTATACACACACATATATACACACGCAGAGGACAGCAACCTCTTCACCGTGTCTCAAATGGGCATTTCTCCTCCCTCCACACAACACTTTGCTATTGAGCTCCAAAGTTTATCCTCCGAGACCAGCCCTGGACAGCACTGAGCGGCAGCCCGGCCGCAGCAGCACCGAGCTCGGCACAACGGAGGGCTCGTCATCCCAAGAACACAGCCACCCGCCAGCTCAGCCCCATACGTACGGACCTGCTCTGCGTCTGCAAAAGCAAAGTCTGCTGTCACAAAAAACACACATGGTCCAGTCCTTCATCTTAGGGATTTAAGGACTGCTTCAGGTCAATGCTGGATGGGCCAGCAAGAGGTTTGCAGACTGGGCTTCTCTGGACATGGACAGATGACTGTGCACCTAAGCAGAGTGAGCATCCCCTCGAGGGACCCTGGATTTTAAAGACTGTGGCATCAGATGAGTAAAAGGTTTCCCTGCTCCTCCGAAGCACAACCACGCACACCCTCCACCTTCAGACACTCCCTGTTGATTCAAAGGTCACTGCACCCACTACTAAATAAAAGCACTAAAACTATTATTTCCTGAGAATCCCATTTTCCTACAGAAGGAACACTACAGGGTCTTGCATTGGCCCTTGACCACAGAATGTGTCTGTAAAACCATCATGCAAAGGTACCAACCCTCTTCACAGAATCCCAGAACGCCAGGGGTTGGAAGGGACCTCGAAAGCTCACCCAGTGCAATCCCCCGGAGCAGGAACACCCAGATGAGGTCACACAGAAGGTGTCCAGGCGGGTTTGAATGGCTGCACAGAAGGAGACTCCACAACCTCCCTGGGCAGCCTGGGCCAGGCTCTGCCACCCTCACCAGGAAGAAGTTTCTTCTCATCTTTAAGTGGAACCTCCTGTGTTCCAGTTTGCACCCATTGCCCCTTGTCCTGTCACTGGTTGTCACCGAGAAGAGCCTGGCTCCATCCTCCTGACACTCCTCCTTTATATATTTATAAACATTAACGAGGTCTCTTAGTAAGAAAGAGCAATTCTCACCTGAATGAGACTTGTACTTCTCCTGTTTATCCAGCCCTGCTGGGGGAAGGAAACGTCTCATCAGTGGGTATTCACCTTTCAAAAGTGACCACAACACAAACGACAAACAACAATAAAAAGAACAAAGACAAAGGCAGCCAACAACAGAAGCAAACTGTTCATGCAACTCAAAGTCTACATCAGTAACCATGACTCAGGGGCATAACATGAAGCAGAAGTCAAGCTCCAAAACTATAAAAGACATCACTGTTGTTAAAAACTTAACACCAGCACAGGGATGGGCTCTCTTTCCACTTCCTAGCAGTTGTACAGAGACAAATATCTGAGGGTCCTGTAAGCAAGTAGTAAGAATTCAATGCAGTGTGTAATCCTACAGCAAAAATCAAAGAGGAAGCAGTGGCTAACACAGACCTTTCTTGGAGCGTCTAGGTTTTGGAGGAGGGACGGATTGGCGGCGTGGAGGTGGAGCAAATGTGCCATTTCCTTAATAAAAATCCAAAAAAGCAAATAAATAGACAAGAGAAACAGACAGTGAACGGAAAGTGAAAAGCATCTTGAAGAGTGCCCAGGCAACAGAGCAGCAGGACGTGCCTCCCCCGGGAAGCAGACACCGCGATTTCACGGGCAAAGCCCAAATCTCCACTTCTCGCATGTGGAGTCAGACGAGGCCTGATCCACATCCCAGATACACACAGAAACCCACGCTGTGTTTATGCCCATGAGCCACACCACAGGACACATCCAACTTTCCTGCTTCTCCGCACTTTATCTCTCACAAGCAGCATCAGAGGAGTAAAATAAAACCTTCCTACCATTAACACCTGAAAAATGCCAAGTGAGGTGAAGCCCATCAACTCACTCAGGCGGGACTTGGGGAGGTCTCTGGCTAAAACTCCTGCACCAAACACAGGATCACTGCTGGACGAGCCACCAGACCAACCCTCCAAAGCATTTTCTTAGTGACAAGGCTGTAATATGGGATTATGGCAGCAGGAAAACAGATGTATGGCCAGCCTGGCTGCCTGAGGAAACACAGTTTACTCACTACCACCACCCTCCTGAAAACTTCCAAACTCACTACATCTCACAAAGCCTCAGGGCTATTAAGTTCTTCTATTTTTCTGAGAGTAGGCAGTGGGGCAGGGGACAGGGAGCCTTGTATATCCACACAAGGGCCACCAGCATCCAGCCATCTCTGGGCACCAGGGTATACACACACTAGAAACATTATGAATGTCCCAAATGTTGAAAAAAAGCCTTACTCAAATCTCTCCTCCCTTAGCATGACAGACACAAATCTACCAAAAAATCACGTAGCCACAAAGTGAAAGCAAGAGGTGCCTTTGACCCCTATGCTCCCCAGGACCAGCCTTCCAGAGACCCACGTGTAGGAGCTGGGCACTGTCAGCACTGCAGGGAAACGGAAATACTGGGATTCCTGCTTTTTCTTTTTTTTTTTCCTTCCAGATTGGTTGTTTTTTGTGAGAGGCAGCGGAAAGCTCGGGCAGTGCCAGGGCTCAGCTGGGCCATCAGCCCCATGCTCGGCTGGTTTACCCTGCTGAACTGGCTGGGGAACAGCGCTCAGTCAAAATAAGAATTTCCTCTGGTTTTCATGAGTACTAGCAGAGAGTACACAGAGGTGCAGGATGAGAGACGGGCAGGATAAGGGACAGGCCCTGGGGCACCAATATGTTGCCAGCAGTCTCAGGGCAGCTCACAGCCTCCGAACTGCAGCCTAATTTTTCCTTGTTAGAAACAATTTCTTCCCCAAAGGGCTGTGGGGCATTGGAACAGGCTGCCCAGGGCAGTGCTGGAGTCACCATCCCTGGAGGGGTTGGACAGACGGAGATGAGGTTCTCAGGACATGGGGCAGTGCCAGGGGTGGGTTATGGTTGGACTTGATGATCTTGAGGGTCTTTTCCAACCAAAATGATCCTGTGATTCTAACTCAGCCCAAACTCTGGTGGCTGCACATCCCAGAGAAGGTTCCTCTCCTCATCCTGAGCACACGAGTGGGAAGAAACAGCAAAGTCTGCAGTGCATAAAGCACCAAACCATGTCCTTCAGGGAGGGAGCGAGGAGGAGCCCCAGGACCAGACCTGCTCCTTGTGCACTCCTCCCTGCCTTGCTGTCTCACACCTTTCCTTCCCCACGAGTCCATCCCCATCTTCCTCCATATTCCCAAGTCAGAGATTCTCTCACCCAGGGGCAGGGTCACCTCTGTGGCACAGAGAGTTGGGGTGTTCAGCTGGAGAAGAGAAGCTCCGGGGAGACTTTATTGAGGCCTTTCCAGACTTAAAAGGGGCCCATAAGAAAGATGGGGACAGACTCTTGAGCAGGGCCTGTTGCGACAGGAAAAGGGGTGATGGTTTAAACTAAGGGAGGGAGATTCAGGCTGGGCATGAGGAAGAAATTGTTGCCCTGAGGGTGGTGAGAGCCTGGCCCAGGTTCCCAGAGAGGTGGTGGCTNGGTCCCTTCAACCCAAACTGTTCTGTGATTCTAAGGGTTCCACTACAGACTTGCAAAACAAAGAACACAGAAGTGAAAACTCTCCCTCACATCCTTTAGCTGCTCTTAAAACTTTTTTGTTTGCCCTTCTCTAGTGCAGATCAGCCTCGCTCACACTCTGTGCTGAATTCTCAGACACCTCAAGCACAGAGCAGCTCCAGCAGCCTCAGGCAGCGCTGTGCTGCAGCAGAGACAGGTAGAACTGACACTTCGGAACATCTGCCTCCCTCATCCATTGAGACCCCCTTCCTTGCTACTGCAATAGCCACTAAACAAGCCTTCAGATCCCAGGGACCAGCCCTAGAGATCATTTTGGGGGACTCCACTGGCCACACAGCTTGATAGCACAACTGAGCTTTCCACATTTCAGCAAAGAAATACACTGGTGATAGCACGGCAGACACATAAAGGACATACAGTACCTATGCTCTCCATTGGTGTGTCAGCAGGAAGGAATCCTTGCTTTAGGAGCTGCTTCTTGATTTCATTATTCTCCACCTGGACTTCAGACACCATGTTACAGGGGATATATCCCTCCCTTCCGGCACATTCCCCCCTGTAAAAGCCATCAGCATCCTTGTCTCCACACACCTGTGAGGGAAAAGGCCAGAGACTGTTGATGCTTCAGGGACTGAGATGTACAGAGAAAGGAGAAAGGGACGCTAAGGAGACTCCTGAGATGAAGGAGGCTCTGCCTCCCAAGGTTTATGGTGTCCATGGACCATCAGATGGATCCATACAGAGCAGAAGATGCTCAATAAGGTGTGCTCTTACTTTCAGGATCTGCCCCTCCTTAAACGGGAGCTCCTCTTCTGCCGCATCAGGGTTAGGAGACATAGAAACAGGATCGTAGTCAAAGAGAGCCACAAATATTCGAATGCCATCATCTTTAACAGAGGTTTCTGAAGCCGTGCTCCTTGGAGGACCTGTGTGCAGACAAGGACACACCAGAGCTAACGTCAGCTCCGTTCCCCGGCCGTAGCCCTGCACGGCTCAAATGCACCTACCAGCATCCCCCCCAAGCCGCTCACCTGGACTAGAGAGCAAAGGCTTCTGCGTTTGGCTTCTTCTTAAGCTCTTGTTCCGTCTCCTGCTGGGCCCCTGCCAGGCGGCTGCTCCGGGCGGCTCTTGGCCCCTGGGATCTTTGTGACCGGGCGCCTGCAACAGGAACCAGCACAGAGTTAAGCAGCAGCCTCTGCCCCGCGACTCGCCCGGCCAGCGCTCAGCCCAAACGCACTCCACAAAGAGCAGCGCATCCAAATGCAACATTCCTCTTCAGGGACACTCGAGAGCTGAAAATACCAAGGGAGCTGGAAAATAGAGCTAAATGCGGGCAGGCAGCCTGCCCGGCCCCAGTGACAACCCCCTTGGGGAGCGTGAGGATGCAGGAAAAGGGCGTTTTGAGGGGAGCAATGACGTGACAGTCAGCATCTACACAAAGTTGGCCCAAATCAGCTTATTTCACCAAGGATTTTCATTTGGATCCCACAGCCTCCTGACATGGGGAGGAAGACCCGGTGCAAAAAGGAATACTGCATCGGTGACACTCGGTCATTCAGCAGGAAAAGCAGAAGCAGCTAATACAAGAAAAGCCACGGAGCAGCACAGAACTACCGAATCTCTCACATATTCTTCCAAACAATCCTAAAGGAGGGTCCTTTCTCTGGACAACATCGAACAAAGCAGGATACAGGCAGGCCAGGGAAGCAGAGGGAAGCTCACACCACTGCAAGCTGCTTCAAAGCCAGAATAGGAAAAGTCACCCAACCCTTTTGTGCAAGGAGGTGCTATGTATCCCCTTCGAAGGATGTTCGAGCCTCTTTCTCCAGCCAGGTGACTTACAGTCCAGCTCCCAGCCCTGCTCCTCCGAACTGCTCTCACACCTCAGGGCTTCCTTCTCCCGGCAGAAGAACCGCAGGCGCTGGCTCGGAGACCCAGCGCGCTCCATCCTCTGCTCTTCCACCATCTCCAGCCTGGTCAGGTCCCTTCTGCCACCCGTGTGGGCAACCTCGGACTGACTGGAGCAATCGCTCCAGTCCCCCTGGCAGCTCTGGGACCTTTCTGGCCACAGCCTGCTCTCAGGGGGGGACGCGCAGCTCGAATCCTGATCATCTTCGGAGTCATATTCAATGTCTATTTCCAGGCTCCTGGGGCTGGAGCAGCGTGTTGCCCTCACAGCAGGTTCTGCAAACCCTGAAACCACTTTCCTGTGATTTTTTCGTAAGGCGCCTTGTCTGGCACGACTGTACATATCAAACCCCTCCTTACCGCCAGCACTGCTCACAATGTTCAGCTCTTCCCTGAGGCTTGGAGCTCTGTACAACCCGCCTCCCATCTGGCCGCAGTTACCCAGCAGACGACTGCAGTGCTCCGTTAAATCATTCTGTCTCTTCCTACCCATCTCAGCTCGATTCCGGACCTTCTCTCGATAATTACTGCCCTTCTTCTTGCTCCTGGCGGGACCTGCCCCAGTCCCAGACTTCGGATCGTTCTCCTGGTAGCCCCAGCTCCAGTTTGCTTTCTTCTGACTCCAGGCCGGTTGGACAAAGGCAGGATTCGCATGGTTGCCATCCCCTCTGCTCTCCTTATCACCACGCTCCTCCCGTGGACTCTGAGCAGACAGATCCATGGCGGTGTTACTCCCACCTGCCTTTACAAATGGCTCCTTGATGCTGAGCGGCTTCTCTGTCCTTCCTGAAGGGTAGGTAGGTGTTCCCGAGGAGTCTTGAGGGTCTGCCTTTTCCTCTGTAACACACCTCTCATCCTCATCTTCATCCTCATCCTCAGTCACTTCGGGGATGCTGAACAATTTCTTGCTGTGGTTCTTCTGAAGCGGGAGCTCTAGTATCCTCTCCAGAATCTCCTCGTCACTGTCAGTATCACAAAGATCCATCTGTACCCAGCCCCCGAGAAAAGCCACAGCCAGGACAAGCAGAGGAAAAAAAGAGAGGAAAAAAACATTAAAAAGAGGCAAAGTTACAGCTGATTCCCTCCCAGCACAGCAGGATGGAGCGGCGACTGTGGTCTGCAGCCAAGCAAGGGTAGGAAGCAAGAGAGCAATGGGTCTCCTGGCAAAAGACAATCAGATGAACCAGCAATGCAGCGGAAAGTGAGAAAGGCCAATGCATGGAGAGCTCCCTGCCAGGCTCTGCCTCTGCACACACAGCTACCTGAAACACCTCCGTCCTGCCCGCTGCGTTCCCCACAGCTTCTGGGACGTCGGGAAGGAGCAGGATCCTCCACGGCCGCTCACACCGGAGCTGCTGGTTCCTCCCTCGGTAGGGACGAGTCCCCCAGGAGCCTCAGCCCCCCTGCAGCCCCCGTCCTCGCACCAGAACAGGAGGTGACCCAAGGCACCTTCCCTCGGCCCTTCCCATCACCGCACCGCCCAGCTCCACCGAACTGCACTGAGAATGCAGCTGAGCGGAGCTGCCGCGTAAACACACGGAAACCCTTCAGCTCAAAGGGCTCCCACACACACGTGTTTCACTTGCAGCTGGTTAAGAGCCCAGCAGGTTACAGAAAACTGTTGGGAAAACACTGCTGAATTTCAAAATTTGCCTTGGACTAACTGTAGAATTTATAATTTATCTCTTGCCACATTTATACTGAAATAAAAAGGTAGAATACTAGATGCATGGTTTAATTTAGGTTGGAAGATACCTCTGGAGGTCTCTGGCTCAAGTTTCCTGACAACTTATATCATGACGTTCTAAAAACATTTACGAATACCTTACAAAGCATTTGTAGCTACTGATGTTTTAAGCTACAGGCACGAGCAGGCCTGTTCAGAGATCATCAAAAACTGAACCACAGCGGGGAAAGAAACGCAGTTGTAAGCTGCCTATTGATTATTCCAACCTCCATAACATTTTCCAAGCAAAAACTGGTCTCAAATTATATTTCTAATTAGCTGAATGGACCTACAGAGGTCCCCAGTTCAATCTCCTGATTGCAGCAGGACTGTTGCTAACAGTAAATCAGTGTCTTTGCTTATCTAAGGTTTGGAAACACCAAAGAACGGAGATTCCCCACCTCTCTGGGGACCTGACCCTTGGAAAGAAGTTTGTACTCACCTCCAACACGAACCTCCCAAACAGCAACTCAGGACTCCTGACTCTTTATATCATCTGCCATGAACAAGAAGACTTTGGGTCTCTCACCTTTTCCACCAGCCTTCGAATAGTTGTAGGCAGCTACTAAATCTCCCGTTTGCCTCATCTTTGCTGGACCAAACAAGCTCAGCTTGCTCAAACTCCCTTTACAGACACGTGCTCTAGGCTCCTACGTCATTAGCACCGACTAGTAATATGCAGAATTTCTAAATGCAACCATAAAGTAAGTCCAATACAACCTGTTTTAGCTGTTTACAAAGTTGTGGGCTTTGCTTTTGAGTTTTAATATGGCTTTAATATGGCTTCAGAAATTAAACAACTTATTTGAGGTTAAACATTTCACCCCTCCATTCTTTCATCCCCCAGATCCTGAAAGAGTTGGCTGAGGAGTTTCGAGGTAACCCAAAAGGTCACTAAATACGCAGAATTCTGGAAAGTGGTGCTGCTGAGGCCTGACCTGCTTCAGCCACGTCCTCTGCACTCCATGAACAGCATCGGGAGCTCAGCACCCTAAAGCTCCCTGCCCCTGGTGCCCTCTTCCCATCTTGTCCTGCTCACATCAACTCGTCACTGCCAGAATGGAAAACAGGCACTTTAGCAGGTCAAGCAGCACCAGTTTGCTCACCCCAGCAGGATGTCA
>VWYH01001393.1:14380-30983 GCA_013399365.1 Pampusana beccarii
TCTGGGGCAGGGGGTGGGGCCTGGGGCTGGAGGTGGGGCCAGGGCCACACTTAGCCCACCCCCCCCCTCATATAGCCCATCCTCTCCCAGTGTGTCCTGGTCACTGGTCCCTCCTGGTCACCATGAGTGGGTGGGGCCTGGGGTTGGTGGGGGGCCCAGGGTAGGAGCACATATAGTCCACACCCATCTCCCATCCAGCCCCACTCAGCTCCAGCCCTTCCTCCCCCATGTGTCCTGGTCCCTCCTGGTCACTGTGGGGGTGTGGGGCAGGGGCGAGGCCTAGGGCTGCACCCCCACCATGATGTGCCCCTCCCCTCCATCCACCCTAGTGCGTGTCTACGCTGCTGATGCTGGGGGCTGGCGATGTCACAGCCCTCGTTAGCTACGTGGGATTCGTTAACCACCTCTGGTATGGAGTGGCGGTGGCGGCGCTGCTGGTACTGCGGAGGCGGGACCCTCACAGGCCACGACCCTTCCGGGTGAGACACGCCCCGCTGCGACCCGCACACACACCCTGGTGTCCCCCTGAGCCTTCCCAGAGGGTCCCCGGGTCACCCCAGGGATACCCAGCCCCTCTGTGTTCCCCATGGGGTGTTCCCTTGTCCCCTTCTGTGTCCTCACAGCCTCCTGACCTCTCCCCACAGGGTGTCCCCATGTCACCCTGGAGTGTCCCTTTGTCACCCTGAGTTCTTGTGGGATGCTCCCATGTCACCCCAGAGTGTCCCTTTGTCACCCTGTCTCCTCTTAGGATGTTCCTTTGTCACCCTGTGGTGTCCCTTTGTCACCTTGAGTTCTTGTGGGATGCTCCCATGTCACCCCAGTGTGTCCCTTTGTCACCTCAAGTTCTCCTGGGTCCCCTCAGTGTGTCCGTTTGTTGCCTTGGGTCCTCCTGGCATGTCGCCCTGTCACCCCAGAGTGTCCCCTTGTCACCCTGGCTTCTCTTAGGGTGTTCCTTCGTCACCTCAACCCCTCCCAGAATGTCCCCATGTCCCCCCCTCTTCCATATCGCACATGCAAAGTATCCTCCCTTGTCCTCCCCATGTCCCCAATGTCCCCATATCCCCATCCCTGTCCCCATGTCCTTGTCTGTGTCCCCAGGTGTCCCTGAGCCCTCCCAGGCTGTCCCCATGTCACTCCAGCCTGTCCCCATGACCTTCCCCTGTGCCAAATCTACCCCTTGGGGTGTCCCCCTTCCTTGTGGGGATGTCCCCAATGTGTCCCTCCCTGTCCCCAGGTCCCCACAGTGCTGCCGGTGCTGTACCTGCTGCTGTGGGGCTGGCTGGGGGGGGCGGCGCTGCTGCGGGAGCCGCTGCTCTGCGGGCTGGGGCTGGGGGTGTCACTGCTCCCTGCCCCCCTCTATCTGCTGGTAATGAGGGGCAAGGGGCCCCGGCTTCCCGCTCTGCAACGGGCCTGCGGTACGTGTGGGGCAGCTGTGGGGTGATGTGAGGTGGAGGGGGCACTTGGGGGGCGAAGGGGGTGGTGGGGATACTGGTACTGGTGCCATAGTGGAGGATGCGGGAAGCTGGGGGGCACTTTGAGGGGGGTGGGGGCAGTTTTGGGCGTTTGAGGGGGAAGTTTTGGGCGTTTGGGGGACAGTTTGGGGTGATGTGGGGCACCATGGGGCAGGGGGGCATGTGGGGGTGGTGGGGACACTGGTATTGGTGCCATAGTGGGGGTTGGTTGTGGTTTGGGGGAGTTCAGGGGCACTTTGGAGGGGTTGGGAGGCAGTGTGGGGACAGTTAGGGGGAGCTATGGAGTGATGTGGGGTGCTATGGGGAAGAGTACACTTAGGGGGCAGTTTGGGGGCGCTATGGGGTGCTATGGGACAGCCGTGGGTCACAGCCCATCTCCCCACAGACGCCGTGACCCATTTTGGGCAGCGGCTCTTCCTGGTCGTCTACCCACAACCTGCACCCCAGAGCGATGATCCCACGACCCACAGCGATGACCCGGCACCCCATGGCGACAACCCCATGACTCACAGTGATGACCCCACACCCCACAGCGACCCATCGCAGCCGCTGACCTCGCAGCCCCACAGCTGAGCCCGACACCCCTCAGTCCCACAGCATCTGTGGGGCTGCCCCTTCCCAGTGCCTTCCCCTGCCCCATAGCGCAGCCCCATGGCTGTCCTGGTGCCTTAATTCCCCTCCAGCCCTGCTATGGGGCTGCCCCATGGCAAAGCAACCCCTGGCCCCATGGAGGAGGGAGGTGGCTGGTGGGGGTGGGGCTTTGTGGGAGCCCTGCCCCAAGCCCCACCCTCTCCAGGTAAGAACTTGCCCCATAGCCTCACCCCTGCCTCATAGCCTTGCCCCATAGCCCCGCCCTCTGCCTCATAGCCCTTAACCCCCCCCATCTCCCCACAGATCCATGGGGCCCAGCCCAGGGAGTGCTGGCTCTGCCCTCCCCACCCCCACCCAACCCCCGGATGCCTGGGTCCCCTTTCGGAGGACTCTGCCCTCAGGGCCCCACATCCCCTCGGTGTTTTTCTGTAGGCCCTATGTAAACATTGGGCGAGGGGTTGGGTGTAGCAGTTTTTGTAGGTCCTATGTAAATAAAGGTCCTTGCGGTGAAGGTGTGGGGTGGAGTCAGCATGGGGCCGACATAAACAAAGTGGGAGGGGTGGGGCTGCCTCAGCACGGGGGTTTCTGTAGGTCCTACAGAAACGTTGTGGGGGGTCAGATGTGAACAAACCTGTTCCTGGGTGGGGGGATCCTACATCAAATAAATTCCTGTAGGTCCTACAAAATCAAAGACGTTTTAGAGGGTGCTATGTAAAAAAGCCTGTTTGCAGCAGGCCCTACATAAACAAACATGCTGGCCACACATAAGCAAACCAATTCCTGTATGTCCTACTTAAACAGTCCCCTTTCTGGCGGTCCTATATTGCCTGATTACTGTAGGTCCTACAAAAATGAGCTTGTTTTTAACGGCATCTGCATAAATAAACTCATTTCTCTAGGTCCTACATAAACAAACACGGGGTGTTGTCCCGAAAAAAGGCTTCTGACACCTGGTGTGGTGTGGATGTTCCAAATTGAGCACACAGGGACGGGATACTTCATTCCAGAGTCACGCAAGCCCGGATAGTGGAAGAAAATCAGTGTGGCAGCAAGAACAGTGACACCCAGAGAGCTAAAGAGCCCATTTCTTACGTATTTGTCGCAAGGGAGCGATTGAGGGTCCTGCTGCTGCACAACCACATTTGGCTTTCTCCAGGAAAAGCGCAACTTAAAGTGAGTTCAGCGGTGGGTTCACTCTTATTTACTGCAGGGGGAAATAGGCCGAGTGCTGCCGACCTTCTCTCCAGGTGCCTGTACACCGTGCAAACTTTCGGCGTTCTTCTCTCCTCGAGAACCATTTGTTCTGGAGTCTGTATTTAGAGCTCCGAAGGCAAATTTTCCGGCGCTGCCCGTACCCGTTCGCTAAAGTGAACTCTCAGGCATCCCCCCCATAACCGTTTGCTCTGGAGTCTGTAATTTAGAACTCCAGAGGCAAACTTTTAGCTGAGGCCTGATAACTGTATGCAGAGCAGATTTCAGGAAACGAAATTCTCAGAAAATAAAAAATTTGCGTAGAATAGCAGGAGAGCTGGCTCGAGCTGGTACCTGCGTGGAGGTTCCAACCCGAACGTAGAAAACCACAGACTTTTCCATCTCTACAGCCCATTCAGCCCATGGTTCAGTCCAACAGCAACGTTTCACTTGGGGTCTTCTTGCTCCTTGTTGGATCCTTTTTGCTGATCTCATAAGAGCCTTTGTTTTGTTCGGCTGTAGACCTTGTTTTATTCAACTGTAGACGTTGTGTGTTGTCCATAGCCAGAATTATAGTCTGAATCCTTTTCTTCTCAGCAAAGTCTCAAACAGGCCTTATCTTGCAAATGTTCAGTGTGGTTTGTAGTTGCTTTCAGTAAATACGAGCGGAACTTTACGGCTTAAAATTTCAGCAAATCCAGCTTACTAAGTAACATGAAGCAAAGAGTGTATTAAAAATCACACAACTTTATACTTCTAGATGATTCATTACATTCAGTACGCATTTACTTCAGCTAAATGATTAACATGAAACTTAAACTGGGCTCATCCAGTGACCCGTGAGTAGTAAAACCATCACCGTACAGCTCACTTATTTAGCAGGGAGAACTCAGAGTGGCTCATGCAGGCTGGCGTATTTATAGAATGAAGCGGTTGACTTGTAGTCAAATCACGTACAGTAGGAAATTCTGCACGGGACTCCCTGCGCCCTCACGTTACCAGTGTTCAGCTCCCGTTCTGCTTCCCTTTGGTCTCCTGGAAGGGATTCTTGGCCTGGCTGTGGCTCAGGCCCTTCCCTCCTCTGGACCGTGGACCAAACTGGTTTGACTGGGGGGGTCGAGTGCACCCGCCACACCATCCGAGATAAATGTTGGTGCCCCAATAATACAACAGCCTGGAGTGCAGTCGAGGTTGTGGTTACAGGTAGTTCCTTGGCAGGCAGAGATAGCGGGAGAATTTTCATTGTCATTCACGTTGTGTCTGGTTTAGGGCACGTAATGGGGGGTTGTGTAACAGAAAGAATCTGGGAAGGTTATGAAAAAGATCAAAGTTTGAAAAACAGAAAGAAAGCAGAGTAAGGACTATTAGCACTGTGGCCGTTAAAGATCAAGGGGGCTCTGGGATATTATTATAGATGTGCCATCCATGGTGAAGGTTAAGCTGGACCAGCTGGCACACAAGTGAAGTGACGTGGGAGCCCTGAGGGTCTCTTCTGGGGACACCATGGGAGGAGCTGGTTACAGAGGGACCAGGGGGGTCCCTGCAGCTGCTGCAAAGGTTGTGGGGTCTGAGGAAGGACTGGGAGACCCGTTTCTGTGTGCGTGTTTGTGTGTGTGCATGCGTGGCTGAAAGAGACTGCAGGACATGGATGTCCATAGGACAAAGGACCTGGGAAGAACAAAGATCCAGGATGAGCTCCTGGACGGACCGTGTGTCTGAGACCAGTTACTGGGGATCCACAGTCTGTGTGTGTGTGTGTGTGTGTGTGTGAGTGAGGCGTCCGCACCACAGACACGCCACATCTACGGAGGGACATAAAACATGAAGTCTTTGCATCACGAAAAGCAGTTGGGAAGCCAAGACTAGAGTAATGGTTATTAATAAACAAACAAACAAAGAAAAAAAGCTCCTACCACAAAAAAAAGAAAAAAAAAGGACATAACAAAAATATGAACAAAAGCTAGTCCTGGGATTTCCTGAGCTACCCTGGAAGTTCTGTGAGGGTAATGGGCACTTTATTGTAGCTGGAATATTTGGTGTTGAAATAGTTTCCTCAGGGCATCCTTGAGCTCCTGGTTCCTCATGCTGTAGACGAGGGGGTTCACTGCTGGAACAACCACTGAGTACAGAACAGACACCACCAGATCCAGGGATGGGGAGGAGATGGAAAGTGGCTTCAGGCAGGCAAAGTTGGCAGTGCTGATGAACAGGGAGACCACGGCCAGGTGAGGGAGGCACGTGGAAAAGGCTTTGTGCCGTCCCTGCTCAGAGGGGATCCTCAGCACGGCCCTGAAGATCTGCACGTAGGACAGCACAATGAACACAAAACAAGTAAAGAATAAACAGGCACTAACTACAATAAGACCAACTTCCTTGAGATAAGCATTTGAGCAGGAGAGCTTGAGGATCTGGGGGATTTCACAGAAGAACTGGTCCAGGGCATTGCCCTTGCACAGTGGCAGTGAAAATGTATTGGCCGTGTGCAGCAGAGCAGTGAGAAACCCAGTGGCCCAGGCAGCTGCTGCCATGTGGACACAAGCTCTGCTGCCCAGGAGGGTCCCGTAGTGCAGGGGTTTGCAGATGGCAACATAGCGGTCGTAGGACATGATGGTGAGAAGATAAAACTCTGCTGACATGAAAAAGACGAACAGGGAGAGCTGTGCAGCACATCCTATATAGGAGATGGCCCTGGTGTCCCAGAGGGAATTTGCCATAGATTTGGGCAAAATGGTGGAGATGGAGCCCAGGTCGAGAAGAGAGAGGTTGAGGAGGAAGAAGTACATGGGGGTGTGGAGGTGCTGGTCACAGACTATGGTGGTGATGATGAGGCCATTGCCCAGGAGGGCAGCCAGGTAGATGCCCAGGAAGAGCCAGAAGTGCAAGAGCTGCAGCTCGCGTGTGTCTGTGAATGGCAGGAGGAGGAACTGGGTGATGGAACTGATGTTGCACATCTGATCCCTTTGTTAATGAGGAACTGCCAAAAGAAGAATCACACTCACAACTTCAGACTGCTCTGAGCAATGCTATTGCCATTCCCTGCCCCCCAACAACCCCACTCGTCCACATCCCAACACACGTTGCTTTCCTCCTTTCTGTTCAGGACCTTTGTTCATTTCCAAGGCTGGTGCTCTCATTTGTGCCTTCCAAGCCGGGTGTGAGGGTAAGGGCTCTGTTCATGGGCTCCCAGCTCTTTTCTATAGCAGTGGGCACCAGGAAAGATGCTTTTGGAATTTGTGATTTACCTCACCTGTTATCTATTTGTAATGAAGAAAGTCTGCTCATCATCTTCTTTCAGGAGAACCCCAGACAAACTAAAACTCCCACCCACACACAGCTCATTGTCCAGCACCCAACAGGTTCAGATGGGCTGAGGGGACTTTTCGCCCCCAGACACAGCTGCACAGCTGGACCTACAACACCAGTGTGTGAGCTGACCGTGAACCCGACGCGTAGCTGGAGAGTCTGAGCACGAGGAGACAGAGCAACATGGACAGGGAGGTAAAATGGAGAAATTCCCCAGTTCTCCTGCCAAGGGTGCTCAGTGGCAGACAGACAGTACCCTGGGATTTCCTCATTCTCAGGGGTGAAGCTGCCAACAATGCAACTGGGCGAAGACCCCACAGCCTTGATGGCAGAGGGTTTGCTGAGTGGGAAAGGAGACCAGAGGGCTCCTCTGGAAAGACTTTCTGCACTGTGGGTGGTGCCGGGGAGGTGCCACCATTGCCCTTCAATAGCAGACCTGGTAGCAGTTCGGTCGCACTCCTTGCATAAACCCCCCTCTCAGCCTTTGCTCTCAGCCCTTTTCTCTCGCCCTCTGCCCGTGTCTCTGCTGCCTGCAGCTGTCCCTACTGGGACCTGTCTCTGTCCCCAGGTGTCCCCCCTGTCAGTGTCACAGACCCCATCTCACCCGCTGCGTGCTCAGCTCCCAGCTCCAGCAGCCGGGCACTGCCCAGAGGCATCTGTCTGTTTGCAAGCTTTAAAGACATGGTCAGGTAAACCCTGAAAACAAATCCACAGAGGTGGTGTTGGTCGGTACACTTTGTAGGCTGATATAGGTGAAAGAAAATTTATCACTTTATTGCAAGAGGTATTGATTAATCACTGTAATGCTGCAAAATTCTCCTTCTCTTGGCCAAACCTGACAGTTCCATTGCTATTTTTGTTATACCAGTACGGCAGGAAAATGAATGAACGGACCCAATAAAAAAACCTCTTCTTCCAGATATCCTCTGCCTTGCTGTGCTACTTGAAAAGTTCCCTGGTAAATGTCTTAGGGGTGATGTGGAGACGTGAGCAGCCCTGAACTATGGCAGCACTCTCCGGAGAGCACAACGTTGCCCTGCTTCGGGTCTCTCCTCCCCACAGCTTCTCCCCACAGCACCGTGGGGATCTCCCCGGCAGGCTGAGTGCTGAACCTGGCAAGCGACACAGTCCCTGCCCCGGCACAGCCCTGGGGTGCAGGGACCCTGCTCTGCAGGACAGCCCTGGGCACCCCTGGGTGCTCATTCAATTTCACAGCCCTAGAGCCATCTCCAGGAAAAGGCAGACCGCATGCCCTGTCTCTGGGATGGTGCAACAAGGAATCCCTGATCTGGAGCACATCCTCTGCAGTAGAGAAACTAGATGACTTCTGCTGCCAGAACCAATAAGTTACGAGATGATCCAGATCTGGGAGATCACTCAGGGAACCACAGATCCATTGCCCCGCACCCAGAGACTTACCATGTCAAGGACTGCAAGGATTTTACCTCCAGTGAGCTCTCAGTCATCCTCCCAATCCTACCACCTTTAACCTCTCTCTGCCTTGCTCGTCTCCCTGAGATCCCCAGGCAGAGCCCTCAGCCCTGCTGCCCTTTGCAGAGGAGCTGCTTCTGGGCAGAGCTGTCTCTCTGCAGCGCTGCCGCTTGCCATGAGCTCCCTCTGTCCCAGGAACCCAGCCCAGCTCAGCAGCACAGGAGCAGATCAAGGCAGCACTTTATTCCACCTCCCCAGCCCATCCTGTGCTCTCACGGTGTCCCTGGGGCTCCAGAGGGCCCTACGTGGAAGGAGCATGTAATCACTGTAAGTAATCACTGGTGTGCCCTCTCTCACCTCCAGAGAGACTCTTCTTTCCAGCAGTGTCCTTTCTCCCCTCAGAGACACAGTCAGGTCTTAGGGTCACCTTTCCTTGTCCCATCATTAGACAGGAGAGCTGGACAGTGATAGGGAGGGATGTCCTTTACCTGTGCTGAGGGAAGGGATTCATCTGAGCCAATGGAGGCTTCTCATTCTGGGTTGTAGCCCTGGTGTTGGAAGAGGACTCAGCTCCCTCCCGTGAAAATAACAAAAGCAGAGAAGGTGGGATTCCCCTTGCCTCAATTCAGGTGTGTGTGTGTGTATTAAAAATAAGCACCTCCATGTGAACTCTTTGTCTAAGTTCCCTTGGTAATTCATGGAGATGGAAACCGGGAGTTCAGAAACACGACTGGTGACATTTGAGGTGGTTCACAGTATGAAAAGTTGACCACAAGCTGTGACGGAGTGATAGTGAGAGATCAAGCACAATCTCAAAGTATCATCCTGGAGCCTGCTGGGAATTCCTTTGGCCAGTTGCAATGACAGCAATGCCCACATTTAGGACAACACCACCTGTCCCTGCTCAGTGTGTTCAGGGCCTCCTATAGAGGTGTTCAGCTGACCCAATTTAGTCATGTGCCATCAGGAGAACAAAGTCTCTCTCTTTCTCCTCTTAATAGGCTATATTGACCAGTGGTCCGTTGTAACAACAGGTGTCGCACAGACATCACCACATGGCCTAAGCTAATTCAGGGCAGTTGCCCATTTATTGGCCAAATACGGGCCCATAGTGCTACATGAGGTGCCAAGGCTCCCCAGCACAACTGCATGTGTTTGGGACATGCTGTGCCCTACAGGGGCAGCACAGGACCTGCAGGAAAGCCATGTCCACTCAGACTAGGTGTATGACAGACACCCTAGGTGGCAACTGGGACTAATTTGGTGCTTGTGTGAAAGGGATGGATTCCCATTCCTGCAGTGAGGCCAGTTCTGTCCCATCTCTATCGAGAAGATGCAGGGCGCTGTATGAATAGGAAGCACATCACACTGGGGGTCTCCTCTAGTGGGCCTGCTCCAACTCAGACTCTTTCCTATCCTTACCCACACCTTTGATGATACAGTCATTTTAGGGTGTGCCTGGGTCACAAAATGTCCACACCCAAGGACATGGTCTGAATCATAGAAACATTTTGGTTGGAAAAGACCTTCAGGATCATCAAGTCCAACCATAACCTAACTCTAGCACTAACCCATGTCCCTAAGAACTTCATCTACACATCTTTTAAACTCCTCCAGGGATGGTATCTCCATCACTGCCTTGGGCATCCTATTCCAATGCCTGACAACCCTTTCTGTGAAGAAATTGTTCCCAATATACAACCTAAACCTCCCCTGGTGGCAACTTGAGGCCATTTCTTCTTATCCTATCAGCTGCTACTGAGAGAAGAGACCAACAGCCTCCCTGCTACAACCTCTTTTCCAATAGTTGTAGACAGCAATAAGGTCTCCCTTCAGCCTCATTTTCTCCAGAATAAACCCCCCTAGTTCTGTCAGCTGCTCCTCATAAGACTTGTTCTCTAGACCCTTCACCAGCTTCATTGCCCTTCTCTGAACTCTCTCTAGTACCTCAGTGCCATTCTGGTAGTGAGGAAGCACCTTGTCATTTCAGGAGATCAGTGCCTCCACCACAGGCCCTTGGGTGCTACAGATAGACAGCACAGACAGCTGTCAAGGTTTAAAGTAAGGTGGCAGTAAACCGAGGCAGATGCTCCCTGTTACCCTCTTACCTCCCACCACCCCTTTCCTTATCATCTTTCCCACCTAAAGGAAAGGGGTGGCACGAGGTAAGAGGGTAACAGGGAGCATCTGCCTCGGTTTACTGCCACCTTACTTTAAACCTTGACAACAGCAAAGCCCTCTTCTGCCAGGGTTGCACAGCTCAGTCCTGTTTCTCTTTAACCTCGTGGACAGCAGAGCTTGCTCTCTTGTGGACACCTCATGTCCTTCTTACAATGCCATCTGTCACCTACTCAAGCATGTCCCTGCCATGCTTTTGCATAGTTGGGTTTTTGGGTACCTTGTATCAGTTTTCACCATGACGAGTCTGAACTTTGCCCTGACCAACAACTGAGGGACTGCAGTCCTGATGTGCAACACTGTCCCCTGGCCAGGAACAGACAGGAGGATCTGGAGCCCTGCATTCTATCGCAAGCTGTGATGCTGCTGAGGCCCAGTGGGACACCTCACACATCCAATGGATGGATACAGGTTCTTCAGAAAACAAGGGTGGGAGCATGAGGAGAAGAAGAATACT
Source organism: Pampusana beccarii (assembly GCA_013399365.1). Lineage (NCBI taxonomy): Eukaryota > Metazoa > Chordata > Aves > Columbiformes > Columbidae > Pampusana > Pampusana beccarii. The sequence continues at coordinate 25,004 of VWYH01001393.1, forward strand.
TCCTGTGTGAAGGAGTTACTTGGATGTATGGAGCTCCTCACTGGGAGACTCAACAGATTGGGTGAGTCCTTATGGGTATGAGTCAAAAGAGAAGCCAGTTTAGGCAATATGTTTGTGGGAGATAAAGAACCTGCAATCAGGGGGAGGCAGCAGATGATGTCTCACTGAAGCAGTTCAATCAAGTCTCCAAATCAGTGACCTGGGCTCTTTCTGAGGACTTCAGTTACCCTGAATTTCCCTGGAGGGGCAACACAGCATTCACAGCATTGTCACAATCACATCACCCATCATCGTATTTGAAAGGTCAAGGAGATACGGGAAACTTCCTGAAGACTGGTGAAACCCAAATGCTGCAAACACCTTTCAAAAAGTCCCAAAGGATGAGCTGAGGTTCTAAAGGCTGTTTAGCTTCACGTTGGTTGAAGAGTGTGTCCCTCAGCATGTCCTCTTGGATTGCAAATTCAGACATTGCATTCTGCGTGGGTGAACAAGTTGATGGGTAAAGAAATGGTATACTATTTCACTTTAGAGAATTTAAAATTCCTTATGCTTCAATACTCCCTCTTGATTTCTTTCAAAATACTTGTCTTGTTGTGGGGCAGGAGGGCTGGGTTGGTTTGGATAGGCTAATTGGCTTGGGGGCTTGGGGGGATATTTTGTGTTTTCTTTTTTCTTTTTTTCTTAAGAACAATTTTGGGAATCCGAGTGGAATGACCCACAGGAGCACAGATGCCTGGTGCCACGTTACCTCTGCAGGTTCAGTTGGAGGGCCTCAGTCTCCTATGGCCCCATGAGATCCCTCCCAGTCCCAGGTGAGAGCATAAGGCATACTGGGGCATCCTGAAGTAGCACTGGAGGCTTCTGGTCAGGAACTGAGCTCGGTCTGCAAAGATGAGGAATTTTCTCAACATTTATAAAGTATGGGAACATTTTAAGAACCTGAAATGATTGAATACGTTTAATAAAGAGAATGTTTTCCTGTATGGCAACCATGGAACTTCCCAGGAGTGCACTGCTCTCAGGAAAAGAAACCTTTATCTTCCCAGCACTTGCTTGGCTGCTACTCTATCCAGTATAGAACATATTGAATCTCACTGGTCTTTACATTATTTTCACATGGCCTGATTAAACTGACCATTCCTCAAATAATCTCAACAACAGACTGGCTGCTCGGACACGTTTTGCAGTGCCCGTCCAGTTTTCCTCCTTCCATCACTCTCCACTCACTCAGACACCTTTCAAATAGCACATGCTGACTTAAACTTCAGGCAGTTTAAAGCTGCTGCACCTGTCAGCGTCTGCCCAACTGTCTCTTCAGCCAACACCTTCATCACCCCTGTCTGCCCGTTGTTACTAATCTTATGGAAGATTTTCCACTCAAAAGAAGATGTGGAATTTAGTGGAGGCAACTTGGGCTTAGTAGAAAGCTGAGGAATGGATTTTATTCTTCACTGAACTATTAATTTTCCTCTTTTTTGTTTGTTTGTTTGTTTGTTTGTTTGTTAATGGAGAGAAATGCTGTGTTTGTGAGCAGCCACTTCTCCAAGTAAAGCAGGTGGGAATTGATGCTGAGATATCCAGCTGTAACCTGAGTGGGAAAATTAACATTTGAACAGAAATGATGCAAGTTCCAGGTGACTGGTGACAGGCAGGGGGGTTTGGAATGAAGAGTATCTATAGAATGTCAGCCAGAAAGAGCCTTGCTTTTCCTACATATTCAGACTTCATGAGACACTCACTCTGGGTCAATACGAATTGGTGAGTGTTGCTACTGTTGCTATTGCTATGGTGCCCCAGGAATATTTGTCTCTCCCATGGCCATTTCCCTCACCAGCCATTACTGCTGGCCTTTCAGCTTCTCTGATAGACACGACCATGTCCCTGCTGCTGTCCCATCATGTATTCAGGCAGAATGGACATGAAAACCTGTCTCCAAGGCCTCTTCCTGGATAGGGCCTACAGGGTACCTTGGCAGAGGTTCTTTCCCAGCCATTCACCTCCAGAGACAGAACTGACCTCACAATCCCCTTCACAGCTACATGCTTCTGACTGGACTATGAGTTTCTGAGACTCAACTGACCTCATAATACCACACCAGTCCATCACCCTCCTTATGGTCTAGGACCTGACCAGATAAAAGTACTCTTGTCATATCAAATTTATCAAAAATATTTCCTACTAATGATTGGACTGGGGAAACATCTTTCACAGGAACAACTGTATTTATGTTGACACATGTTATATCTCCTCTTTTGCCTCATTTTTTTTCTTCTTTCTCCAGCTATTTTATCTTAAAAAACCTCTCCAAGGGGAATAGTCATTGAATAACAGAGTAACTGAAGTTTGAAGAGACCCCTGAACATCATCTTGTCTCACTCTCATGCTCAATGAAGGGTGATACAGGTGAGGTTGTTCAAGGCATCCATCTACAATTCCGTCATCCACAAAGGAACTGAAAGCACACTTGATCACATCATACAGAGGTAGAATAATGACATTCAACAGTGTTGACCCGAGTGCTGGCCGCTGAGGGATGCCACTAGTAACGGGCTGCATGAAGGACTTTGTACACAACAGGTAACATTTGGGCTTGATCATCCAGCCAGCTTCCCACCCAGCTTCCACATCCTCAGCCCAGACAGAACCAATCTGGCTATAAAGACACAATGGGAGACCGTGTTTGAGGTCTTGCAAAATTCCATGTACACAGTCTGCCTTTAATTCCCCTGGTTATTTTGGTTCAGCAGTTCCTTTCTTGCCTTTCAGGTTCCTGGAGGTGTCTGCAGGACGACATGTCCCATCCCCTTCTTATGGACAGAGGCTGACAGACCTGCCTCTAAATCTCTTAATTCTCATTTCTGCTCTTCTTGAAGATGGGTTTGATGTCTGCCTTTCCCATGGACCTCAGAACCTCTCTGATTACTCCGGTACTCTGAGAGCACAATCCAGAACCATGGACAAGGGTGATGTAGCAGACAGGGGCACTCGCAATGAACCTGTCCAAGGCAGCTGAGAGAACCTAATTGTGCCAATAGGGCTTGTTCCTGGAGGAATGCACAGAAATGTCAGGGTTCTGCCAGGTGTCCACATCTGAGCTGGCATCATGGACTCCTTATGCACCCAGGAGTGTTCAGGGACAGAGTCTTTCCCTTGTACACACAGAGGCAGGAGTCACTCTCTCTCTGGCCTCCTGTTGCCACTCTTAATGGATGGGAGGCACCTCAGCCCTGCAGTGTGTCTCCCTGCTCTGCACTCATCTGAAATGCCCCATGTCATAAGGAATGGACACAGGGACCTTGGTTCAAGGAAGAACAAGCCACTGCTGCATTTAGGTGGTTTTTCATGGAGTGTTATTCCAAACATGAAGTGACTTTGAAGCACTGATAGTCCCACAGGCCTTCATGGTACCCCCAAGGAATATCTGATGGTGTTCGTGCTCACCTGGGTTCATCTCTTCTCTTGTACATGTTGTGAGTGCTTACATCTCATCTACACAATGCAAGCATGGACTTCTGACCTACAAATTCAATGTGCCTCCATGGAATGAAAAACAAACTCCCTGAGTTGGGGTGAGAGGCCAGTGCTGGAAATGGTGGTTGTTATTGGTTAGTCCATGATAATTGCCCTGCGGCAGGTTCTGCGGGGTGTCCAGCAAACACCTGCACAGACCAGATCCTGCTTGGCTGGTCCTTCAGGTCTCTTGCAGGAGGCCTGGCTGTGAGAAGACACTGCCTTGTGCCCCAACCTTGCACACCCACACTGTTTAGACGTACACTGGTGTTTTCATCTAGATGCCATGTTCTCATGCATGTTCTGAGGAGAAACTTTGGAAAAAGACCTAAGCCTTCAAGAATTGCCCTAAGGAAACCACATTTCCTTAAGGAAATACTGTTACGGAGGCCAGCTGTGTCACAGAAGTGCCCATTGCCTGTCCCTGCCAGCAGTCACAGGACTGACACACAGCAGGACTGTGACCAAGATACCAGGCCACTCAGGCCTTGCACCAACACAAGGGATCAGAAAGAGACTGTGGAAGTGGAAATAGAACAGTTCTGGAAGATCAAGCAGTGGTGTTCCCTGGCTGTGCTGCTATACTGGGACTCTTTTGCTCTCTACCTATGACACAGAACCTGTCCCTGCAGAACCAAAAAGGCCTTGGTGGAAGGATCTCAGGAAAGAAAAAAAGTCTCTAAAGATGCCATTATTTCATATAAAGACACGAAGAGCACAGGTCCCCATTTACATATGCACTTTATTCAAACCAGAAAAGTAGACAGTATTTTTTTTTTTTTTAAAAATGACAATATATCACAACTAAAACACCACCAAAAACAAACAAAAAAAACCCAGGCTGGGTCTGCAGTGAATTATACTATAACTGCTATGCAGTTCATTGCTTCAGAAAAACATCCAGTCATCAGTGTCCACAGAGCATCCTTGAGCTCCTGGTTCCTCATGCTGTAGATAAGGGGGTTCACTGCTGGAGGCACCACTGAGTAGAGAATTGCTATCACCAGATCCAGGGATGGGGACGAGACAGAGGGGGGTTTCAGGTAGGCAAACATTAAAGTGCTGACAAACAGAGGGACCACGGCCAGGTGAGGGAGGCATGTGGAAAAGGCTTTGTGCCGTCCCTGCTCAGAGGGGATCCTCAGCACGGCCCTGAAGATCTGCACGTAGGACAGCACAATGAACACGAAACAACCAGAGCCTGCTAAGATACTAACCATAATTACCCACACTTCCCTGAGGTAGGCTCCTGAGCAGGAGAGCTTGAGGATCTGGGGAATTTCACAGAAGAACTGGTCCAGGACATTGCCTTGGCAGAATGGTAGTGACAATGTATTGGCTGTGTGCAGCAGAGCATTGAAAAACCCAGTGGCCCAGGCAGCTGCTGCCATGTGGACACAAGCTCTGCTGCCCAGGAGCGTCCCGTAGTGCAGGGGTTTGCAGATGGCAACGTAGCGGTCGTAGGACATGATGGTGANAGAGGTTGAGGAAGAAGAAGTACATGGGGGTGTGGAGGTGCTGGTCACAGGCTATGGTGGTGATGATGAGGCCGTTGCCCAGGAGGGCAGCCAGGTAGATGCCCAGGAAGAGCCAGAAGTGCAAGAGCTGCAGCTCCCGCGTTTCTTTGAATGGCAGGAGGAGGAACTGGGTGATGGAGCTGCCGTTGGACATTCGCTGCCTCTGAACACTAGGAACTGTCATTGAAGGAAAAGACAGTGACAACCCAGGGAAGACTACTCCGAGCAAAATCTGAGAGTTGTACTTACATATCTCACAGTCCCTGCAATTTGCCAGCTTTGTGACATCCTACCATGATTTGCACATGCAATGCTCTGCAGCCACAGACAATATCTGCGAAGATTTCATTTCCAGTGAAGTCTCAGCATCCTCCCACCCCAGACTGACTCTAACCTCTCTCTGCCTGGCTCCTCTCCCCTCGGTGCTGCAGGCAGAGCCCTCAGCCCTGCTGCGCTTTGCAGAGGGGCTGCTCCTGGGCAGAGCTGTCTCTCTGCGGCGCTGCCACTTGCCAGGAGCTCCCTCTGTCCCAGGAGCCCAGCCCAGATCAGCAGCACAGGAGCAGCCCAAGGCAGCACTTTCTCTGTCCCCTCTGGGCTACCTCCAGGTGTCACTTGGGCTCCAGGATAATACACTGTGGAACAAGCTGAAGACATCGCTGATGTTCCTTCCATTAGCGGGGGAGAAACTCTTAGTTTCAGTAGTGACATTTCCCCTATCTGGAAATGAGTTAGGTCCAGGAATCACCTTTTCTTGGCTCATCTTTAGGCAGGACACCCAGACAGGACAGGGAAGGGTTTGTAGTCCTGGGGCTGAAAGGGCATTCAGTTTCCTCTCTTGGTGGCCAAAACTACCACAGGATATGGGATTCCTCTTGCCTCCTTTCAAGTGTGCACAAAATAAATACGCGCATGTGAGCCCCTTTCCTAAGTCCCCATGTGGAGGAATGGTTGGA
>VWYH01001394.1:0-22758 GCA_013399365.1 Pampusana beccarii
TTATGGTTGGACTCGATGAGCCCGAGGGTCTCTTTTATTTTAAATACAAATATTTTCCATACATGTGTGACTATGCTCTAGTCTGGTATAGTAGCGTATGAAGAATGTATAAAATTCTGTGGTTTTCAACCTTATTTTAGTTAGATATTGGTATGGGGATAGACTAGAGAAAATGTAAAGTCTTAATGATGCATTACAGAGCCAGTGATTGAAGAGAAAGAATGTTTTTGGAATAAATTATTGCATAAGGTACTGTCCTCTCAGCCCTCTATATGCAGTCAGTGTACAGAATGTGCACGCAAAGCTGAGCTAGGAATCTGTGCTAATAATGCAATCTCTGTTTTGCAGATAAACTGCCTGTGCAGTGGGAAGACATGCAAGAGAAACAGGTCAAACTGGTGAATCTCAAGCCATCATGTCAGGAATACCTGGACCTTCAGGACAAATTCAAGAAAACGTCTCACAACTTTGCCATAGAAAAGGTGAAATCGTATGGGGGGGTGGGGGGCATGAATTGTCGGGGTGAAAGCATTGATATACTTTCTAGATATTTGTTTGGAAGGTGTCTGCAACCTAATACACCTTTGGTGTGTCAGCGCTGGGCAGGGTGGATATGCATCAAATCAAACTTCCTAAGAGTTGCCCTGCCATTTCTGCTTTCTAATAATGTGAAACCAGCAACCATCAGGCTTCTGGCTGACTCTGTGTTCAGCTGATGTGGTACTCATTAGTTAACCTGGTATTTCCAATTAGGAAATTCTATATTGAAATGGAAGCATGAGCCAATGCATTCAGAATACAGGGCAAAATACAAAGTTCTTGCAGACTGACAATAAAGCTTTTTACTGTTTTACCACTTCTTCCTGGTCAGTCCCAGAGCCTTCCAGGCTAGATTGTTGACTTTAACCAAAGCATCAAGATTTGATCTTACGTATTGAAAAGGTTGCAACACAGGGCACAGAGATTTAATTGCTAGGGAGAAGATGGAATTATCCAGCATTAGGAAGAGTGCGAAATAGCAGAAAATATTATGAGATTAAGAGTGAAAATATATGTTTGAAAAATGTTCTTACATCATGAGATTCCATGAGCATGGTCACTAAGACACAAATAGAGCAAAATATTCATGCACAATAGAAAAAAAATCAGGTAATGACAAGAAGTCTTTTTCCATTGAAAATGGAAACCTGTTACATTGATGCCTTTAAGATTATACTTTGCAGATACACTGTTTCCCCTTGTTGCAAATGGATATATTTTTTTACATGGCTTTTATTTAGCAGCAGTTTAGGACTTATTAATACTTTGTGGTATATTACAAGGTTAGGTTTTATAATTACTAATAGCACTTAATCATCAGCCAATTTAACAGAGTGATTCAATAACATTTGCTATAATCGATCAAAATAGTGACTTAATTAAAGATCGGTAAATGGTAAGGTTCACGCTAAACTTACAGCAGTTTTCTTAGCTAAAAAACACAAACACACACACGACAGTAAATTAAAACACACAGAGACAGACAGACAAAGCAGTTCTAAAATTAAATCACATGCAAAAAGATGAACCTCTGATTAAAATCTCCCTTTTGTGAGTTTTTGTAAATTACTCACCTTTATGTCTTGACATTCATCAGCAGACCATACAAAATTAGGCCTTTGGAACCTTGCAAAATCATCAGTAGACATCACTGAATCTTCAAAATCTGCCCTGGAGGTATCCCAGTCAGGAGGAGACACTGGGTCACAGCCTGGCGCGATCCAGGAGAGCTCAAAGGGTCTGGCTTTAGGATTGCTATTTATAGGGTCGCGGGGTGACTGACTTTGGTCAGTATTTTTCCATTTCAGCCACCGCTCATCTCAGGCTCGCCTGGTACTTCTCAAGTTGGGTAACGTTGCATTAGTAGGAGTTTCAGGTGCAATCATGGGGCACCTAGTTGTCCCATCTCACTCTCAAGAACAGTGTTGACCTGCCCTGGGATCACCAAACGAGGACTCCCAGTTCATTTCTACTCACCCCACTGGTGATCGAAGCAGGAACACTTGTAACCAAGGTGAGAACATGATGTCAGATTGTCTTGAGATTGCCAGGTGGCACTGGGGGGGTCTGTGCCACCATAGACCCTCAGCTCTGTTCACATTGTTGGCAGAGGGAGCCAGCAACATCTATCCTCCCACCAATTCAGTTTTATATAGGAGGAAGTAATTTTGACTTCCAAGCTGATATCTGGAAGATAAACTTAAATTTGACATAATGCTATTGTTACAGTCTGTCCTTTAGTGAGAAAATCATCAGTAAAGATGCTTAGGATGCACAGAAGACATCTCATACCATTGCCTATAGCAGTGGTACAACAACCTGTTTCTAAAACTGACAGTGCACAGCTACCGTGATTCCTCTGTACCTGGTATACGAGACAAGACAAAAGTATACAGAAAATTACCAAGCTTGACAACCCCTTTTAAGCTACTTTGGTTTTTGATTTTTCAGAAGGCTCACGTGTTCAGTTCCCCCAGGACACAGTGAAAATTATGGTCATTCTTTCAGTTTGGTTTGGTTTTAATGTTTTTCTGCCATGATAAATATTGGTCTCTACCAGTATAAATATTGTTCTATTTCGTAACTTTGCAGATTGAAAGAATACAAAATCCCATCCTCTGGCAGACATAACAAACAAAGAAAATAGCTGTCTGTACTAAGAACAATTACAAAGTTAACGAGTGGTTGCTATTTCATGGGACAGCTGCATCCTCACCGAGGACGATCAACTATTCTGGATTTAATTGTGGTTTTGCTGGAAAGAACGGTGAGTCATTATCCAAAGCAGTTAATTTCCTAGATGTATATGAGGTGCTAGGGAATGTCAATGTTATAGTACTGTCAGCATAACATGAAGACTGAATCAAGTTGGAGAACAAAATAATAAACAAGTCCAGAGCATAATGTATATGTTCAGTTAATCCCTTGTTGATGAATTCCACCATCTAGAGGGTATCAGAAGAAGCTCCCCTACTCTGAAAACAAGCCTGGGCAGCTTCTGAGAAGTGTTGTGTGTGATCTGTCTGCCTACAGAAAGGAACAAGGACTGATGTTCAACATCCTCAACCGAGGTACCAACCGCTAGCTGCTGGTATCTCCTCTCTTCTTAGACAGAGGCAGGTAGCAAAGTCGAGGTGCAGGTACTTCTCCTGTTGCCTCCAAAGATAAAGACTGCACAAACAATCAGAAGATCCCACTCACCTACCATTTCTATGCACATAAAATCAGTTGAAAGTAATGAATTAATCCTTCCCTTTTAATAGTTGTTAGGCACAACTATTTAGCAGAAAGACTTCCTGCATTAGTTCAGAGATTGTTTTGTCCAGTTCCTCTAGTACAGTCATGTTATGTTTGTTATTTGGTAGCATTCAAAGGTTAAATACAGGATCCAAAGAAGTGGAACTGAGGCTGAACTGAGGCACCAGTTGCTCTTAGAGGTCCTGCAACTTTACTTCAAAAGTCCTTACTTTCTCTTCTTAATGTTTTTTTCATTAAGACACACTTGTACATGCCTGGGGGTGACCTAATCTTGAGAGAGATGGTCAACTTCACTCAGGTCTGGTTGATACTTCAGTGTGGTCTGGATCCGAAAGTAGACACTTCTCTGTCTGGATCCTCTAGAAGTACTTACGCTGATATTTTCTTGAGGAAATGAAGCCCAACATACACAAAATACATCAGGCTGTGCACAAATAGAAATGACAGCCACCATTTCTTTTTAAAAAGTGACCAGAGGAGATGTAGTTTTGCTTTCTTGCTCTTTGGTAGTACCAGGAGGTTGCTATATGCAAGAGAAGCAAGAGCCCTAGGTCCCCATGTCCTCTCTTTGCCCATGAGGATTGACATCCACCTCTCCATCTCAGCCACGATTTACGATAGGAATGGCTTCGCTTTGGTCAAACACCCAAAACATCCAAAGATCAGAGCAGTGAGATAGCAAGGACCTGCCTGCCTTGAACTGCTTTCTACCAATGTCAGAAAAAAACCCCTCTGTCTCAGGCAAAGAAACATGATTTACTCTAACTTGCTGTGAAGTGTAACTAGAAAACTGTAATGACAATGATTTAGTCGTTTTAAGTTGAAGAGGTTCTGCAGATTTGCAATTTGATGGATTGCAGGCTAAAAAATGGAGAGAGGAACCCTTTTCCCTGCAGGAAAGGGCGGTCAGAACCTGGGTGTCAAAACTTAAACAACATCTAAGTGGATTGGTATTTGATTCTGATAGAAAGGATTATTACTTGAATTTGCTGTTTAAACTCTAACCAAATCTATAATTTCTGTAGAGTGAAAAATAAAGGGGAGCTTTAGAGATTCTCATGGGAAAACGATCACTAGCTATATTTGAAAATGTTGTCTTTCCAAACAGCTGCGAACTTTGGAAATGGAACCTTATTTGCTGTTGACACGTGTTATTCTGCCTAGGACATTTATCCCAAACCGGACACGAATGACAGCAGATACATGTACTTGGCCCAGGTCCTCACCCGGCAGTACTGTGCTGGGAACAAAGGACTAATGATGCCCCCACCAAAAAGCCCAGCAGATCCTACAGACCGGTGTGGCAGTGTGGTTGATGATGTGAATAATCCAACAGTGTTCGTCGTATTTAATGACCACGAGGCATATCCTGAGTACCTTATTACTTTCACAAAATAGAATCGTCTTAATAGTCGGGGAAATTTCAGTGCCTTTTACATGTGGGAATTAACGGGGCACTTCTTGATCCTTGTTTGCATGTAGGTGTCTTAAACAAAGTGGTTATTTGTCTGTCTATGTTTTTAAATACAACTTGAAATTATCAACTCAATGAGGCCAGGATAAGAAAATATTAGGATTCTATGATTCTGTCTCAATACTCACATTTTAAATTTAGTTATTCAGAGATGTAGGTAAGAACTGTGAGAACAGCCCCGATCTCTTCCTATGCAAGGTCAGTGCATCTATGCATGCGCCTGTTTTCAGTATTCACCATAAAGCACCAAGTGGCTGGCTGCCTGTCAGGATTTATTTAAAATACTCCATGTTGGGGGAATAACTTCACTCACCAACAGAGTTTTCAGTCATTCTCAGGCATCCACTCACCCTTGTTGGTGTTAAGAGTCCTGAAGAAAAAAAATCTAATATTGAACATACACTTTGTATTCATTGTTAAACTCTCCCTTATTCTGTTGTGGCATACTTTGTTATTCTCTAGGTATATATTCCTATATTCATATCCATTTCTTAGGGGAGTTCTCCCTGGTCCCTTGCATTACATACGTGCAACTTCCACATACAAAGTCTTTGCTTCTGCAATTTTCAAGACAGTAAAGAGGGACTTTTAATTTCCTCTGTTCAGTAGCAAAACACCAACCCTTCTGTAGAATTAGCAATTTGCAGAGAGAAATTTACAAGAGCATAACTCAGTTACCACGCCTCAACCATTTAAAAATTTTTAAAGTTCTGTAAAGCAAGTAAATAATGGCACTTATACATCTTTACAAGCTGTACACTTAAATACAGTGTTAACCTTATAACTGCCAATCAAAAGCCATATACATCACTTTAATAAAAGTATTTTCAAACAGCTGTTGTATTACTGAGTCGTTCTTTTCACAAAGGAGCGCACTTGAGTAGAAGTGTTGCTTTACCTTTTAATATCTTTATGTTACAGTGATGCTACAACTAGTGATAAGCTGAGAAGGCTTAGTAGGCAAAATTGTTTTCTTGTATTGTCTGAGTGACAGATTTGTGCATACGGACTCCAGGTGAAATTATTCTGTCTTAGTCCAAAGGAGACCCATGCTGCAAATAGCTGCCAGGATGTCTTAAAACCCGCTGGAATGTTTTCATTGCCTGCAAAGAGGAAAAGTGCTTACAGTATCTGTAGGTGGCAGGTGGCAACATAAATAAATTCTGCTCTTCACAGCAGATGCCCATGCAACACTTCTGATGAATGTCCTGCGTGAATTTCTATTTAAAGCAAAACTGAGTGTAGCCTACTCCTTTTTTAATAGATTTTTGCTCCCTTTGAAAAGGCGAGGAAGCTTTTCTCCTTTCTCTGCTTTTTTAGGTGCTTTTCTGTATTGTGGAAACACTGTGTCAGCCAGAGCCACTGGGTTTAACTGACAGCACCAGGTGCCCGCTGGCTTCTGCCCCTGTGGTCCCCGAGCTGCCAGGGGAGCTGGGTCACATCACTTCCCATGTCTGTGGCCCTCATTTCATTAAAAGTTAATACCTTGGAAATCAGCAGGAGCTGCGAGATGAAGCACTACAAAAACCCAATTTTTATCGCAGGTGGTGGTGGTAGTAGAAGTTTCTTTACTAGTTTCTGTACTAGAAACTCGGGGATGCTCTGTGGTACAGTGTTTGTGGTCTGAGAAGCTGAAAAAAAAGCTCTGTTGCGTATGAAAAATGAAATCTTGGCGCTGGACTTGAGCTCTGGGCTGGGTTGGCTGAAGGAGAACTTTTGCTTCTAGGGTGTAGGATTTCACACTCACAGCCAGGAGCAAACTCCTCAAGGTCCAGAACTGTCCAGGGACAGAGAGGTGGGTCCTGGTGGGAGAATGAGAGACCTCGCTGAGCTGGGGACCTGGCACCCCAACCCAAAACCAGCTTTAACAGTGGCAAGGCAACCCAAGCGCTGTGGGGGGCACTGAATCACACACAGCTGTGTGATGTACAGCTCCCCACTGCACTGCACGGATGTAACTGGGTTGCACTGCACTGCACAGCCCTGCATCACGCCGTGCTGCACCTAAACTGGGTTGCAGCACACAGCACTGCATGTGCTGCATCACAGAATCACAGAATGTTAGGGATTTGGAAGTGACCTCAAAAGATCATCTGGTCCAATCCCCCCGCCGGAGCAGGACCACCCAGATGAGGTTACACAGGAAGGTGTCCAGGTGGGTTTGAATGTCTCCAGAGAAGGAGACTCCACAACCTCCCTGGGCAGCCTGTTCCAGTGCTCTGTCACGCTCACCGTGAAGAAGTTTCTTCCGGATGGAACCTCCTGTGTTCCAGTTTATACCCATTGCCCCTTGTCTTATCATTGGTTGTCACCGAGAAGAGCCTGGCTCCATCCTTGTGACACTCACCCTTTATATATTTATACATATTAATGATGTCGCACCTCAGTCTCTTCTTCTCCAAGCTAAAGAGACCCAGCTCCCCGCACTGTCCCCCACCGCACTGCACTCCACTGCCCAGCACTGCATGCACTGCCCAGTGCTGCATGGCCATAGATGCACCCACCACGCTGCAGCCCCACACCGCTGTGCAGAAGGCTCAACTGCGCAGCACCGCGTTGCCCTGCAAACGCTGCATTACGCTGCATTGCTGCCTTGCAGAATGCTGCATTGCATTGCATTTCATTGCATCGTATTTCATTCGGTCGTACTGCATTGCATTGCATCGCACAGCATCATGTTGCACTACGCTGCACCGCGCGTTATTACCGCCCCCCGTCACCTTCACCTCACCTCCTCACTCCCGCCCCGCCCCTCCGTGAACCGCAACCAATCAGAAGCGCTCGTCGCCTCCGCCCCACCCTCTCCCGCGTTCCCCGCTCGCCTATTGGCGGGGGCCGCCACAATCGGCGCTGCCTCCATGGCGACGCGGTGCAGGGCAAGATGGCCGCCGAGCCGGGCGGCGGGCGGCCCTGGGCTGGCCGGTGGTACCGGCGGTACCGGCCGCCGCTCGCCGCTCTCGCCGCCCTGCTGCTGCTGGGCTGCGGCCGCAGCGCCGCCCTGTCTCCCTCCTCTTCCTCTCCCTCGTCCTGTCGCCACCGCGTGCCCAGCGGCGAGGAGGTGGGGGGCGGCGGGGGCTCCTCCGTGGTTGGGTCCGGCCCCTCAGGGCTGCCCCGGGCCGAGCTGTGCGGGGTCTGGCCCGCGGCGCTGGTGCCGGGTGCGGGGCGGTGTGTGGCTGAGCGGCGTGTGAGGGGAGTGGCGGGAAGGGGCTCGGGGGGTGAGGAGCCGAGGGCCCGGGGGCGCCGGTCGGTGTGTGTGTCCGGAGCTGCCCCAGCCAGCCCCTTCCTGCCCCGCCAGGTCGTCTATCAGGTTCCTCTGAAGGAAAATCACGTCTTGAAGAGGAATGTGGATCAGCAGCTGAGGATTAAGATTGTGTACGACGGAAGCGTCGAGGGGTGAGTATAATGTTGCGGCAACTTTTGATTTTTTGTTCTCCGTGACTGGGATTGGAAATGCTATTAACAAAAGCTTGTTTGTTTCATTTTTAAAATATAGTTTGCTACCTGAGAAAAGACACCTTATAAAGGTATGTCATATTCGCTCCCCCTTTTTGCTTGTTCATATTTTATTACATGGATGAAGTTAAATTTAAGGCAAATTTAACAAAAGGCTTTGAATACGAGCAATTTTGTATCCTCAAGTTGGGGAAACCAAGGCTTTGTCTGCAGGTTATGGCTCCATTCCAGGTACTTCCAGTGGTCTGTTGATTGTTGTTTGACAGCTGTTTGCTGTATCTCCAGGCGCAAAGGTTTTGGTGAGCAATATGTATGTAGCTTTTAAAGCCTCCTTGAAACTGTACAGTCAAATTAATACTGGCAGCCTTCTCATCTTGTCATTCCAATAACAAAATGTGGGAATACTGAAACAAAATATTTCCTAATTTATTGATAACAATTGGACTTCTTATGAAGTCTGGATTTCTGCTATTCTGCTGTACCCCAACATCTGCTAAGTGTCATGTAATTTCGTAGTTAATGCTTTTCAGGTGAGCTTTGTCTGCGTTGCTACTAGGTGACTTTTATTTTTGCTCTATTCAGAACAAACTCTTCCCACAAGCTATATCATATTTGGAGAAGACATTTCAAGTGCGCAAATCCACGGGTACTATATTACTAAGCAGGTATGTGAAAATTTGTTGAAAATCACTTGCTCTGTTTGGTATTTTACATGGTGGTGTAAAGTCTTTAAAATAAGAATAGCATAAGGGTGTAAGAAATGCCCTCCTTGGTCAGACCAGTGGCCCATCTGACCCAGTGGTGGTAGCAGATGCTATTGAGGGAGAATACAGAAAACTGCCAGCCTTCCATGATCAACATTACACTCATTATGTCAGAGATTTTAAAGGGTGCACATGCTGCCTGATTCATTTTCATGTACCCCCATTTATGAACCTGTTCTTAATCTCTCTTTGAACCCACGGATACTCCATTAACAACTGGAAGCCTTGTGTCTTCCAGAGCAGGGTGAATAAGATTTCTCATCATGGAAGTTACATTAAATATCTATATTACAGTGCTGTAGGGTGCTGTAAGAGTGTTCTACGGTTTCTTTTTAATGATAAAACAGTGCTGACTGTCTTTCATGTTGGATTGAAGGCAGTGTGCAACAAACCAATATTTAAGGAGGAAAGCTGACCCTCACAGATACTGCCGAGGAGCCTGCGCAGACCATACGAGGTGTGGGCCCGTTATAGTTCCTGAGGAGCACCTCCAGGTGAGCTAAGCCGTCCAAGTTCTTAACCTTTGAAATATTAGTGTTTGCGGAAATGAATGAAAAAGTTTATATCACTAACTGTGTGTAAGTGACTTGTTTGTGGGTGATCACTGAGTTTGAGTGACAGAATAGAACAACTTGTGTTGGTGGGAGCTTCTTTAGTTTATGCTGATGAAACAAAAGTCCAGTAAAACTGGACTGTTTACTGTTCTCTCAGCCTGTCTTGTAAGGAATTGTACAGAGGAGATGAGATTGAAAGCTTGTTATGTTGCTACTAGTCACTTCATTATTCACCTTGGTCAATGAGTCAGATTTTCACACCATTAATAATAAGTTTTGGTCGGTTTTTTTGATTGGTTGTTTTGGAGACCTTACTGGAGGTTATCCACTGAACCAGCGGCATGATGCAGACAATGCTTCTCACTTGATTTCTTGCATGAGTTTTTGATTCAACTACAGTATGTGATCAATAGATTTCTTTCTCTTAGCTTGAAGTTTCAACCACTGTATTAAAAATGTATCGGATGGCACATGAAATGCAATTGCTACTTAAGTATCCTGCTTGTGTGAGACAATTTTTTTTTTTTTTTTTTTTAATTTGTAGGAAATAAAGGGTGGTAATTTTGGGATATCTAGCTTGGCAGGCCCTTTTTTTTTTTTTCCCGAAGCTGCCACCTTTCTGGTGTCTAATACATCAAAAGAGCTAGTAATTTGAAAATTATTCCTTGGATCTGGTTTTGTTTACTGTCTTCATAGGGAGTTTCTTCGTCTTCCACTGTCTTATAATGGGTTTTATTCTTGCCTTTGAGCTAACTGAATTTTGTCATGTGAAATTTCTGTTGTAGCTATTGCATTTTAATTGTTCCATTTGAATATGTCAAAGCAATGCAGAGTGTACGATAAGAACGAATGGCACTGGGGACCCACTGGCTTACCTGAGCAAGAAGGGGTTCGAGATGCTGACTTTGTACTTTACGTTAGTGCTCTCACTACTGAACGGTGTGGCCATGAAAATATCATTGCCTATGCAGCCTACTGCCAACTGGAAGCTGAAATGGACAGGCAAGTATTTGCTCTGCTACAAACTCTTTTTTAAATTAAACTTCTGAGTTTTTTAATTGCTTAGATGTGGAGTTTGTTTGCCTGTATTGTATAGTATAGCGAAGTGGAAGTCGTTGAAATCGGCAAGCGCTGTACTTGGTAAAACCGCAAACCAATCAAATAGTGCTTAACTTGCAAAGCTGAGGCACTTAAGTCAAAGGTGATCTTCCACTGTTATTGCCTAAACTTTGTCATGAGATCCTGCTTCCATTGAAGGGAATGTTGTACTTTCGCAAATTTAAAGAAGGAAGCAAATGGGCCCAACCTAATGTGGCTTTTGTTTCTGGTTTGGTTGTAGTCATTGTAACAGACACTTTGTACCTCTATAGTCTTACCTGAAATTCAGATCTCCTGTGCTGTTGTCACTGACACCTGGGCAGAACACTGAATATAGAGGCTGATCCCATCCCTCCCCAGTTCAACAGTAAACTAGTCACTGTATTGCTAATAGGCGGTTTGTTAATGACTGAGGAAGAAGTTTGGAAGGACTTATTTTTACGTTGGTTTCCGTTTTCTTTTAAATATTCTGTCTCTTCAAGTGAATATGATTTGAATTTCCTAGTATTTTACTGAAAACAATTTGATTTTAAAACTGTCTTCTAGGCCAATAGCAGGATATGCTAACTTGTGTCCAAATATGATTTCAACTCAACCTCAGGAATTTGTCGGCATGTTATCTACAGTGAAACATGAGATCATCCATGCACTGGTAAGGGTTGATGTTATAATATGAGTTTCCCTGAAACTGCCTGCTTTCTTGTACACCCCCAGCTTATTGCAAGAGAAGGGTGTTTGGTGGAGGAAAGCTCTTGCTTTGCCTCCTTCAGTTTGTGTGTTGATCACCTTGAAGTGAGGTATTTCCAGTGCGTCTGCTGCGGGAGCAATAACTTGCATGGCATTTGACTTTGTATGTGAATATCTCACCAAAGGTTTCCATGTCCTTGGTTTTTAACCTGAAGGGTTTCTCTGCTGGACTCTTTGCGTTTTATCGTGATGATGATGGAAAACCTTTGACAACGAGATATGCGGATGGATTCCCTCCTTTTAATGAAAGGTATCTTATTTTTTTGTACCTCTTGGTACTCCCATTGAAGGATATTTTCACGTTGCCTTTTCAGGATGTATTTTGGCCAGTTGAAAAATCCAACTCGATTCCATTATTAGAATACTTTACCTTTATTCTGTTCAAACATTGGTGTGTAGTTTTTTGTAGCCTTTCTTTACATTGGCATTAAGCATTTATCCACATATATTACAAATTGAAGCAGGATTTCATTTATCAAGAGGCTTCAAGTTAAGCATTAAATTGCTTAAATTCTGATGCTTTCTGAATGCCTTACTAAATCAAGACTTGTATTTTCTTTATTCTGTCTAATGTTAGTGCAGTTCATTTTTTTTTTTAAGACAAGTAAGTTTTGTAGTTATGCAGAACTGACTGTGTGTAGTCTACTGTGTGATTTTTCTGACTTAGTGAATGAACAATTTGCATTCTTTTAAAATTTCATGTATTTGATATTGTAGAAATGTTCTAGGGTTTCTGTGGAGGTAGAAGGGCAGGGAGCTTTTGGTTTTTTCACCTTCCATTTTATAATAGGAATTCTGAGGAATTTTATTTCATTTCTTACACTTTTGGTAACTGTAGAAAATACATCTTGAGTCTACAGACATCTTTTTAATAATCTTACTTGGGGTTATTAAGTCAGAGTTGTGCATATAAAGAGTGCAAATCTTATGGAGCAGAAATGTTGCATAATAAATTAAAAAAAAAATATACTTCCTCAGAAAGCGTGAGGAAGTATGGAAATTATTCATGATTCTGTTTCTTACGGAGATAAATATCTGCACAGTAGCATGTATTCTTGGGAAAGATTTGTAACCAAAACATTCTTCTTACAGTCTCGGTTTGTATCAGTGGAGCAATAAAGTCGTTCATAAAGCAGTGAGGTTATGGGATGTGCGTGGTGGCAAAATGCTGCGTCATGCTGTGTATCTTCTGATAACACCTCGTGTAGTTGTAAGTGTGGCTAACTTAAACTTTTATGCTTTGTATGCCAAGGTTAGTATCACGTTCTCGAGTCATAAATATTTCTTATTCTTTAAGAAGTAATACCCTAATATTGAATACCCTTTTCATTAAAGTATGGCTCAAAGACTATGCGATTAAGATAGTATAATTCGTTGAGAGGGTATATCCAAAGTAAAGTGGAAATCAGTTGAGAGAGACAGTATGAAATAAATAAATTGACATTGTAAGAGACAATGAAGGGACTGGGAAGTAAATTATAAAAGGTTAAGCAGAGTTGATATTGAATAGATTCCTTAATCCTACTCTTTAGAAGTTTTCCTACAGACTTAGACACCTAGTATTCCCGTTGCCTTAATGGATTGTGTCATCGCTGCTGTTATCATTTATGAATTCATCCTATTTTCTACTATTCTCTTTAAAAGCATTGGCTTAATCTTTTTCTAAATTTTATCGATTACAAAATAATGCAGTTAGTACTTTGTCATGTTTAAAAATAAATTCCTCAAGTATTCTTGGAAATCTTTCTTGCTTCCCTCCAACTTCCCCCGTCCCCAACCGAACATATGCTTAAGTGCAATAAATTGGTATTGAAAAGTACTTACAGTGTTAATCATATTTGGCCACAAATAATCTCTTGATTATTTTAAATCTAACATGGTATGTAGAGCAGATTTGGTTTAATTACCCCTGTTTTGAAAACTGGCCATGCTGGTCCATCTGTTCAGAGCATTAAAGGTGTTCCTGGGTCGCACCATGCTGGCAAAGGCTGGACTGCTGGCCGTAAGACCGCAGCGGTGTTGTGATGCCTCTTAAGATTTTCAGCTATTTTGTAGAAAACACTTCCCCATACAAAACTACTTGACACATAGAACTTCCTAATAGAAAAGTGCTGGGTTTTTTTTCCTCTGAAATGTTTGACAGAAGCAGGATTGTAGTGTTCCTACATTGTTGTGGTTTGGTTTTTTGTTTGTTTTTTTTGTATGGTCTTTACTGTATGCATGCTATTCTCAGCTAATTCTGTTGCTGTTGTATTCTTATAAACTTCCATCATTTATTTCCAGAGCATAAGTAGACAGATTGTCATGCTTGGTGTTAGGGTACTTGCTGGCTTAGTCAACGGCAGAGTAGGAGAAGTGTTTTATATTTGGAGGAAAACAAGAAAATTAAATGCTGAAAGACTTTTAAAAAAGATCATTCTAGATGTTTAGGAGTGCCTATGAGTATCTGTCTCAATATTTGAAGGGTTATGTTAAAATGCTTTCTTTCTAGGAAGAAGCTCGAAAACATTTTAATTGTCCTATTCTAGAGGGAATGGAGCTTGAAAATCAGGGTGGAATGGGTACTGAGCTCAATCACTGGGAGAAGAGATTGTTGGAGGTTAGTACTGATACTGGGAACAGGGGGGATGTAGGAACGCCTGCTCCCCCACCTTTATTTTTAGATTTATAGTGATACCTACTGGAGCCTTGAAAATGCAGGTGTATGAAACCTCACTGAAATATATCAGAAAGAGTACTAAACTACAAATACCTAGATATCCAATTTCTAGATAAATCCATCTTTTTACCTTATTACCGAGTCTCAGAGTATGAGTTTGAGGTAAGCTGATTACTAAAAATCTAAATGTCTCTTACTTTTGTCTGCCATTGACCCTTTTGAGAAGGTGTGCTCCCTTTATAGGGGAAAGGACGTGTTCCTTTGAGTCAGTTCAACTTTGTCACCCTCTGCCTCTTATACATCAAATATTTGATTGTTCTGTCTGTTCGTTTTCTTCATATTTATTCATGTGCCCTGGGGTTAGCTTTTGCTGCCTCTGCTCCAGAACCTCATCTGATTGAGGAAACACCTATTTCCCTCCTGAGATTTAATCTTATTTATGAGTTTGCACTGTGTGACATTTTTGGCAGAGATACACTTTCTAGTTATTGTTGTATGCAGTGATGTAAACAAGAAGGGAAATGCTTCAGGACAGATCTTTTTGTGGAAGTAATGTTGAAAAACGCATATTTCTCAAGACCAAAGTTGTTAGCTTTTCCTGCCTTTCAGTAACCTTTGGTATGGAACAGTAGTTTAAAGCCAACTGGAAAGACTGCTATTAGAATGAGGATAGTTTAAGGACTTAATAGGATTAGCAAAAAGGAGAAAATTACTAGTCTGCTTTACACCTTTTCAGAGATAGTTTTTATCTGGAAAATAACCTGTATAGTTTGGTTTTGGTCTTGATCCAACTCTCCTTAAGTACTGTAGTGACAGCAGATCTGGTGCCAATAACTCCTCCTAACTGCACTAGTGGAGAGGGAAGGCTGGAAAACTGCGTTTTGAAGAAATAATAGAAATGAGATGAACTTGAGTAACAGAAATCCCAGAGTTGTGTAATTAAGGGTGAGTGACTTTTGCTGTAAGCCTGAAGTTTATCAGATGGAAATGACAGCAGGGAAAAGACACGAGTGCCACAATTACCAGTTATAAGATGATTAGGAAACTCCAAGGTGGCTGGAGCTGCTCTTTGGGGATGGTGTGAACTTGCGTATTTTTAAACGAGATGGAAAATTCCACTGCCATGCTAATAAAGCTTCCTTTGCAGTGCTGTGTTCCTTTAGTCCTGTGTCCTGCGCACCTCGCTCCTGAAATGAACTGCTAGAAATTCCAGGGAAATTAAAAATCAGTGTGGCACAAGAAAATTAAATGAGCTTGGCTTTTATCTTATCAAAAGGAGACAGAAAAGAGGGTGTGATGGCTACGGATAAGTATAGTAGGAGAAGGAAGAATTTCATTTTAGCTGAAGAAAAGTGAGAACACATCAGTCATGAATAAGGTTTAGCTGGAATTAGGAATAAGGTTTCCAACTTCTAGAATTCTGAAGCTTTATAGGGTGGAGTGGGGGAGTTGCAGTTTTGATCTCTTCTATGAAGGAGGTTGGGATTTGATTGTAAATAGTAAGAAAGGACTGGAAATAAAGTGCTTTTTAATAGAAAGCATTTTCTTACAATAATGATTTTCAGTGACTTGCTAATAGTAACTGGTAACTTTCAGAATGAAGCAATGACTGGATCCCATACCCAGAATCGAGTCTTTTCCAGGATCACCTTAGCATTAATGGAAGACACAGGGTAAGAATTAATAAGAATGGAGGGGGTTTTGTTCATTTGTGTTTAGTTTTCATTGTACTTGATTTTATTTGGATTTGATGCACTTGTGCTTATCTGTCTGCAACACAGCAGATAATTGACGTAATTAGCATTACATTAGCCAAGGTGTTATACCTAGTTAATTTTTCTTCATGTATTTCCAAATCCATCTGCTCTTAATCTAGCCTTAAAAAACCCATACACTGCAATATATAGTACCATTTGTATTGTCTGTTTACTCTCAGTTGCATGCAGTACATTGTGATTATTTNATGCAATATATAGTACTATTTGTATTGTCTGTTTACTTTTTCTTAATGTAAGTCTTCTCTCAGTCGCATGCAGTACATTGTGATTATTTTTTCAGCTCTTGCAGATGGAAGGCATACATGGAGGAAAAGCAAAATTGTGTAAAATTTCATCTTTATATGTTGTTCCTTTGCAGATCATGATACATTGCTGTCAAACAAATAAGCAATGAGATTTTCTTTTCGTTTATTGCGACTTTAAAAATACTAACGTTGTAATACATTTTGTCATAGAAAGGGATACAGTTTCTCTTTTTCTTCATTTGAAGACCTTAAGGCATAATATGAAGTTCTTTGAACTGCTGCTTTATTAATCAGAACACTATTTTTTGAAGTAACTAAATTCTTATTCCAAAATACCTTTACAGCTGGTATAAAGCAAATTACAGCATGGCAGAGAAATTAGATTGGGGACGCAATAAAGGCTGTGACTTTGTAATGAAGAGCTGTAAATTCTGGATCGACCAAAAGAGGCGAAAGTAAGAATACAATCTTTGTGAAAAGAGGAAACCTTGGTGCTTGTTTATATTTGTCCTTCAAATGCAACTCTGTAAAAGGAAATAGAGGTAGATACAGATTAACAAGGAATGGTGTCCTATGGACCTGCACCCAGGAAGGAGCTTACCAAATGTATCAAGAGCAGGAGCATCCCACCCAAGAAATATAGAGCCAAACATCTTGGGGGTAGAATGCATTTACGTTGTAAAAGAGTTATGCTTTAAGAGGAGGGAAGGGACTAAATCAGAAAGTGTTTGCTGTATTTTGTCACTTTTTATTTAAAATACAGGCTGTATCATTTTGTATTACTGGCTTGTACTTAAAGCAACAGGAGATTATAGCCATGTTCAAAACAAACCCTTCCTTGTTTGTTTGTTACAATACTCATAAATTTCTAGGGCACAGCTGCACAGTGGGCTTGTTTTGCTTGTGTTGGTTTTATTCTTTAAAGTTTACAAAGCAATGTCATTAAAACTAAATAGGCGAGTGCATTGTAACTTTGTTTGCTGGCTTGGTATTCTTTAAATTAGAAATATCATAACCAGACAAATAACAATAATTACCCTCCAGAGAAATCATTGGTGCTTCTTTGTGTGATTGATCAAGTGTGGGAGAGAGTGGGGAGTCTTGACAGATTGCTTAGTTAAGTTATGACAAGCAGTGAAAGTGCTCTAATGTGATTTTTATTTTTTGTTGTTTTTCCTTTTTGAGGAGGCAATTAATCAGTCCATACTGCGATACTTTGAGGAGTAATCCTTTGCATTTAACCTGCAGACAGGACCAAAGAGCAGTAGCAGTGTGCAACTTGCAGAAGTTTCCGAAGCAGTTACCTCAGGAATATCAGGTATAATGGATCTTACTTTAGCAAATAAGTAATTGGTTTTGTTCTTGTGCTTTGCAGCCAGGTGATCATATTTGGTTGTATCTTGTGAAAATTTTGTGATCTTGTGAAAAACATCTGCTTAGTTTATTAGAAGGAATCTGGAAAAAAAGCCTAGCAATCTTAATAAAACAATAAGGATGTCGCTTGGCCATCTAACCAAGTATCAGATGGAGATGATGTTGTTGTAGAACAGAACAGAACTGCTGTAGAACAGAAATCCCTCAATGTTTTGTTTGAGGTATTTCTTCACACAACCTGTTGCCTTGTGTCACTGCACGCTAGGAAGTCTGTTCTGTTTCATTCCAGAGAGTGCTATCATTGCAAAGGGGTGGAGGGGCAGGAGTGGGGAGTGATATGTGGAAATGTAAATCTCTGTGCTTTAAGTATTCTTAAATACTTCTGGCTCATCTGGTTCTTGGATATTGTTAAGTTGCTGTTAATAGCATTCCTGAGTAGTCATAACTGATGTCCTTACAGCTGTAGTGATTGGTTCTATTTAAAAAACCAGTTGTACACTTGTCTCTGCACAGACTGCTTCACTACCTATTTTGTTTGCAGTATTTTGACAATCTCGATGGAGTACCAGCAGAGGAATTGCCGTATTATGGTGGCTCAGTGGAGATTGCTGACTATTGTCCCTTTAGTCAAGAATTCAGTTGGCATTTAAGTGGTGAATTTCAGCGCAGCTCGGACTGTAGAATAGCTGAAAACCAACCAGGTCTGTTCTCAGGACTTCAACATAGTATTTAAGAAATGACTTTTTTAAATCTGGAATGGACTTGCTATTTGTCCAAACTAGTTGGATATGAAATTAGTTTTATGTTACAAGCTGTGCTGGGGTGAGAAGCACAGCACAAGTACTGCATACACCTAGGAAGCAAAGACATCTAACACAAGAATTGCATAAGAGCTGAACAGAAATTAACCCCAGATTATCCAAATATTAGACAAAGGGTGGGGTTTGGTTGTTTTTTTCCCAAGTTTCTGAAGAATAATTCCACTTCCCACCTTTGTAGATGTTGGTGTTTGTTTGGGGGTTTTGGGGTGTTTTTGGTGTGGTGTGGGTTGTTTGTTTGGTTTGGTTTGGTGTTTGTGGTGGTTTGTTTTTTGTTTTTGTTTTTTTCCTGTTCAAGTCAAGGAGCTTTGTGAGTTACCAGAACATGGGCTTGTCTCCTAGGGTAGTGCATCAACTCTTAATATCGCGGAGCTCCAGAATGCTGTAGGACAGGGGCGTCAGGCTCATTTTCACCTAGTCCTACATTTATACAGTCCTAAAATTACATTTGTCCCTTTGAAGGCAACCGTGAGGCTGATGTGGCTGCTGGTGGAAATGAGTCTGACACCCCTGCTATAGGATATCACCTGCCTGTGCAATTGTCTCAACAACAACCAAATAAACACTGTCTGCCCTCAAGCCAGCGGTCACAGCTGGCACTCCCTGGGGGAAAACATAACCACATGCTTCTGATGGAAAGTGCTTTTTGTGTTTGGTTGGTTTGGTTTTGTTTAACTTGGCTTACTTCCCACTTTATATTTGAGACAGTATAGCCCCCAAATCAATAATGATTAATGGTCTGAAAGATTCCAAAAGTAAAGCTTGAATAGCATATGGAGACATTGACTAATTCTAGCATATTAAGTTTATGTGGACTTTGTGTTCCCTTAGTAAGCTGCAATTCAGTGTATTCTTATATTCTTTTTGTGTTAGATCCTACCAAAAACTATGGTGCAGAAAAATACGGACCAACGTCTGTATGTCTTATTCAGAAATCTGCTTTTGTCATGGAACAGTGCAGGAGGAAACTCAGTTACCCTGACTGGGGTAGTGGATGTTACCAAGTAAGTATGTGCTGGGGTTTTATTTTATTCTTTTTAAAAATAGCACTAAAGGGAAAAGTCAGTCATAAAATGTAGGCTAGAACTTTGCACCTGGACACTGTACGTGATCTTCTCTGCCTTAAATTACTAGATTATATGATATGCTTTGAAAATAAATACCTTCCAACCATAAGCCTGTTGTGTAGATCACACATCCACCTAAGCGTGTGAACACTGGGATGGCTTCTGTGTTACTTCCAGGCTTGCCAGAGCCTTCATCTGTTTTACCCCGTGACACTTTCTTCACAGCTCGGTAGGAATACTTATATTGGAATCTTCTGTTGTTGAAGCTTAATGTTAATCGTTCAGTCTGATTTTTTTTTTCAAAGGTGGAAAACACTGTACACAACACTTTTTTTCCATTGTCAGCCTTCTCCTCACACCGGTCCCACTGAAGGTGTCACTTTCGACAATGGCACAACTCTAAAAAAGTAGTCAACAGCAGAAGCTGAATTTTACTTGATCTCACTTGATGATCTGCATGATTACACTTAAAGAGTACAGTCAGTGCTTTAAAGTATTCTTGAATCGAATCATTGCTCTGAGGGCAGGAGAATACTTGCAGTTAATCTCTGCTGTAATACCAGCTGCTCATGTATTTATTGAAAGAGCCTCCAAACATATTTCTGATAAATCATAATACAGACTTGACTTTATACTTTTATTTTAAGGTTTCCTGTTCTCCACAAGGGCTGCACGTTTGGGTCAAGGACACCATGTACTTGTGCAGCCGCTCTGGTCAGGTGTTAACTGTGAGGATTCAGATGAACGGCTGGATACATGTTGGGAATCTGATTTGCCCAGCCTGTTCGGACTTCTGCGACTCCTGTCCACCAGAGCAGGATCCGCCAGCTTCTAACCTAACAAGAGCTGCACCAATTGGTAGGTTGCCTTATTTGCTGAAGTGAAACTTTAGTTTTTTTCAGATGCTTTAATATTAAAGGTTTGTGTCAGCTCTGAATGTTGAGGAGCAGGAAAAGAGCCATGGCCTGGCTGTTCTGAGATCCCAGGTGTAGGAGTCAAAGGAAGATGGCAAAGGTGCCCTGCGTTTTGCTTTGCAGTTGTGCTTTTGTTTCCGGGACCAGGATAGTGATGAACATAAGAGAAATAAGTCTGAAACACAAGAGTCATGTCTCCTTCTTCTAGTTGTCCCAAAAAATCTAGCTTTAGCCTAGCAACTTACCAGAAAATCTGTGTTTTGAAGGTCGTATCGCTTTTACAACATACAAAATTTATCACCTTGGTGGAAAGTGAGTTCTCACTTGTATAACTTCCCATTGGCTCTGTTAATGCTGTAATCCGTAACGTGAAAGATGGGTGTCAGTTTGCTTTTGGAGGGAGGAAAGAAAACCTGAGTTCACTGACTACCAGTTAATATTTTGTCAAGAACAGATGGCTTTCTGAAAAAAGAGTTGATGAAGAGAAGAGTCTTTACAGTAGCTTGTGCTAGTGCCTCATTTTTAAGCCTTTAACTAATTCTTTAATTGTTGGATGTGCAGTTTTCAAGGGAAAAAGTTTACCTACACACTAGATTCTTTTTTCCCAGTGGTGCACTGGGGTTTGTATGTACTGTTTCACAGAGTTTTGTTTTGTCTCAGAGATAGCGGTGTTTCAGTGGTTGGTGGAATGACTCTTGTAGATGAGATTTTAGCATGAGAACGCTGTAACCTTGGAGATTTGCATCTTCTGGCATCTATTTGAATTCATGCTTGGTGTTTCTCACGTGTGTGTGCATATGTATATAGAAAGGTTTTTATCTCTGCAAGTTTACATGTATGGCCCTGATTTTCTTAAGCCTCATGGCTGCGATTACCTACCATACAGACAAACTCTCTGGTTTATGTATTGAGTTTTCCCCATCCCTAATTTTTTTTTCTCTCTATTCAGCTTTGTGTTTTGTGGCTTGGGTTTTTATATGGTTTGCAGCCATACAGATCAAAAGTATTCATAAACCAGGTTTTTTTGAGAGTCCGTGGTTTTGAAAGGCTGCTTTTCCCCGGTTATACCATAAGAAACTTCCTGCTCTTTTCTTGCAGTACAGATACATTTTTCTCATTTGTTTCTCTAATTACTATTAGTGAAGAAATGCAGGAATGTATTTAATTATAAAGGGAATAATCATATTACTTGGTTGGTTTGAATTCCTAGCCTTGAAAGCTAGAATAAATTAGTGCAGATTACTGCAAATGTGGTTTTGCTCTTTGGTGTTTCTTAGTGTTCTATTTGTTATTTCATGTTCTCTTTAAATATAAAATTTATAAGCTTTATGGTGTGTTGTTTTTTATTTTAGATCTATGCTCCTGCTCGTCTAGCCTGGTTGTAACCCTTTGGCTATTGATGGCTAACTTAGTTCCCCTGCTAACAGGATTATTTCTCTGCGCATAGAGTTAAGCACGGGGCAAGAAGATGTTCCGAGGTGATGTACCGTACCGTCGTGTTGCACTCCCTGTTGTGGAGCACTGGGTTTTGTCTCTGCAGGAGCGATCTTCTGCTGAACCTCATCTCTCCTGGCAAGTATCGGTGCAGACAGGGAGGTACTGATAAAAGCAGCAGGAATTTGAGAGGAGGAAAATCTACCTTGTCATCTCAATAAGTGCCAGTATTTTCCTGAATTGCAATCTTTGATTTTATTTTTTTTTTGACGCAGTAACAAGATCCACTATGTCAACTGTGTTAGACTGCCTGGCAACTCGGTCAAGATTGGAAAGGAGAAGGCTTCTGTAATAAAACTGAGGGTTGTTTTTTTGTTATGTCCTCTGCGTGACTTGGAAGCAAAGCATCCTCAAACCAGAAATATACCTCAGTGGTTTAGTCAAAAGCCATGTAAAAATCAGTTGTCATCACTGCTAATAACGCAGGCCTAAACAGGTGTGGGAATTTTTTATTTGTGTTGTCAATTCTTACAATTTATGGGGGGAAGATATAATTTAATGGGATAGACCAGTGGTTGGCAGCTGTGTCCATAACTGGATTCTGCAGCTTTGAGGCTTCTCAGAATTCATACTAGTTTGTGGTAAAGCGTCTAATTCTTGGGTTTCACTTAAAGCTTCCTACATGCACAAAGTGGAATTTCAGACTGGTAACCAAGACAACTATATAGAAATCCCATTTTCCTCTAGCATGTGCCAGTTCTACTGTGAAATTTAATACGTCATGTATTAATACATCACTTTCTCCGAGTAATGTGCTAGGCAAATGCGTTGCAGTACTGATACACAGTCTGTAAAACTGGAACAGGATTTCTGATTATTTTTAATTTCATTAATTTCTCAAATAGTGGCATTATTATTTTTTTAAATTTTATGAACATAAATGCAGCTATTCTCACTTTTTGTTGAAGGGCAAACCAGTAGCAATGGCAGCTATAATCTTACAGGGCCGTATTGAATTCTCTAGACCAAAAACTATATTGAATGTGTGAAGAAAAGTTGAATATGTCTTTTTTTTTTTTTTT
>VWYH01001394.1:23213-194858 GCA_013399365.1 Pampusana beccarii
TTTTTTTTTTTTTTTTTCCTCCACTATTTCTTGGCCATATAAATACTATGAATTATTTGAGTATTTGTAATAAGTTGAGAATTGGACGTTTTGAACCGTATGAGGGCACACCTTGGTACAAAATTAATCGCTCGATAGACAAAATATATAAGAGGAAGAAAATGAGCAAAATCTGTGTAGCTGGGGGTATCTGCTCTATAGGACACTTGTGGGGATGTTTTTATTTGTTTCTGACTCTACAATGTCTTACAAATATTCCTGTTTGGAGTGAAAAAACTCTTACATGGTCCAACCTGTTGTCTGTCCTGCTAGGATAGTTTTTATTCTTAGAATAAGTGTTGAACTTGTGGGAGCAGATGTGCCCAGTACACTAAAAAAATGCAAATATAGGGAGAAAGGTGATGTTACTCTGCTTCTTAAATGTGCTGTGATGTTAGAATTGTGTCTACATTCCTTTCTAAAATGAAAGGTAGGGGATGGAAGGGGTACGGAGAGAAATTTATTTCACTACTGTTAAACTTGTTTAATAATGGGACTTCCATTGTAATTGTAAGAAAATCTTGGTGCCTACTGGACTTGTTTTGTTTAAAGGAACTCTTGGGATGCTGCTGAGGTGGGTGAGCTGCGACCTAGAACAGTCTGGAGGTGTCACAGGTGAGAGGGCACCTTGCGCTGGGCTCGTTCCCCTTCTGACCTGCAGGTTAAGTTTGCTTTGAATTCTACAAGGCCTAGGCTAGCCTTGAATAGGGGTTTCTGAGAAGCAATACAGATTAGGAATCAAATGCTTTACATGTGTACGAGTTTGAATTAAGAAACACTCAGATTAATAAGTGAGCACTGATTATTTTAATATATGCACAATCAACAGTCGGTATAAATTGATTCCTTGAAAACATAAAGGTTTGAGAATACATCTTAGGTCCCAGAGGCTGATATTGTATTTTTTGTCTGTTGTGCAATAATACAGTTTAAATGGTATCACTCAACAACAACGCTTTTGATACTTGAAAAGAAATTCTTGGTTATTTTTTCTTACTGTGAAATATTTGCACTGTCTGAACTCTCTGGTTAACTTTATAACTGTTAAACTTTTTTACTGGTGTTAATTTATTGTGCTCGGTATTTGATATGCTGGTCTCTAGTCTGTGTGAGTGTGAAATTTGTCATATTTAATTGAATATTTTTGTCTTCTACACAGTTATCTTGAGGGCTTTTCTTCTTTTATTCTCTCTTCCTGGGAAATAATTGAAAGATGGCTTAGGAAGTCGATGCTTACCTACTTCTGAACTGTATGTGTTAATTAAAGACAGAGGCTGTAGCGGGTTGTACATACAGGGAAAAATCTACCTGCCTGTCAGAGCGCTTGTGGGCAGACCCAGCAGTACCTGCTGAGTAGCTGCATCAGCAAATCCAGTGAAGTAAAACTATGACTGCCTTAATAATCTGAGATTTCAGTTGTAATTTCTTTGACGTGCAGCCCTTCCGCGGGCTGGGAACTGCAGAACTGGACGTGACTTTGGGGAGTCGGGGGGGGAAGGTGCTTCAGCCAGCAAAATCCAACGTGTTCTATCCCATCGGTGCGTTCGCAGCTGTAGCCGTGTTGGAACTGCCAAGAAATGTGTCGAGTTCAATTTAAAGTGAGAATGAATTGGTGTCTGTCAAAAAAAATATCTGAGTAAACCTGACTACCTCAGTTCTGTTTGTCTTTGAGTTAAGCTTCTAGCTTGCTGTGAACTTCTGAATTTTAAGATGGAAAAACATGTCTCAGGTTTTTAAGAGCAAAATATAGTAGGAAGCATAAGCCAATTTTGAGTGTAGAACACAGCTAAAATTGTAGCTTAAACCAATCAGTTATGTAGCCTTAAGGGTAGTTTCCCCAGCAAAAATCGGTATTGGTTTTAAATAAATACAGGGTTTGCAGGCAGCTGCTTTAGGTGTCCTGAACATGTTGTGGCAAGTCCATCTTGTTGCATCTCTTACACATGAAACCTTTAAATACATCCCAAATAAGTCTTTGTGTTTTCACCAGAGTAGATGGGGCAGCAGGAGCCCTAGAAATAGGGCTAACAGATAAATGAGTTGGCTTGTCTGTAGCAGAAATGTTTTCAGTATATAATGTCCACAGTCTTAATTTCTGAAAAACATTCTATATTTGCTTGTGGAAGCAAATTAATCTTCTGGTCTTCTCTTACCCAGTAGTTAGATCTGTAGCATTTCAGTTAAAAGTCAAGGCAAGTCATACTGCAGATACACATTTTTCTAGAGTTTTGGACAATTCCAAAGAGGAAGGGTAGCTGTTGGTTGGAGGATGGAGCAAGTAAAATGACACTGAAAAGCAGACAATTCATTCCTCTTGAAATGAGTTGAGGTTAATTACCGAAAGAGGATTTTGACCCCCATTAATTGGCAGTCGGTCCAACGCAGCTCAGTCTTTCCGCCGAGCACTTGTAATTTAGGAAGACGGAGCAGCCATATCCGCGTTCCCTGACAAGGGCCGGTTGTTTTTGAAATCTTCCTGTCCTGCAAACCTTTGGGCCTGAATATCTTTCTGTAGAGAGGGAGACGGGTGTCCGTCCCTCCCCGTGTTTCCTCGGAGTGATTTCCAGCCAGCTGAGCAGGGCAGGAGCTTTCCCTGCAAGACTGAACAAGCAGCTTTTGCCTGGCTCAATGTGTCACTCTGCAGGGTTTGGGTCTGTTTCTGTATAAAATAATGTGATCTTACGTTATCGGACTTCCAAGAATAATATGATTTTTACACTACCAGACTTCCAAAGTGCAAATGTTGCCTTTTTAATGTGAAGCTTACCTTGGAGATAAAACAGCTGTTTTGAGAGAACTGGCTGACCTTGAACATGCTTTTCCTATTTTGGTACAGAATGTAAATACAGAACAAACTATTTTACATAGATTTTTGACTGGGTTGAGATATAAGGGCTAATTTTTGTTATTTATGGAGTAAGAATTTCCTTATTTTACTGTGTAAAAAAGAGTATGTCATACAAAAGAAAATGATGTCAATAAAATGTCTGTAGAAAATTGAGTCTTGTCCTTTTCTTTGAGCACTGACAATTATTAACTGCAAGACAAAGTGCAATAAAGGACCATTAGAATGGTCATTTATTTTGAAAAATGAAATTACACTGTCTGCTTATTGATCACTTTATTAAACTGCCATTTGACACGTTTTGAATGTAAAATGTTCTATATTATCATTAGCTCATAGGTGATTTTCAGAAGTTCAATCTGCCCGTGAAGTGAGGAGCTTCCTGAATTCTCTACCCCACCCTCGTGTATGTGATACTTAAAAATTATGCAATATTTAAGTTTTTTTTTTTTTTTTTTTGGTCCACTTGAAGATGACAATTCTGTGTTTTATGTGAAGGATTTGGCCACGCGATTCCCATTTCAGCTGGGGGAAGGTTGGTGTTGCCCACTGGGCGGTGGGATCTGTGATGCTGCAGCCACCGTTTCTGGTACCGAGCCAGCTTTGCCAGCTGTGAGACTGGGGTTTTTACAATATATTTCTAATGACAATACATTTTTTTTTATATATATATTACTCTGATAATTAAGAAAGACAGAACAACATTCCTATCAAACGCAGAGTGAAGACAATTTTATAATCTAGCATTTTTTGTTTGTTTTTTCCTAAGCAATGTGTCAGCGCATACATAGATTAAAAAAAAAAAAAAACAAAACCAACAAACATTTGCCTTCATCTCTTCTATTTTTGAAAATTGGATAAAGCAAAGCAAAAGTAGGTTACTCTTCCTTTTTGTTTGCCTTGTCTCGAAATAGGAGTCTTTCAAAAGGATGTGAAAGCTTATAAAATGTGCCACTGTTCATTTCGTAGATGGCTTTAATGCTGAAAAACATCAGGTATGTAAAGCTACCCAAGTACAGCTATAAGGTTTAAAAACTTTCATGTTTCTAAAATCAATGCCATTGGTAACAAAGTAAAAAAAAACTGGTAGATGGACCAGTTTGTGTTTAAAATTCAGAAGCAGATGGAGAGATCTCTCCTCTGGAGTGTAATGTACGTTGCTGAAGCCACAGCAGGGTCAGAGCCTTAGGCTGCAGCCTGGAAAGATGCAGGAGCTGCACTGGGGTCAGGCCAGCGGAGTTTCCCGCTGGAGTTAAAACGCAGCCCCGTTTCAAACGCGATTTTACAGGATTTCTGTGCGTCTAGAGCGGTCATTTCCACGCGTGTATAAAAAGTCAAGTACCACAGAGGGTTTTTCACTGTTGCTCATGAAGCCCTCAAAATAACAGGATTGCCCAAGCTGTGAGCTGAGTCGTGGGTACACCCTCCTTGTCAGCCTCCAGTTCTTCCCTCTCAGCTAGTACCAGTTAATGAATACATGTGTTTGGCTCTTTAAAATTCTTTTCCTGTTTCAACAGAATAAGTCTAGCGAAGGTCAGACTGCTCCTGAGGATTCCATAGTTTCCTGAATTGGAAACAAACACCTCTCTGCCCTTAAATTGTTCTGAACATTCATGTCTGTCTGAGCACAGTAACAACACCTGTTTTTTAAAAGAGGCTTACACTGGGAAACAAAATTAAGGAAGGACTAAATGTCACAAAATACAAAATGTTATTTTTGTTTGAGGGGAATTATGGAAACCAACATTTGCCCATGTGATTGCATCCTATTGCTGTCAGGCCTTTTTTTTATCATTATATTTTTTCCGTTTGGAGGAGTTCTTCAATTCTTCTGCATCTTGTGCTGTTCTGTAAGTAACATTAGCAGGCAAAATGTTGAGATTCACATGAGCTAGACTGAGCTCTAGTTACGGAAATCACGAAGGGAACTGTTTGCAATCAACAAGAAAGTAATTCTATGGAAACGCCTATGTTACTAAGTCAAATCAAATACTGTTAAATTTTACATTCGTTTCCTGTTCACTGGATATAAGGTTGAAATTAAAGGCAGATTTTTTGACCCCCAGAAATGGGGATACTGAAATACATTCTTTCTTGCTTTGACAGCAAGCGTTGTCACGTAACCTGTTTCTCTGCTTTATTTGCCGTGGAGCGGACAGGAGATGCGGGTGCAGCCGGTGAGGAGGGGGCGTCTCAAATGTGCTCCGGGTGGTTCTGCAGGCACGCGATGAAATCCTGGATCGACTGACCCTCGTAGCAGATCTTGTAGATGGTTGTAAATAATGGAAACCTAAAAGAAGCATGCAGCAATGAAAATAGTTTTTAAAGCTTATATATAAACATCTCTACTCCGTTTATAACGAAGTTTTTGTTGTCGTTGTGGGGGTTTTTTGGGTACTTTTTTGTTTTGTTACGGTAAAAGGAAAGTGGAAAATTTTTCTCTCTTTACAATGTAATTTTAACTTGGAGGTGCCTGTACTGAAAGACTATATGGGGCAATTAAGAGGAGCCAGAGGCAATTCTTGGGGGTGTCAGCAGAGAAGAGCTCTTTTGGAGACAAAATTCCTATCAGTTTTTATCTACAAAAAAATCTTGCATTGCGTATCCTCTTTTTCCTTCTGTGTGCAAAATGCATGTGTTACTTCCATTCGTTTTTGCTATCTAAAAAGACAAAAAAGGATGAAAATGTGTAATTATTTTCTTTTCCTGGCTTAGAGAGTTCTTCCCCTTTTGCAAGCTGTCTTAGTCGTTATGTGGTAAAAACTAGTCTACTGAATGACTTGGAGCTGAGTGTGTAACTAAATGCAATTATAGGATACTGATTAGATCAAGTTTTGATTGAAAGTTCACATCGTGTCAAAATGAGCTTTTCTATTCTCATTTTTGGAAGACAATGCTCCTTGAATCTTCTGTATTTATTATAATTCTAATAGTGTTTTGTTTTGTTTTTTTTCCTAAGTAATTTAGCGCCATTTGACCTGTTAGGACTGCTGGTATACGAGAGGGAATGGGATAGAGGGAAGTTTAGGTTTTCTATTCTGTAAGATGAGATAAAGGTTTCAAATTATAAATAATCTTACATCATCCCAAACAATGAAAGTATTTTTATCTCAGCATTATTTGTGGTGCTTAAAGCATTGATATCAGCATGTTACCTATTCGATGCATGTACCAATTTTTAATTAGGATTACGCTCCTGAATTTTATTCTGAGATCACCCAGTTAAAGTTTGCTGCAAGCTGTAATGGTGATTCACTGAGAACGAGAAACGCTTTGGCCCACAGATCATGTTTGCAAGCTGCCTCTCTGTGTGGCCTTCAGCCTTGTTTAAGGGAATGGGGATATCTGGGTAGCTCCTCTGGATTACTATTTCTTCTGTTTCTTGTATGTCTATGGCTGGTTTCTTCTAATGCTGTTGAGGCTTCATACCATTCTACTGCCCATGGCAACGAGGAGTCAGGCTAAGCTGAGCTCTAACAGCGGCCCAAGATGTAGAAAGCAGTTGTTGCACAAACTAATAAGATGATTATACACAGTACCATTAGGAGGTTATGAATCACTCATCATTTGTTGTTGATTCCATTGAAAAAAAAAATAAAAAAAGCACTTACTTATCAAGCATATTTTTCTGTTTCAGAATCTTGTAGACTTCAGCTGAGGTCTGAGGACCTTGCAGCTTTTGTCCATTCAGCATCTCATTTTCCAGTTCCTCAATGGACTAGAAGAGAGGAGACTGATTACTTGGATCAGAGGGGATACTGCTGCGGCACCAGCAGTTATCGAGAAGGTAAACAGCTAATGATGCTTTTGTAAAACACAGAAGGTTTTCTTCATGTGTTACTATAAAATATTTCAAAATCCTCCTTACTTTTCCTGTGCGAGCAAAAGCTTCTGCTACTTTCCTGTTGCGCCCCCCGTAGCAGGTAGTGATGAGATCAGCGACCCCGCAGCTTTCCAGAAAAGTGGCTATTGATACGGGTCCCTTGCAGAACATCTTGGCAAAGGCTACCATTTCCATAAGGCCCAAACGTATAACTGCTGCCTTTGTGTTATCGCCGAAGCTCAGTCCATCGCAGAACCCAGCTCCCACTGCTACGATGTTCTGAAAACAGTCCAGTGCAAAATACAGAGGAGGAAAGGAAACGGTCAGGTGAGATGTGCGGTTCATTAGTGTGCACCGAGCTCTAAGAAAATCTACAAATCTGTCTTCTCCCCTTCACCAGAAGAAGGTTCAATTCCCGTTGACTATGAGTTTATGTTATGAAGGAGGCAGACAGACAATTACTGTTGAACAAAAGTAACTGGGCTTCTAGAAGATTATTATAAAACATCCTCTGTTAATCCCATAGGCAAAAATAAAATCAGCTTGTTCAATATAGTAATGGTGCAATCGCATAGCATGTATGCAATTAATTTTTGAGGTTTTTTTTTCTTCTGCTAATTCCAAGTTGGGGCTCTCTGACCTTTCTGTTTTAACTATTTCAAATATCCCACACAGAGTCATGCCTTTCCAGGTTTTCTCTGTGGGCCTGTAATTCAAACAGACATGGATTCTACATACTGATACTGCAGTAGATCTAATGTGGGGTTTCCCTTCAAAAAAGGTCAGTAGAATTGCCCTTTTCTACAGCTCTAAACAAATCTCTCAGAATCCTAAACATCTTCACATATCCTCACCATTGTCCCGCACACCTCCCTTCCCACCTCCCAATTCCCAGCACCTAAATAAGTCTCTAAATAAGTGTGGTTCACTGTATTTGAGTAACATGTCACCCAGTACTGCTGTTCGAGTGTTTACTCCAGGCATGCACACACCTCAGTGCAAATTTTTATACATATGTACATATATATATATATTAGCAAAGCAAAGGATTTTAAAAAGAGCGAAGATTTTCCACAAAGCAGAAACAACTTCTCTCCCCTCTGTGCCTGCCCCTGGTTCCAGTCTGTGGGTGAAAAAAAATCCAGAGGTACTTGGTTTTGTATGTAAAGTTAAAATTCTTTTCCAGCCAGTAATCCTCCTTCCCCCAAGGAAAGGTGAATTATTGAAGTGCAAATGATTGAATGTATAAAAAACAAAAGTACAAAGGATCACAGGCTGAAGTCGCTTTCAGCAGATTTAAAAGCAATCTCCAAATCTCACCCAAGTGCCCTCTCGTTGGAAACTTGGCGATTTGGTTATTGCTCTGATCTGGTCTGAGATCTCTGTGGGCATCGCTGAACAATGCACAGATGTGTTGCCAATACAGAAGATCGTTTCTGATGCAAAATTTCTAGTAGGTTACTACTGGAACCACGGAAATGAGTTATTAGTGGGAGCCACTATATGTAAGAGTCTTTGTTCCACGTGCTTGCAATACTTAGACAAGAAAGTGCAGCAGACTAAATTCTGCCCTCAGAAGCAGAGAGGTGCCTCTGCTCAAAGAAAGATAAAAATAAGCTATTTTAAAATGCGTTGCCAGCAGTTATATTTTTAAGTGAATTTTCCCTTTTTAACAGATTGGAAAATTGACACACGAACATCTTGTCTGTGCTCACTCATTATAGGGTGGCAGAACTCATATTAGACCCTT
Organism: Pampusana beccarii; assembly: GCA_013399365.1. NCBI lineage: Eukaryota > Metazoa > Chordata > Aves > Columbiformes > Columbidae > Pampusana > Pampusana beccarii. The sequence goes on from VWYH01001394.1 coordinate 31,671, forward strand.
CTACAGAAGACTCGGGGGAAGACAGAATTTGGCCCTAATAAAAAACATTTTGGTTTGAAACCACTCACTTTTAAGGCTCCACAAATCTCCACTGTATCAGAGTCAGGCACCACAGTAATCCTGAAGTTGGGGGTCTGCATTAATTCTTTAAAGATCTCCCCTTGTTTTTCATTTTTGCACCCTGTGGGAATGAAGGATGAAAGTCAGAATGTTTTTGTAATGTTTCACAGTACACACAATTAACTAAAACCTAAAATAAGGACCCAGGGACCACAAAACCTGACTGAGTGATGCTAAACAAGAGATTTGTGTGACAGCAGTCCCTGCTGCTGGAAGCCAGTGTTAAATGTATGCAAGTGCCGGGGCATTCACTGAGCATCACTTAATAACACTTTAAAGAGCTCAGAAGGAGCAGCCCCAATGCAGCTTTCTGCCCGAGAAAGCTCATATAACCACAAACCCCACAAACCATATTTACAAATCGCTTTGTACAGCACAACCGCATACTTGCTGCTTTGAAAATGTAAACTGGTGTAATTGCTAAGTATTATTTTGGGGTGCAAATTATTAATGCTAATTAGTTCCCAATTACAGGGAAATCCACAGATGATGAGTTTGAACCTTGGCACTGCTGGAACATTTGTGGTATCGGTCCTACCAAGGTCGTTATCATGTCATTTCGGTGCTTGCCCTAGGTGTTGGGAGAGAGGGCAGAGAGCCCTCAGCCAAAGAGGGATGAGGTTTGCTCTATCCTGAGAGTCCTTGGCCAGCTGGGCAAAGGCTTTTGAATGGAATTTCACTTCATTTCCCTATGAGGCAGGCTGGTTTCCTTCAGGGAGATCTGAGCGGTGAGAAGCTGTAGCATTTTCCAGCTGTTGCTCCTGGAAGGGTTCTGAGCACTCGGTGTTTTCGAGTATGAAAGAGTCTGGGCAATAGCACTCTGGGAGCTGTGGGGCTTCTGCCCCATCTCACAAGAAACTTTGGGTTTGCTTCTCGTCCTTGGCAATGGCTGATGTTGGGGAAAACTTAGTCTCTTGGAGGTGGCTGTTTCTGGGCTGTGTGGCTTTCCACGAGCACAAAAGCAAGGGGCAAAGCTCTCTGTACAGTCACCGTCACAGCATGGCTTAAAACTGGGCCAGCAGAAGTTAAACTCTCCCCAAGAAAATGGATATTGCTCAACTCTTCTAATCGTGTCTAGTCCTATTTGTGCCTAGTTGCTCTGCCAGCAACACATGCCCAGCGGGTACAATTTCCACTGTTACTGTAACATTTGCAGGGCAAAGGAACAGTAGTGCAACAATGATTTATTTTTCTGTTTTCCCTAGCTATGAAAGGATGGATTATAATAACGAATTTTTGCTGACCTCAAAAATCAATGGGTTAGAAAAACTACTGGATGAACTTTCCAGTCAGGTCAGACCCAGTTCTGGGGGAATCTGAGGCTACGTCTTGGCAGGCAGTTGAGGGAGAGGGAGGAACAGAATGTTACTGGGCTTTGTTTTGTTTTCAAACAAAGAAATTTGAAGATGGAGAAATATACCTCGGGGAGCATGAGCACAGACAAGCTTCTGATTACAGTTCTCTGTCTAGACTGCATAGCGTATCAGCCACTGATGTACTCAGCATTGAGCTGTACAGACATAAAAGGTGGCTCTTGCCAACCCCCACAGGAACAGGATTAAGCTGTAGCGTTTCAATGGTTGAAGTTGGCTCTCAGCACTGAAACCCAGCTGTTGGATTGGATCCGATCCTGCCAGCACCAGCCTCCCTGGAAATCAAGCTGCCTCCCTGGGTGAGCTCAGGGGTACAGCACCCACCCCACCGTTTGGAAACCACCTGGGACCATCACATCCCCCTGCTGCCTCCAGAGGTTTTCTCCTTGCCCAGCCACAGGTGAAGTTAAATCACAGCCGCTCTAATTAGCTCTTTGCAGTAATTACCAATGGTGGTTTCACAGAACTTCTCATCAGCCACTTCTTTGGCTATGTTGGCCCCCATAAGCACACTGATTTCTATTTTCAGTTTCTCTCGAATGAGGTCAGAGATGAGCTTCAGGCCATCAGGACCATCATCAACCCCCTGAATAAAAGACGACAGTCAAAACCAAGTTATTAGAATAGGAAAATTACAGCAGTAGAGCACCAGTAAAGCAAAAGGTGTCCTATTGCCTGCAGCTCTCTGGTGTTAATTGGAAGGATTTGGGTCTTATATTCGCTAGCACTAGCCATTACTACAAATGCTCTGGGTTTGTACTTTGATAACTGCAAATTCAGTGCAAGTTCAGGGAGAAGGTAGAGACAGTCAAGGTAAATCTGCAAGAGGCCTCACATCCAGTGCTGCTGTCCTCAGGTTTTCTTTGATGCTGTATTTTTCCTTTGTGCTAAATTCCCGTAGTACAGAACCAGACTTTTAAATTAAGCCTACAAGCGGTGGCTTTTTTTGCAAGATCTAAGTGTTAATCTGCTTCATTGGCATTAAGGAGTATACTGAAATGTCTTGGGGTTTTTTCTGAGCTAAAGAAAGAAGTAAATTTGCAGGAATTTCCTTCCTCTTCTGCCCTCCTTTCCTCTGTGTGCTGCTGCTTGTGAGATAATATCTATAGGGGAAAAATAAAAAATGGATGGGAGGAAGAGGTGATGTTGCAGTCTGAAAACTTGCAATACATTTCTTTCATTGTGATTTTTAATTGGATGCTTTCTGTAATGCAATCAAACGAAGAAGCAATAGACTATATTCCTATGCTTTTCCTCTGGGTTTTAGTTTGAGATTCTCTTAAAATATTTATTCCTTTTAGTATTAGGGTAATCTGGTACCTCTTATGCTATTCCTCAGTTCACGCCAGATTGAAATTGCTTCAGTTCTATAAAACTATTAGTGTTACTGTGCTGTTTTAATGCTGTCAAGAACAGCTTTAGCATATACTTGGATTAAGCACACCGGAGACCCAGCGCTCTCCCCAGGTCAGAGTTAATTGAGGCTGTTGTCTGATGAGTATTTTTTCTGGCAGCAGCACCAGCCCGCACAGCCCACCCTCTGCCCATTTTCACCTCTGTGATGGTCCAAGTGGGAACGCACCCAGGCTAGAGATGGCTGGCAAAGGCAGATACTCTTAGCCCGGCTGGGTTGCCCCATCCTTTCTGTGGCCACGTGAGCAGCGGAAGGGCTGGCGGAAGGTGAGTAAGTTTTAATTCTTGCAGAAAGAAATGCTTGTGTTTAAGCACAGCATGCAGCTGAGGGCTGGAGCTCCTACCCTTAACTTGAAGTGATTTATTTACTCTGTACAGATTGAGTCTTCTGGAGATGACAACTTACCTTGATCAGGGAAATCCCAAAGGTCTCGGGTTTTATCTGGCCTGCAATCTGCTCGCAGACTCGTCCAATGAATTGATGTGGCAGAACAAACACTAGGATGTCTGCTCCCTTTGTTGCTTCAGCCACGTCTGGTACAGCCACCTGGGACAAGAGTGACAACCAAAATGAGCCCCAGGTAGGAATCCTCACACCTTGCACGACAGCAGCATGCTGAAGCCATTGCAGATGCATTGCAAATGTCCTTAATCTTAACTGGCACTGTGGTGTAGCTGCTAGCTCTTCACGTGAACAGCTACAGATCTCTTCTGAAATATCCAAAGCAGCCTAACTGTTTTAGGTTTGGATTTTTTATAGTTTTGCTTTTAATTTGCCTTCCATCCTAGCCCTGTGTTGATAATCTGGGGAAGATGATATACTTTCTGAATTTGCACCATCCTGAGAAGACCCTTTGCTGGTTCACCTTCTTCAGGTGGTTCCTGAAGATACTGAGCAACCCCATATGATTTTTCTGGAATGAGTGGTAGCACTGGGGAGCATGGGAGCAAACTGGGGTGGTGAGACAGAGCCTCTTCTGGCAGTCTTTAGTTTCCATGGGTCACCAGCTGAGAGTTACTCAGGAATAAACTATATCAACAAGCAGAAGAGATTGTCATCATCTGGGTGGGTGGGGGGCATGTGTCCCAGTGACTTAACCAATAATTACAAAGAGCTATACAATATGCTTAATAACTAGCAAGCTGTATCCTCTTCCAAACGCTGGCGTCACTCAGAACAATATTTCAAGCCAGGCTACAGAGGCAATGGCAGGTGAATCGCAGCCTGCTATAGAATCATAGAACAGTTTGGGTTGGAAGGGACCTTCAAAGCTCATCCAGTCCAACCCCCTGCCATGAGCAGGGACATCGTCACCCAGATCAGGTTGCTCAGAGCCCCATCCAGCCTGGCCTGGGATGTTTCCAGGGATGGGGCATCCACCACCTCTCTGGGCAACCTGGGCCAGGGTTTCACCACCCTCAGTGTAAAAAATTTCTTCCTCATGTCCAGCCTGAATCTCCCCTCCTTTAAGTTAAAACCATTGCCCCTTGTCCTGTTATAACATGCCCCGCTAAAAAGTCTGTCCCCGTCTTTCTTAGGGGCCCCTTTTAAGTACAGAAATGCTGCAATAAGGTCTTCCTGGACCTTTCTCTTCTCCAGGCTGAACAACACCAACTCTCCCAGCCTGTCCTCATGCCAGAGGCGTTCCAGCCCCCCTGATCATCACAAGCAGTTTACAATCAGAGAAAATGTTGCTCTTGGATGCAGCCTTGGAGCAAGTGGGAGAACCAGAGCTACTGCCAGCAAGGCATGTTCTCTGAGAAAACAGCAAAGCAGCAGCGGAGCAGAGGCTGGCAGCGCTGTACAGACAGTGCTCCTCGCTCTCCAAAATGTCACAGAGCAACGCAAGGGGAAAATTGGGGTTGTATGGTTTTGGTTTTGTTTTCGTTTGTTTTGGGTTTTTTTTAATCAGAGATGAGGATGTGAGGGTCCCTCCAGCTGATTTCTGCTGGTTAAGCCTGAGACTTTGCTGCAGACAGGCTGAGGCTGTTCTCAAGTGATGCTGACAAGCCTGTTGCTCTGCTAGAGGGTTGTAAAAATAACAATGACAAGTCAACTGTAACCCGGGAGAACTGCATGCCAAGTTCAAACCACAGGAGTGCAAATATGCAATCACAGCACTAAATGGAGTGCTAAATACAAGCACTTTCCAAGCAAGGAAACCCACCACATGCAGCATCCTAACTTCCTTTTACAAGTTTAGCAGTTCCAGAAACACGTTGCTACTTTCTTTAATTCACAGAACACTGGCACTTGGCAAAATCTTGACCAGCCAAAAAGCCTCATCTTGTTTGCTTCAGTAGCAATAAATTATCTAAGCTGATTAATTTAAGTAGAGATGCATAATTTGGTATTTTAAGTGTCCATGAAAACTAAATACCGTATATTTTTGGTGGAATTTACAGCATTATTAATTATAGCAGTGTGTTGCTATCCTGAAATTGCCCATGAGTTATTCATCTCCGCTGTTAGCTGTGCTGTTTTCTTTTTTAGAAAAGGGGAGAGCACTAGCTTTCCTATTTATTTCTTTTTTCCCCCAGAAGGTGCTGTGGGTTTGAAGCATCTCAGGTCTGTGCAGATAGAGCTCTAGCACTGGCAGGCAGGGAGATGCTGATTTCTGCCGGAGAGGAGGAGGAGGTGTTACCAGCACCTGACCTAGCTGGGTGTTTGAAGTTGCGTGTGACATATGAGACAAGCAGAACTCGCAGAAGCGAGTTGTATTTCAGCAAACTTAAAATATCGGAGCGAATTAGGTGGCAAACCAGAATGAAGATTTATTTCCTAATTTTAATTTTGCCAGATGTTGCCTCCTTTATAAAAAAAATATTTCAGCGATTTCTCTCCCCACCTCCACCCCCAACTTACCACATTTTGGGGTATCTTGTATCCAGGCAGATATTTAACATTTTCATGTTCCTGGTTGATTATTTCTGAGAGTTTTCTTCCATTGACGATCTCTTCAAATACCCATATCTTGACAGTAGGATCAAATCTGTCGGATTTCTGGACATTTTTGCCAATGATTCTTGCTATGGCTGATCCCCTTGAAAAAAAAATCAAAATAACTAATAGGAAACAAATAGTTTTATTATGAATTGGAAAAACAAATTACTTTAAGCATAATAACTCATAAGAAGCCTGTGCTACAAAGCTGTTTGTGTGCTTGCTACAGTTATCACAAAGCTTTATCCACTATCCTCCATCAAAACCCCTCAGTTTAAAACTGCAGAAAGTAGAACCAGGGAAAACATAGCTGTAATAAGGGATCTGAAGCCATATCAAAGATTATCCAGTGAAAGTGTGATGTACCATCAACAGCTTTAAAAATACAGTATCTGGGTTTGAAATCTCTCTTTCTGCTCAGATAAATCTCTTTTTCTGAAGACCAACAAATTTGGCAAGGCAGCACTGAACGACCTTACTGTAACAGATAGATGTATCCCACTTTCCTACTAATAACAAAACAGTTGCAATAAGGATTTTATGTCAGAGATAAATCCTGAGAAATTGTTGTTTTCTTAAAAAGAAACAATCCAAACAAAACTTCAACCTGACGGGTTTTCTTTATTTATTGTTCTAATTATCACTGTAACAGGATCTGTAAGAGTCGCAGCCTGAGGATATTTTAACCATCCAGTTTACTCTTCTTCAGTCATAGTCAGTTCAGATAATAATTTCATTTTCTCATCACCGCTGCAGCCTTGCAAATATTCACTTATTTTCTTGGCAAGAGGGAACTAAAAACTCCCCAGAAAATATTGGAAGATATTGCTTAATGCTCTTTACATTTTAAGGGGTGATTATTTTTATTCCTCTGTTCCCTCTTTTCATTTTAATACTACTTTAATCTCTCAAGTACTGGCCATTTTACTAACACAACTGAAAGAGGAGCTCCAGTTACAACACTCTTGTGCTCTGCCCCACTTATAATACGCCTGCGTGGACAGGATTTAGCTGTCATATGTTTTCTTGAACTGATAAAGGTCTCGTGTATATCCAAGACGAAGTCCAGGTATGTCTGTGCTGTCAATGGCTCAAGGGGAACCACGTTGTAACAGCTCTCCTGGGGTCAACCATATTTTTGATGTAATAGGTTTGCACAAGGCTGAATTGCTCAATAAGTAATAAAAGAATAAGGCGTTTATCTTTAGTGATAAAGAAATCCTACTGAGATCACATTTCACATTGCTCAGTGTTAACTATATAATGTACCCTGAGCTGCCGTAATACTTGCTTTCTGAAAAGAGATGATTTGGTTTGGTCCTTTAAAATGCATGGGGAAATGTTTTACGGGTGAACCTTTACTCTAAGAGAAGTATTATCTTTAAAGTTAGTTACATTCTGGTTGTCTTGACCCGTTATCAACAGACAGCACAATCAAGGCCTGAGCTGAGCATCTAAATTCATCATCCGGGTTGTCCAGGAACCTCTGCTTGGAGTCTTCCGCACAACCTGGACAATTAACTTAGGCCTCAAGCCTACTCATAAAAATAACCCTTCTAGCTACGTACCAAGTTAACATGATTTTTTTCTCTTGAAAGATGTAGACTCCCGCTCTAACCTCTGAAATCCTGAATGGGACTCAACTCTCAGTAGATAAATCTGACCTTCCAGCAGAGCTGTCATTACCACCATACTTGGATGTTGCCACCCAAGTATTTTCCTATTGACAAGATAGCAGTGAAGGTATCTTGGCAAAAAGTAACTCCATAAGTGTCAATATTTTTTGTTTGTTTCTGTTTAGATGAAGGAGAATTTTAAGGAGAAAGGGTTTAATGTTTAAAGACACTGAGTAGTCATCAGGGAAAATATCTCACCACAAAACCATCAAAGAGTTCAAAACCTGATGCTTTGTTTTACTTAGTCCATTTATAATTCAGTCACCACTGATCAGCCTTGGGAAAAAGAATTGCTTTGTCTCTGGAGATGGTGTTTGACAGACTACAGAGGCTTGGCAGAAAAGGGCTGCTAATGCAAACAATACCAAGGACGCTCATTTAGAAAGACTTTGACGTAGTAGGTTTTTTTCTCCAGAACTCAATTTAGTGAAAATTAACAGAAGGCTGAGAACTCCACTCAGATACTTTTTAAAAGTAAGTGAAAACTGCCAATTGTTGTTTCCCCGCCCCCAATTATGTTAATTCGTGCTGAGAAAAAGAAAGCTTTCATCTGGAGATTTCCTATCATAAAGGAAAAGCTTTGATGCAGAATAACTCAAATAAGACCCATTATTTATATATGTGAACATGAAAGTGTTCGTGGTGTACATCAGATCCAGCGAAAAATAGAGCTTAACAGACCCCACAAAGCACCGAGTCCCTTCCCTCTGCAGAGGGCAGTCAGATATACTTATGCCATTCCTAATAGTTTTTATGAGGAGGTCTTAAAGACTCGGAAGTTGCAGGTCTCTTCCCTTTCCCAACCATCTGATCTCAGGACTTTGCTACCTTTAGCATTAGAAAGACCATCCTCATGTTTAACCTAAGTGTTTCTTACTGCAGTTTAAGCCTATTTCTATTTCAGAAGTGTGGAATATTTTTTTTTCTCCTTTAGATCCTTGAAGATGATCATGTTTTCCTCTAACCTCTTTCTTAGCCAGCCACCCCAATTTTTTAAAATTCTAGTATCACCAAGGTTGGCAGGGACCGTGAGAGGTCTCCAAAGTGGGATCAGCACTGGGTTCAGATCAGGTTGCTCAGGGCTTTGTTCAGTAGAGTCTTGAAAACTCTCCAAGGACGACCTCCTCTCTGGGCAACCTGCCCCAATGCTTTCTTATTCTTATAGGGGTTTAGGTTTTTTTTCTCCTCTCTTTATATACTGAGCTAGAACCTTCTCTGGTTCAATTTATGAACACTGGCTCTTGTTTTTCTTCCATGTGCCTCCATAAAAAGCCTGGCCATCTGTCTGTGTTCAAGACAAGAACCTAGCTTAAGCTGCATCTTTGCTGAGGGCTCTGCAGTCCAAATGAATCTGAGAAGGTTGGGAGAGCTTTCGGATTTTGAAGGGACAGGCAGTCAATTAAACCTCTGTTTTTAAGAACAGGTAACTGAACTGTGATTAATGTGAACACAAACCCTCTTGAACCTGGCTGGCAACCACAAAATGCAATGCAGCACTTACTTCGTTTAACCACATAATTCATGAGTCTCCTGGCAGTGTTGACTTAGTAAGTCCCTGTGACCTGCTGAACTTCTGCAGCTGACACGAGCTATTGCAACACACTGTGTCATGTGTCAACCACGTTTCTGAGCTGCAAGGAAGACCTAAAAGCAGTGATATGAACTGCCACCCAAATATTCAGGAGGAACATAAAAAAAATGTTTGCCAAGGATAAACATATTTATCCTTGTGCTAAGACAACCTGTTCTGCCACAGAGGCTATGAATAGATGTGATGTATGCATCAGAGCACAGTGTTTATCTCCCCCTCAAAGATTTTACTGTCTATATATGTGGTAGGAAGCAAGAGATGGGCCCAGGCAGACAGGCAGTACAAGTAGATAACACTGAATGAGCTGGGGTCTCTGTATCTCTGTGGTATAATTCTTTCCAAGCTTTGTAGGTACATGTGAAAAAAAGAGAACTTTCTCAAGTACAGATCCGAAGGAAGACAACTAAGTGGCTTTGGAGAACGTCTTATGGCAAGGACACAGACTGGGAAAGGCAGGAGGTGCTTGCTTGAGGATGCAACAAGAGAATGATGAAGACTATCACTGCAGGCTGACTAAAGGTAAAAGCTGACTCCCAGACGTGCAGCCAAGACTGTTGAGGGGCTTGGAAGTGACAACAAGCTGCTTGCACAGGCTTGGAAGTGACAGCAAGATGCCAACGCAGGCTTGGATGCCTGTGGTTGAGGTGAGGGAGAAGAGGGGAGCAGGGGAGGGGTGCAAGCGCTGGAATGATGTGTTGGAAGTGGCAGTTGGGGAAAGGCTGGTGGAGAAATCACATGGCAGGATTGAGTCCATCAGTACCAGAGAAAGGCAGATGCGTGATGATGAGTTCCCAAAGCAGACTTAGCTGTGCAGTTACACGTGAAAAGCTGTATCTGGGAGATGTCGTGCACAGAGACCCTGTAACCTGGAAAGACAGCATGCATGAGGGGGCTCAGAAAGCAGAGGACTGCTTTTGCAAGGCAGGAAGGCAAAGAGCTATGCTTTATGTGGTGTTCTCAGCACCTCACGAGCAACCACACCCTCACCTATTGATTTTTTTTGGCATTTGTTTCCACTTAGCTGTCAGATATTTTTAAAATCTCAAGATCTTGCCCTTCTTGTACAAAAGCAATCCACAGAACTACCTGGAGGCTGGGTTTGCTAATCCCAAGCACATGCACATGCATGCTTTTGTTTATGCTTAGCTTATATAAATTTTAAGAAAAGTAAAATGTGAACTCCAGTGAGAAAGGGTTTGTTGACTTCAGTGGGGTCTGTCAGACCCAAAGAGCTCTGGAGAGCTGTGCTTTTGTCTGTACTAGAAACAACTGAGCAGCAGCAGACATTCTTATGAATGGGGTTAAAGATACAAGAATTGTGTTCAAATCCCCAGTGTACAAGGCTCCATCTGCCCCAAAATGCAAAACAACATGCTGAGGAGGCTGGAAGTGAAAGCTGTCAGTAAGTCATGGCTTTAAATGAAACCTGTGCCCTGCTTTCTTCACAGGGATACAAACAGCATCACTGCTCTCCTCCCTACTCAATGCTTGTGTTGGACCTGCCTGGGCCCTGCCACACACAGCTAGAGGCACAGCCTTGCTCCTCTCCGGCATCTCACCGTCCTGTCACCTGCCTTTAAACAGTTTATACCCCCCAGTGATGCAGGAGCCTCGTGTCTTTTGCAGCTCTCACTGCCTGGTGCATCTCCCGGGGATGACGGTCCCTGCCCCAAGGCTGATGCCGGGCACGATCGGGAGCGGGGCTGCGGTTTCAGGACCATGGAGACCCCGCTGCTCTCGCCCCCGACCTGTTGCGAAGCCCCCGGCAGCGGCGGGGGCAGCCGGCCCGGGGCGCGGGTGTGCTGGGGGGGGAAGGAAACAAGGAAGGAACAGGAAAAATAGAGAGAAAAAAAAAAAAGAAAAAAAGAAAGAAATAGGAAAAAAGGACGGACAGCAGGGAGAGGCGGGAGGACGGAGGGTGCCCCACCGCGCTGCGGCACTCACCAGTTCCCCGAGCCCACGATGCAGACGCGGAGCGCGGACATGCTGCGGGCGGCCCTCCCGCTGCTGCCGGCGGCTCCGNGCCTGCGGGAGGAACCGGCGTGAGCGGGCGGCGGCCCCGGCGGCAGAGCCACCCCCCCGGCTCCGCCCGCAGCCCCGGCGGCTTCTCCGCCCAGGTCGGTCCTTCCCCCGAGGGGCTGCCCCGCGGGTTTCGGCTGGGAGCGGGGAGATTCAGTGCCCCGGAGCGGGGAGGGGGAAAACGGTGCCTTCACCGAAATCCACGGGGATGAGGACCTGCGTGGGGAAGAGCCCGGCACTCCTCGCGAAGTGGGACCTGCCTGCCCATCCGCAGCCCCAGGGGGTTTCCACAGGGTGGGTGAAGTGGCAGTTTGGGAGGGATACAAGCTGGGCCCTTGGGGGCAGTGACACACATCTCGAGGTCCCACCTGTCCTGCCAGACAGATGTGTAATTGGCTTGAATTATTCTGATAGATGAGGACCACACCGGGGAAAGGCTATGAGTGCATTTGCAGAGCCAAATTCAGCTGATAAATCATGAACTATAGCACAGTTCTTAATATGGGACATCAAACAAAAGTTATCTGCACAGAAGGATGAAACACAGTGGTGTTCCTTTTCCCCTACATGGCCTAATCGTGCACAGCAGCCTACAAATTACCATGCTTTATCTCTCAGCCTTCCATTACGCCCTGTTTCCTCTTCGAAGCAGCCTTTTCTGTTGTTTTTAGGCCAAAGAGCTGCATTTGCCACCTTCCCTGCGCTTGCACTCCTGCTTTGCCTCGTTCTGCCATGCTCAGGCTCCCTTCCTTGCTGAGGGGCTGTAGGCTGAGTGGTGACCACATCTGCTGCCTTCTCGCCAGACCTTGGCTCAGTGGGTTTCTGGCACTGTGTGACAAGGACGCCTGACCCCATGATTCGTAGAGGGAGGCTGGCTGCCTGCATTTCAGAAGCCCGTGGGTGTTTCTGGAGGTACACATATGTTCGGCTCGCCTGCTGTCAGCTTCATTGGCTCAGCTATTTGGTGCATCCCAATGGAGGTGAGGGTGTTTGGGGACATAACAAACAAACTAGGGCCAAATCTTGAAAAATAACATCTCAAGAAAATGACTGGGACAGATTGCTGAAAAGGAAGGTGTAGTTTGGGCTCTGGGCATGTCTGAAGCCTGATGGGGAACTCTTGTGAGCAGCGGCATCACTCACATGCACAGTTTGAGCACAGCCAAGGCACAAGAGCCTTTCTCCAGTTCCATGTGCATTTCCTCCAGTCTCCCGCTTGTTCACCGTGATTTGCTCTTTCCCTGGCTGTGTAGCTCCTCTGTGCTTCTTAGCTCTCTTCTCCCTTTAACTTATTCCACCCCCCATGAAAAAGATCTACTGTGGAGATGAGCAGGAGCCATCATCCTTCTTGCCCTGTTCAGCCCCTGAGACTTCTCTGCCTGTTACAAGCTCTTCTGTCCTGCTGAGTCCACAGGCACCAAGGGGAAGACACAGTCACTGAAGCACCGGCTTCTGCAACTCGTGCATGCAACAGAAGATGTACCTAGTCTATATAGCATGTAAGTATTGAAAATTGTAATGGTTCCATTTAAATTAATGTGGAAGCTTTTAATTACAAAGGGTATCAGTTCAGTGGCCTCGGGACTGATGGATTTATGTGTCCTCCAAGTTCAGGTTGCACTGACCATTTGGTCGGTGCACAGAAGCTGGCAGGGAACGAGCAGGCAGATGGATACGGCAGCACTTGTGAAGAGGAGAGAACGCAGCCTGTGACTGTGAGTGCACACATTAGCTTATACGCCTGTGACACTGCTTGGCCGTGGAAACAGGTAACTTGTGCTCCTGCTGAACTGTCCTCTGGATTTGTACAGTCACTGCTCTGTGGAGATGAATAGGAGAGCGCTCATGCACAAAGGACTGTTCCAGGTGATCTGCAGGCAAGTTCAGACCTCAAGGCTCTCTCAGTGGCAGTGTTGTGTGGGGACACAGCATGGCCCCGGGAAATGGATCCTTTGGCAGATTCCAGAGCCATATAGCATACACCGGTGGATGCTGATGACTGTTGTTTTATCAGGCAAGGAAAAGGATCTGCTCTTTCCCAACAAGGCACAATGTTTGTTTTTCACATAAGCCCGTAAGCACTACTCCCCAAGTGTGAGTCATTAGTACATAACACACATAAAAGCTCAGTCCGCTTCACAGAGAGGATTAAGACAGCCTTCCCAAGGCCACCCCCACCCAAGCTCACCTGATCTTCTGCACCTAGTGGGTCACGCACATGTCAGCAGCCGAGGTTATGCAGCCAAACAGTTCTCCTCTGCCCAGCAGCTGCTGCAAACAGAAAAACCTCATTGTCAGTGCTGCAAAGCCAGGGCAGCTGACGGGCCGTTTTTTGAGCCAGGTGTGGCTTTTTCCATGGTGGCAATGCAGTCTTTGAACACACCGAAAAACGAGACTGAGAAATGCCAAAGTGGGCACGCAGACGATGGCAGGGAGGAGTGGTGGGGCTGGGTGCTCTGCAGAGACAGACCTGAAGGCAAGGTAAAGGGCAGCACGCCCTGCCCCATGGTATGGATATAGTCATCGCCTGCTGTGCTTCCTTGGCCTCTGGCTGGTGATGTTTGGGCACCCTGTACTGTGGGTGTGAAGGGTAAAGTGGGTGAGCATGGGATAGGGCCAGTCCTGTGTTCTCCTTCCCTGGGAGAGCAGGAGCTGGGCCTGGAAGGAGACTCTGCCCAGTTCTTGCTGCCAGTTCTCAGCCTTGTCATGCTCCATCTTAAAACTGGGTAGGTTTTTTGCCCCCTCTTCTCTTACTGAGAAGCTGTCTGAGGCTGTTACTCCTCTCACAGCGAGAGCCTTTCTCCTCATTTCCTATCTGATTCACGCCCATATCCAACTTCTAACTGTCTGCTCCAGCACAACCGTTGTCTATAAATGTGAATGATTCTTCTCTCCTGGTGCTAATTTTTCCCATCTGCCCACATTAAACCCCAAGTGTATTACAGAGAGGAATATGATCCCTTCATCTTGCCAAGCTCAGCAAGACATGGTCTCTTATCTTTTCTGTGGTCTCTTTTCTGTTCTCTTCCTCTGATTGTCCAGATGGCACTTCTCTGCACCTGTTCCAGCATGAATTCAGGCTTGCTGAATACCGATAACCTGAATGATGCCCTAAAATCTCAGCAGAATTTTACCTGGTGCCTTGTATATATTTACTCATCGTTCCTGGAAACATGTGGCTTGCTACATGTAAGACTGCATTTACCTTTTTAAGAACATCAGACATGTGGCTCTTCCTCTTAGAGGATGAATTTGAATTTACAGCAAAAGTTTTATCAGTCTCCCAGTGCATGTACTTGCATTTCACACCATTACATTTCATCACGTCTGTTACTATGGCATAACAATAATGTAATTCCTCTTGTAAGATGTTCTCTCTATTGAAAATGTCTCTCGACTTTGGGTTAGCAAATTTCATTACCCCACTCGCCATTTTTTGTGACAAGATAACTAATGAAATGATTCAGTAAGACAAGTTCCTCCAGTCCTATAATTTTCCTGTCGGCCCCATCAGCAGTTTTCACCCCCAACACTAGATTCCTTTGGCATCTTATGGCATTTCTGTTCATCCTCATCTTCATGAGTTTAATGAATAATTATCTAGATAGTACCAAATCAAATGCTTTACCAAAGTCCAGGTTGATAAGATTTATAATTTTTCCTTTGTCCACAAATGCAATAATCTTATCAAAGAAAGATATCAGGGTTAGTCTACATATCATTCCTAGCTTGAACTTTAACCCATTTTCTGCTTTCCTCCATGTCTTTTGTTACTCGTGGCTAACATTTGCTCTAAAGAGCCTATAGATTTTGTGCTAAAAAGCCTGTAGATTTCAATGATGTAGATTATTTAGTCTTCAGCTCTTGAGTTCAGTGGCTGTGTTGCATGTAGTTATTTCCATATCCATGCCCTTTTGCCCATTAAATGTGCTGCCTCTGCTCTCCGGGTTTGCATTTTCTTCCTTAGGGAAATTAAAGCAACATATTCCTTTAGCTTTTAGTTATCTACCCTGTTGTTATTGTTGGTGATTGTTTAATTTGTTTTCCTTATAATTATGCAGCTAAAAACCTTTTGTTCTTGTTTCCCTTCACTGTGGATGTATGATTTGTTTTGATTTTGAGCTGTACCTTTATTTATGGATGTTTGAAGGGTAGTTTTCTCTGTATATCACTGCCTTCTCCTTTTTCTGCTAGGCTTTCTGCATATTCCTAACATGTCCTGCACTTTCTGCATCACAGTTGTGCGGGCATATGGAGCTATGGGTAATATTCTGCCTTTGTTTTGTGTGATCTCTTTGGAGAGAAGTAAGATTCAGGGAGCCTTTTCTGTCTTGTGACTACTTGGAAGCAAAGCAGAATATTAATTTTGCAATCCTTAGGGTAGTGACCTGACAGCATCACTCCTTGGCAAGTCTAGGAATGCAGGCTTCAGAGTTTAGGGAAAGAAGAGCTGAAAATCAAGTTTTGTTTTGTTTTGTTTTACTGAATCTGCTGGGCTGATGTCAGCAGGACTCAACAGTGAATGTTGAGTTTTCTCACCTGTGGAGCCATGGGGTAGTCTGGGGTGGGTCTGGAGTTTAGAACAAGGATTTCCAGGTTCAGCCTGGGTGTCTGAGAGGAGCCCACCTGTTGTGACTGTCCACAGAAACCTTCCCCAGGCCAAGGTGTGCAGACCATTAACACTTCACGTCTACCCAAAGTGCAAGCTCTGCACTGGACCCTCACCTGCTGCCAGGCAGCCTGTTGGACAGCATTAGCATCAACATTACTCATATGTCACAGGCCTCTTTGTTTTCCACTGGTTAATTTTTGTTCATAAGCTTTCCCTAAATTATATTTTAAATTGAAGATTTGCAGGTTTTAAAGGTACATATATAAACACTAAATTACTGTTTGCTTAATTACTTTTAATTATAGGTAGTAAATAGTAACCATTTATACTGAGGTAGCACGAAATATCTCAAAGCAGCTCCTGCACAATGTTAGATAAAAATAAATAACGTCAGTTTACATCCCTACGAGCTGACAGTCCAAATTATTTACAGCTTAACAGCTTCCACGTGGACTTCTTGCAGTCTGCCTTTACTGACTCACAAGATCTACAAAACAAACCAAGAGTGAAGTTTTTACACCTCTCATTCTGTTTAGTTCAGTTCTCTGCTGCACATTCTGATTGGATCACATAGGAAGAACTTTTTTCACACTTAAATTAGTTCTTCAAAAAGGTTTTTGAAAATGAGACTGGATTTTAGCCCTATAGAAACGAGATATAATTCCAAGTAATTTTAGGAATTCAAGCAGAATGGAGTGAGAGGCCAGCTGCAAACCATTTGTACTCTTCAGGGCTTTCTGCAATCCAGTGGAGAAGGTTTTCAGGAGAAGCGAAATATTACAGGCTTATAGCAGAACTGAAAAACTTATTTGCTGGAAGAAAAATAGTATTGGTATCTTAATTTTCTACGAAATAGATGTCAGACCCCAGGAAACAGACCTACAAAGGCTTTCCAGAATCCGGATATACCTACTCTGTAGGCAGCACAAGCCGCAATGAGATGGAAAGATGTCATTTAGAAATTATGAAGTGGGTGCTGAACTGGTTAGAGAGTGCAGCTACAAGTGGGAGATCTGGTAATAAGGGCTCAGTATCAGTATCCCACAAGCAGAACTTACATAGGAACAGAGCAGTCAAGTTATGAAGGACAAGTTTGCCTACAAAATTACCAAACTGATTTCCAAACTGTTCTTGTTATCGTGATACTCCTGGAAATGGCATTTGACTGAGATAACAAGCATCTAAAGATGATAATGGGGATCTACAGCAGATGGAAAGATACTCATGTTGCCATAGATACCACACAGGAAAAGTGTGTAGGAGTAAAGCATGGCACAAAAAGCTTCTAGGAGAAGTGGCTAGTAACTGAAGGACTGAATTCACTCAGCAGCTGTTAAGGTTAGTTGAGACATTAATAAAAACATATCGGTTTTCAGGGAATTGAGAAACGTGGAGGAAAGGGTCCTAATGATGAACAGTTGTAGGCTATGACGCCATGTTGTGCTATAGGGTAAGACAGAAAAAGTCTTCAGACAAGGCTGGAGGTGGCCATGAGACAGATGAAAAAGCTGGGAAGCCCCTCGACCACAACCGCGGTGTGTTTTCCTCTTGTGTCTGCTGAGCGTGCACCAGACCCAGGCTGCTGGTAGGGGATGTGTTCTCCTCGGCCTTCTCCTCTCTCCCTGCATCAAGTCTGTATGTGCTCAGGAGGTGGCCCAGCCCTGCTCAATTGGTATCCTCTCACTTTCCCCATGTGGAGGACTTGTTGAGTGGTCCCACAGTGCTGCAGGCCTGACTCCTCACTGATGGGCTCACATGTGGCTACATTTATGGAAGAGAGAGTCAGGCTCTAAGCAGATGAACACATGTTTTTGAGTTACCCACACAAAGGGCTTGACTAGGGGGATATCTTTAAGAAGTTTCTGTTTCACTCTTTACTGGGGCAAGATCCCCTTGAGCTCAGGCAGGAGAGCCCCCCAGGGACGGCTGAGGCAAGGCAGAAGGCGAGCCCTCCCATGGTGCGGAAGGACCAGACAGAGGTGATGGGCTCCAGCCATCACCCTTTGCTCCAGAGCAGCCCGCACTGCTGCAGCGAGCGGTGAGGCAATACCCAGAGACCTCTGCCTGCTCATGAGTTGAAGAGCAAAGGGCAGGGAGGTGTCCCTGGGTGACTTGAGCAAGCAGAGGGCTGGTGACCAGGGCACACATCCAGCTGTTGCAGCGGAAGCAAAAGGGATCGAAGCAAAAGTGCTCAACAGTGCTGCAGCTGTGAAAATGTCTCCAGTTCTGGTCGTAACATGGTTATCTTCTGCTGCTGCTGGCGAGCTCCCTCTCTAGGACAAGTTTTAGTCTGTGAGGAGACTTGGAGCTCCCTGCCAAGACGGGGTGTAAGTGCTTTAACCATTCCTGGGTGCTGGGCAGAATTGTAGGTTGCCAGGGTCTAAAAGATAAAAGGCAAGATGAGCGTGGTGATCCCAAAATGCTGGTGTGGAGAGGGATGGGGCTGCTCTGGTGTCACGGAAGATATAGGTTCAAGTGTCAGGTTAGGAGATTATTTGGGATACAGCGAAATAAAAATAATGGAGATCCACAGTGTACATACACACACTCACAAGAAAATAAAACCGGAGCCCTCTCTGGTTGTTTACCCACAAGGAAGAAACAGTAACCTATTGTGGCCAGGACTTACACCTGACTGCCTGGCAAGGAACTTACACCTTGCCTATCTCAGGCGAGGAATTATTAAGATATATATTCAGTAATTTATTACTCACCACCCACAGAGGTGAGGCTCTCCCAACCCGGGGAATTACCTTAGATAGCTGCTCTATCTAAGGGGAGTGACTCCGGCAGCANAAAGTGCAACTGCCACGTCTGGTCTCCACTTTTGTGCGATGACTGCAGAGCAGCGTCGCTTCAGCTACTTTTGCAGCCCTGTGGCTGCATGGTGAAGACGACAGCTCCAGGCTGTGGCAAGCCCCTCTCCACACAGAGGCATTAAAGAAAAATCGCTGTGCACAGGCAGTAACCCCAAAGAAACTGCTCTGGCGGCAGACATAAGGTCGTTATAAAATCATAGAATCGTTTCAGCTGGAAGAGACCCTCAGGTTCATCGAGTCCAACCATAGTCTAACCTAACACTAGCACTAAACCATGCCCCTAAGAACCTTATCTAAATGCCTTTTAAACGCCTGCAGGGATGTGACTCCACCACTTTCCTGGGCAGCCTGTTCCAACGCCTGACAACCCTTTCTGTGAAGAATTTTTTCCTGATATCCAATCTAAACCTCCCCTGGCTCAACTTGAGGCCGTTTCTTCTTGTCCTATCACTTGATACTCGAAGAACAGACCAACACCCGCCATGCTACAACCTCCTTTCAGGTAGTTGCAGACAGCGATGAGGTCTCCCCTCAGCCTCCTTTTCTCCAGGTTAAACAGCCCTAGTTCCCTCAGCCGCTCCTCACAAGACTTGTGCTCCAGACCCCTCACCAGCTTCATTGCCCTTCTCTGAACTCCCTCTAGTACTTCAATGTCCTTCTTATGATGAGGGGCTCAAAACTGAACACGATATTCGAGGTGGGGCCTCACCAGTGCTGAGTATAGCTCCCAGGGCATGGTCCTTTCCTCAGAGGATGCCTCACAATGGGGAAGCTGCTGGGATTATGCTCACAGCTTCCAGCCAGATCGGGCCTTCGCTGCTGCCCCAATTAATGTTTCCACATCTGGATCATGTTGGGGTGATGTAATGCTGGAGCCTGGGGCATGACTCAACACAAAGTCACACTGAGTGCAACTGGAAATGGTGCCAAATGTGAGTGTGAAGGAGGCGAATGGGTTGTGAATGGGGAGGGAAACTTTGTAGGCAACATCATCCGCTGCCGTCTGTGAGTCTGGTGCTTTCAGCTGGACCTGCATTACAGCTGAATATGGTGCACAGGGATTGATAGAGAAGAGCAAGGAAACTAGGAGATGACTGTGACTGTAAAGCCCAAATAAAAAAAGGGTTTGACTCATTAAGGCTACAAAAGGAACGATGAATAACCATTAAAAGCAAGCACTAGACATCCTGCATGTCAAACAGAGCAGTGCTTCATACGCGTGTTATGTTACAGCAAAGCCACACAGCCAGTAGCTCAGTGACAACTGTAAAGCTCCAAAATGAAGACATTCTTTCAAATGATATAAACTTGAAATTCTTTGTAGTACATGTACCTGAAATAATTTGTAGTGCATTTACCTGACCTTACTGGCCATTTTCACCTATGGTCAGGAGAATACAGCCATGTGCTCAGTATGTTGAAGGAGAAAGGCTGTTCTTTTAACCAAGTTTCCTTTCTTGTTCTTGTGTCATGACATCTACAGTTTTAGTAGGCAGGCATATTTTATTCTTAGTAAGAACAGGAAGTTTTTTCGTGCTAATCATCTAGAAGAGCCCAGAAAATATAAAATGTTTCCCAGACTATTAATAGACTCAGGTATCAGTTGTCTTGAGAAAGAACCTAGCCCTAAGAACCATTGATTGTACAATTAACAAATGCAGATGTGAAGTGCTAATAAGCAATGTTATTTTTTCTGGTCATATTCTCATCAGCCAGCAGCTCCCCCAGTTCAGCAATAGTTACGAGAAGTCGCAGTCCTCCTGCCATGAAGGCAGGCTGCACTATTTTCCTTTCCCAGGACTGATGTTGTTCCTCCATGTGCCTATAGAGGATGTAGTTCCCTTAGCAGAGAGGAGCAGCAACTGCTGATCTTCTGTGGACCAGCTACCAGAGGTTAAAACTACATTAAACTTGATCTCAGCCAAAGATACTTTTTAGGTCAGGAAGAAAAACAACTGTCCAACTGACAAAGGAGTGGTAGAAAACTTGTATATTGTATACTGTATATTAAAACTTGTCATTTCTATTTAAAAAAAAAAAAAAAAAAAATTTTTTTTTTTTTTTAAGCACACACACAGGTGATAAAAAATATGCTGGATTTTAGAAATTTAGTCTTTGAACACAGATTGATCTTGCTGCTCTGAAGGAACGATACTGACCTGAAGAAATGCTAAGCATGCCAGACTATAAGCTTCGGAAGAAATCAGCAAGTATTACACATTTTTGATAGGATCCTTGAAAATTTTCTGAAATTAACAGGATGATAAATTATGGCAAATTTGGCAGATTTTATTTAATGTGAGTTATACTAAAATACAATCCACTTCAGCTCATAGCCATAATAGGGCCTACAAAGATATGATTTAACAAATGTTGATCAATGCACGTTGTCCTTTTCACACTTTCCTCCTCCAGCTCTTGCTGGGTTCCTCCTCCAGACCTAGAAATCACAGCAAGATCCCAAGTGCAGGCAGGGCACTGCTGTGGGACCTCAGTGCTCGCCCTCGGCCGCACTTGCAAGGGTCAGGGTGGCATCTTGGTCATTTTGAGCCACCAAAGTATAACTGAGGAAGGAGACTGGGAGCAGTCAACCTGAACACAAGTTAGTAGAAATTGTAAACTAAAGACAAAGGCAGCTTGAACTGTAAGTCCTAGAAAATGTGGTTATGCTCTGCTAACCTTTCTGTGCTGTTAAGCATTTTTTCATTGCCACCTTACGACAGCCTCTGGTACTGCGAGTGCAAGAGTTTTTTTTAAGAGAAAAAAAAGTACATGGGTGCAGCAAATCTGAGTTTACTGCTCTGTGCTCTGGGAGCAGATGCTGAGGGGCATGCACTACAGTACACTGCAATTTTATCTTCAGTTACAAAGTCAAGTGATCAGCAGAGGGGGAACTAACACGTTTGCAGGGCAAGAGTAGTGCAGTTCTGGCCAAAATTTTCTTCAATGGACAACCTTGACTCTGCTAATCTCTTCTCTTGTGGTTGCACAGGAGAAAAATGCAGCTGAAAAAGCCCTTTTTTTTATTTCTTATTTTCTTGAAGTGACAAGCATGCTTTTAAAAACCCAGAAGTGGGGGATTTTATGCCTGTGCAGTGGTAATAAATTATGTCTCTGCAAGACAGATCGTCAGTGTAGGTGCAACAACAGGCAGGCCTTGCCTGGGATCTGTTAGCTGAGGTTATGTGTGCGTGCTTGGCAAGGAGGGATGGATATGGGCTGATTTAGAAACAGATTAAAGCTTAGAAGTATATTTTAAAGACATGATGCTCGTAACATCCTATCCTTATTTGATGGCCGAAGGCAAATATGTTTTGTATGCCACTTGGAAAGCAGGAGCTTGTAGGAGATGGGAAAGCCAGGGCAGCCTTCACGGGGTATGAAGCAGCTAGCAGTGGGATGCTCTGGGTAAATAAACAATTTGTCTGAAAAAATGTTCTCCTTTATCCTTTTGCCTCTATGCAGATTCTCACGTAAGGCATTTTTAGCATATTTTGTAGAATGGTTGCTTACAATATTATAGTTGTGTAACAAAAGAGCTGGAGAGAGGAGGAAGTTCACGTAGGACAGGATGGGGATGCTAACCACAGACATGTCCAGTTCCACCCTGCTGTTTTTCAGGTTCTGATTGATTAAGGACAAAACAAGGATCCTCTGGCCCTGGTTTTAAAGCATAACACAGCTGCAGTCAATTCAGTTTTGGTTGTCCTAAAGCCATGCCTGACCTAAAAGATTCCATGCAGCGGAACTAATCTCTCCCAGCTAGCTCTGCTGCCATTCAGTGATAGAAAAATCTTGCTTAGCTGTTGTCCATATGCAGTAACTACAAGAAAAAGAGGAGGAAATATGTATTTCCTCTCATGCCCAGGGTGTGCCATGGCTTTGCTTGGTGAACTAACTGCTGAATTTGACCTGGTTTATATGTCTCTGTGACAACACTCAGTGAGATCCCAGCCAAGAGCTCCCACGTCTCTGCTCGTAGCCATCTGCACACAACACAGCTGGGCTCCACACTCTCTTTGTTTCTCTAGTTTTTTGGAGGGGAGAACTATTTTAAAGGTTTGCTGTTGCTTTAAGCGCGGTAGTAGCTGAGAGCGGCCTAGCGTGGGCACAGCTGCCCGCACTAAAGATGGCGGCGGCGGCGGCGGCGCTGACACGGAAGAGGCGGCCGGCCCGGGCCGCGGGGTGAGGGAGCGGGAGGGCGGGTTTCCCCAGCCCGGCGCTGTCCTGTGCGGGGAGCCGAGCCCAGTGGGGCGCGGGGGTGCCGGCAGCCGCCGCTATCGCAGCCCGCATGGGGCGGGCGCAGCCGGGCCCCGNAGCGGCGGCAAGAGCAGCGGCGGCCGCGGCGCCAAGGGCTGGCAGTACAGGTGGGCGCGGCGGGGCGGTGAGGGGCTGCGGGCCCGGGAGCCGCCGGTGCTGCGGAGCGCGGGGCTGGGAGCGCCCGGTTCACCCGCCCGGGGCGGCCCGGCTGCCCGGAGCGCGGGGCGGTGGAGCAGCTGCCCCGGCTTTAGGCGCCCTCGGCCGGCGGACCCGCCGCGGTACCGGGGGACGGGCGGGCAGCTGAGCCCGGCCGCCCGCTCTCCCCTTCCCCGACCCGGCGGGCACGGGAGGGCTGTCAGTCGGCTCCGGTTTCG
Source organism: Pampusana beccarii (assembly GCA_013399365.1). Taxonomy (NCBI): domain Eukaryota; kingdom Metazoa; phylum Chordata; class Aves; order Columbiformes; family Columbidae; genus Pampusana; species Pampusana beccarii. The sequence goes on from VWYH01001394.1 coordinate 54,872, forward strand.
GTGTGTTCGGGTACGAGCACAAAGCCCGGCAGATGCTGCCGGGGATTGCGCCTTTGCTCCGTCTTTTCAGGTTGTATTTTTGCTTCGTGGGACGTGGAGACCCGTGTAAAGTTAGCGAAGGGAACTCGTCGCTTTCTAGCCTTTCCAAAGAGCTAAACTTTGTGCCAAATTTTAACACGCTGTGTCTCCTTAAAGAGCTTAATGGCAGTCTTTTTTTTTAATTGATGGTGTTTGTTGCTGATAGTGAAACTCGGAGTATGCACGGAGTTTATGTATTATCTGACTTACTTTAGGAATGGCTGTACTTAGCAGAAATCAGGGTGATTACTCAGGTACAGCAGAAGAGAGCAGAGAAAGTGGGAGAAGCTGAGCACACAGCATTATTTTGAGGTGGATTCAAACTAAAATCCTTCCTTTGAATGACCTGCCCGTGCGTTCGAGGGATTTTGGGGGATTTCATCTACTTTTTTCTGATGTGCTTTCTGGTTGAAGGAGTTTGCACTCGCACTGATAGCGAGCTCTCTCAGGCATCGCATGAGAGGCTTCAGTATCCCTGCTTTTAGGTCTCTCATCCTTGACTGGAGTTCTGCCATGTTGCTGTTGGAAATACTGCTGTTATGTGAAGTTTGCACACTTCTCCTACAAATGGAGACTCTCCAAAGCCGTCATCTGCCAGCCCAGATGGACGGGCTTGCTGTTTCCTTCGCGCAGAGACAGCAGAACCGGTGTGTGGTACATCTGTGTGTGCTGCACGGGATGGGGGCCCGTCAGATGGCTTAGGGAAACCTGCGCCCAGGCCGTGCAAGCACCAAGTGTCCCGTGGTTTTAACAGGGAGCTTGGTCATCGCTGAGAATCTGGGTCACGAGTGATTTGCTTTTCTGGTGACTAGTGCTTGAAAGAAAAATGGTGATTTCAGGGCAGATATTTCAGGCTTTTACGTAGGGGAAGTTTCTTGTCCGATTCAGTTATTGGTTGTCTTATCTGCTGTTTCTAGTCACTCTTAAACTTTTTTTTTTTTTAAGCTCTGGATTCAGTATAACTATGAATTTTCTAATGAAAATTGCTGCTACTGTGACCAAGCACTTACTGTCCATGTGTTTCTCACTTGAAACACAGGAGTATGTTTATGCTATGAAAATGGAATTATTTGATGTGGAATTGGAGGCAGTGGAAGGGATGAGACACCTGCTTTACCTGCACCTCTTTGCTATAGTATGTTTGAGATGGTGGTCACAGGTCAGTGCTATGAAGTGGAATTCACTTTTAAAAATTATCCATCCAAGTGTTTTATTTCTTCTTTCAGTGCTGTGGCTTATAGAGCAAAAGTTGAACAGACTTACTTAGTGACAGCCAGTGTGGTGGCTTGATGGCTGTAAGCAGGAACTGTCCACGTTATTACTTGCAGCTGAGAATATCTAGTTTAATCTGCTCTAATACTCTAGTGCAAATTATTCTTTCTTCTTTCTTTCTTTTTTTTTTTTCCTTGAGTCGTTGGGATGAGTTTAATGTACTGATTGTATTATTGTGGACACTTGAGGTACCTCACTGTTAATCTCTGCTCTGTTGGAAAATAATTATTTACTCCTATGTTTGTCTCTATATCTAATTACTCACAAAATATCACCTTTTACCCCTGCCTCCCTAGGAAGTGTTCCTGGATGGGATGCTGTAGCTTAGTTTTCAATTTGTCGATTACATCAATTCTAAAATGTATTTAACAAAAGAAAGACCCCTCTAATGATAAATCAATATGTAAAATATGGGGTTTAGAAACGGATTTGCTGGGAACTTTGGTGGAAGTTTGATTTTTAACTTTCATAGCTTGGAGTTTGAGCAGTATGGGGTGATGCAGCCTGGCAGGAGCAGAGCCCTGAAGTCCTCAGTGTAGACTGCGCTGGTGCAGAAGTATAACTCTGTCAAAACAGCTGTAGCATAGTTGTCAGACAAATGGGACAACAGGTACTTGATACTTTAATGCTCCAAATTGGGAATTATGGCTATGGAAAAAAAAAAAAGTCTCCAGCACTGCTGGAACCTGTAATAAAGAAAACTGAATCTGTTGAAGGGTTAGAAAGTGCCACATACTTGGGGTAAAGTGCATGTCTAGAAAATAAAAAATGGAGCAGAAAGTGTAACCAGATATTTTTGTAGGGCAATAATAGGGAGGTTTTTAAATAGCTGTGATAGACCAGATGTTTATCGCAGTGGAGAAGAGGCAACCAGAGGCTGCCGGGCACGTCAGATGATGCAGAGATAGAGCTGCACCTCTTTGCAGACTTTGCCTGTAGCCTGTGCGTGGTGAGCTCATCTGGGACAGCAGAACCTCCTTCACGATTTGTAGGGGCTCAGTTTCTTCAGAGGACAGGAAGATACTTTTTTGACTTAATAATTCTTGAGAAACTGCTCTTCTAGACGTCTGACAGGAAATGATCTTGTTCACTTATGCATGTATGGTCAGCATTAAAATGTATCTGAGAGCAGCTAAACCTCAGCTGCCTTTTCTTGACTGGAGTGAGGAATAACGTGAACATTAATGTGCAATTCAGTAAATAAAAAGAGCCGGAGAGGCTGTGCTGCACCCTGAACTCTTTACTCCTGTTTCATTTAGAGAAACATTTACCATGAGGTGAGACTTCTGAATAACTTCAAATTATTAAAAGATGGCTTGATAAAGTAATTTAAGATTAGAATGTTTTCTAAACAGCGTCTTTGTTTTCAGCAGTAACCAAAACTAGGAAGGAAGTGTAATGTTGCCCATATAAAGAATTATTTGCGTTCAACAGTTGGATTTTTGACCATCTTCATTTTGTTTTGCTTTGATCTAACTTAAATAGTTTCAGATCAGTGAAAGGAGACAGCCTTGGCAGGTGCTTCTGTAACGTGTGAATCATAGTCATTCAAATAGCAAAAATTTCACAACCAGAAAGCAGAATCTGTATCTATGAGCTAAACAGAGAGTTGGTCAGAATATGTGCCGGAGAAGTATAACAAGTCCCTTCAACCTGGCTTTTGGATAATTTTGAGAGAAATGACTTGCAATAACTGGTTCTCATTTAGCTGCAAAATTAAATGTTTAAAGCACTGTGGTTGGCTAGAGAAACAGGATTGTCTTTCCCAGTTGGAGACATGCTAATGTGCTGGCCTCTTAACGTTTTCCTTAGTGGTTCTGCTCTCAAATACATAAATGAGTTCAGCTGCTATTAAAAGGATTCCCGGCATTTCTTCCCTTGCTGGTAGAAATACACATAAAATGTTCCCAAATTTCCCAAATGATTGCTTATTTTTAAGCTTATAAGTTATATTTCAAAACGTACTTCCTTTTTGGTTGTGTGGGTATTTTTGTAGCCTTTGTTCCTTATTTTGGAAATGGTTTTAGCGTCTGCTCACTATGGATTTAGGCGTATATGTTTAGGATTTTTATTATTTTTTTAATTCATGCTATCTTGCAAAAAGGATCTAATTAGTAGTAATAAAGGGAAGTGTCTTGAAACTGGTACAATCTTGTTGAGTGGGTGTTGATAGGAATCCTTTTTGAGGGTGGTGTTGATGTCAGTCTTAATGTCTAGAAAATGTATAGAGTTTTTATAGTTTCTGTGCATTTTTAGTCACATTCCAAGAATGTTTGATCTCAGGTGGATAAACTTAATCAGTTTGGCCTTTAAAGCTGAAACCAGCTTGGTAGAAACAGATGCGGGAGATAAAGGCAGCACAGGGTTCAACAACGTTGCAAACCTCTCCCTTTCTGGTTCTCCTCTGTTCTTGTTCCTGAACTTAACATTTCTCATAGTAATATTAATATAAGCATTGAATTCTTGCTTAGGCTGCAACAGAGTGTGTTAGCTGACCTAATTAACTCTGCACCCCCGAGAGCAGGCCAGAATTTAAGTTAAAGTCCCTATCACTTGATAAGTAGAATAAAAGAAACCTCCCAAACCTTCATGTAAATGTTATTGTCACCCTAGGGCAGTTCTCTCTAATACTGGTACTCCTGTTACTTCTTCTTATTACCCATCTCCGTTGTTCTGGGTTTTCTCCCTTCACTGCTTAACACAAAATTCTCAGGGATCCCATGTGGAATTGTCGCTGTAACCGATGACTGCGAACCGCTTCCTTGTGCACAGCTGCAGAGGGAGGCTGTAATTTTGGGGTGTTACCTGGGCGGTCTGGCGAGGGCTGCTCCCCGTCTCTCTCAGCCCACCCCACGTCCCCGGTGTCCTGCTGTCATCGGAACCTGCCCGCCTTGTGACATCGAGGCGCCGGCCACCAACGGGGATGGAATTTCTGCCGCCCTTTCCACTTTCGGGTTGGCTGGTGGCTCTGATGTCGAGATTGCATCAAAGTGAGCCCTGATCTTCCTCGCTTCTGTTGCTGGTGACCTGTGGAGATGCCTGACCACCGCGTGGCCTTCAGAGAGCTTTCGCTGGCCTTCTGAGATGCAATGAACTGGGTGCTGAAAAGAAGAGTTTCTGAGGTTGTTGCTGGGAAACTCAGAATTTATTTTTGCAGTTTTGTAAGTTGTATTCCATTTTATTACTAAAAATCAGATCAGGATGGCTGTCACATTTGTTTCATATGCTGGAGGGAAATCACTGATAAACCTGTTGCTTGAATTTCTTTATCCTCATTGGAGTCTTTGCTTAAGGAGTATACCGTATTCATAACGCCAATTTAGAAATGCTGCACTTTACTTAATTTGCTCATTAAAATAGACAAGAAGCCTGTGTTTAAAATGGTGAGCTGGTTATATCCACCTCAGGATCCATTCTGTGTTATTAAAATGCTACGGTCGCTGTTTATCAACCTGATTTTAAACCTCTTGCTGAAGCCCCAAGCATTTTTTGCAAGGCAGGTGAGCCATTCGTGTTTACACATGTATTTACAACTTGGAAGAACGGGTTTGGAGCAGAAGGAAGCTCAAATGCATTGTAAATTAAGATGAGGGGTAATAAGCAGATAGAGTTGGGGAAATAGGTTTGGCTAATTTAAACAGGAGCTTCATAATGACTGATGGTGTAGTAAGGAACCTGAAGCTCATTTCTGAACCAGATCAGCAAGGTCTGAGTTCCCTTCTCCAGCCCTGTGGCTCCTCAGCCACTGGTTGTCGAGAGCACTGTCCCTCTCTTGCTTCTCAGAGCGTCCTCACGTTGAATGGGCAGGTTGTGAAAACTCGCAGGGGTGGCAATGTGGGGGTTGGTTCTGGCATCGGAGGATACCCGTGTTAATACTGGGATATTCGTTTAGCGTTCAAATTAAGCTAAACTGAAGATGCACAAGCTTTTGAATAGCTTCTAAGTATCAAATGACTTGCGCTTTCCATGGAATAGGTTTCTGTAGGAATTAATGGCCGTTACAAATGCCTGTCACTAAGTGCAAATGGTGTTTTTCAACTTCACCTTTTCTAATGTACTTGCATAGCAGCAAGTTAATTAAACTTGACTACAACATTAACATCCTGCTCTGCCACACACCTTCTCTCCCCAGAGGGACGATGAAAAACAAACTGCATGTGGCTGACCTAATCACTTTGCTTAACGCAGAAGGTGCCAGCTGCTGCTGCTAGGTTGTACTAGATAGGTTCTTGTGCTGTGCTCGTGGTACCATGAAAATTAAGGCATGTGTGCAAGGACGTGTGTTTACTTGAGGATGTTGCCTGGACATGCACTCTGATCACCTGCCAGTGCTGATGAATTCATCTTGTAGGGGATCACTGCCTGCTGGTAATGCTGCTGGAGAACTTTCTTTTTAGGGTGTTCACAAAGCTGATACCACTTCAGACTTTCTGTACTGTGATTCTCTGATACGGGAGAGGAGTGCAGGCTGAAGTGCTGTTACTTCGTCTGTGTTAAGCTACTATAAATTTGACAACCAGTAATGCCTCTGCTTTGGAGCAGGAATATCCATGTTGGGGGAAGGCTTTTTGCTATGGGTGTGCGTTTTTTGCCTTTTTTCTTTCCAGGTGTAAATTCCTGAGCTTTTGATGAGGCTGGAAATCTTTAAAATCTTGATTAGTGCTTAGACGTTGGCAGATCAGTTTCCTGAAGAGCCCAGTTTGCTTTGGGAAGTTGGTTTCATTTGTTGCAGTGGAGATTAGAAAGAAAGTCAGCGTTCTGCTGGGCAGAGCTGCAGGATGCTATATTAAGGAGCTGATTTCTGTCTCTGACTTCCTTTCTGGTAACAGTCGTATTCTTTAAACTGGTTTCCACTGTCATCACTAACTGTGTGTTCCTCTTTCTTTTTTCTCGGAGGCCTAGTTTGGAACAGTTTGCTCTGATTTTGTATAACTTTTGCAGGGTCACAGCTGCAGCTGAAATCAGCAGAAGCTGTGATTTGAATGTATGAAGAAGATAAAAACTGGGCCACAACTAAGGCTGAAAATTCGTTGTGCCTCAGTTCCCTATCTGTAAAATGGGATGATAAATGTCTGTGTCCTTGTGTTGTTTGGTACATGACACCTTCATTAATCTTGATGAAGAGCACAAGAAAAGAAGAGAATAAGGAAACTTTTTATTAAAAGAGTGTGAGTACCAAATGAATAGTACCTGATGTTCATTGCATGATGAAAAGGAGCTGTTCTGAATAATTCCTTGTCTGGGAATTGCTGTCCACCCAAAATACTGAACAATAAAGTAGTCCTGCTCTTTTCATGTATTGTCATAATGATAGGTGGTTAGCACAAGTGCTTTCTTAATTAGTTTTTAAACCTGAGTACCTTATGCCTTAATTTTAATGTAGGAATATTTTCATTTAATTTCCGTATATCAAAGAATAATTTGGGTTGGGAGGTACCTCTGGGAAATCTCTACTCCAGCCTTCTGCTCAGAGCAGGGCCCGCTTCAAAATTAGAACAGGTCATTTGGGGCCTTCTCTGCTTGAGTTTTGGGTGTCTCCAAGGACAGAGACCCCACAACCTTTCTGGGCTCGTGGTGCAGCGCCTATCCCCTCTCACTGTGAAGAATTTTTCCTTGTGTCCAACAGGAAATTTTTCTTGCCACGAGGTGAGACGGTCACCGCTTGCCCTTCTGCTGTGCGTGTCTGAGGAGAGTCTGACTCCATCTTCTCCACAGGTAGAGGAGGCAGCGGTGAGATCCTCGTGGAGCCTTCCCTTCCCCTGAAGGAGACTGAACAGACCCAGGTCTATCAACCTTTTCTTCTCTGGCATGACATACCCAGCTTGCACTGGCCCATGGGCTAGTCCATCCCAGGCACAAGGCTTTGCGTTGCTTTTGTCCAAGTTCGGATGGTGTTGCTCAGCCTGTTCCTCTGGACAGTCAGGGTCCCCAAAAAATCCAGCCCACCCTCCCACGTCCCACCTGCTCCCCGAGATTTGGTCTCACTTAGGAAGTTGCGGGGAATGTGCTGGCCCAGCAGCCAGCTCAGAGGTATTTCACAGTATTGACCCCTGTATTGCACCACTTGTGACCCTGCCAGTTGGGCTTCAAACCATCGGCTGCTGCTTCTGCAGCCTGGTGGTCCACACAGGTTTTTGCATGTGTTGTTGCACTCCAGGCTTATGGTTTTTCTAAATATTTAGATAGCATAGTCAACTAAGTGTGTTCTTGTTTAGAAGACAGTGGTAATTGCTGTCCTCTATTTATCTGAAATGTCTCAAAAATGGTTCGAAAGTAATTTTAAAAAGGCAAGAGGCTTATCTGGAGTAGCTGATCAGTATATTTACCTTCCATTTAATAGCCAGTGTTTTATTGCTGCAAAGTCCAGGATGGCAACGTGTAATTGTCAATACAATCTTTTTAAAGTCGTAATCACGAACAAATCACGAACTGGGAGGGCATATCTTTATATTTCTGATAGGATAAGAGCTGCTAGATTGGAAGCAGACCAAAATGCCTTGGGATGGAATGTGTAGTAAGCTAAACCATGCTGGGCTGTGCTCGGAGTAATGAAGTGATGTGGAGGTTTGCTTGGCTGCTGTCTGGGAGTCGTGCTGACCGGGGGCTGCTGCTTTCCGGGGTGGGGTGGGTCACAGGTCATCCAAAATTGCAAAGATGCTCATCCACCAGTGTGTTCCTCTCACCTGTGTTACACCAATACTGTTCGCAGAGCAGACTAGCGTTCATTTGACTGCTTGAGCTATCTGAAAGGACTGAAAGGGAGTGTTTGGGGTTTAAGTAACAATAATATGTGGAATTGGGTGTTACGGGGTGCTACTGTAAACTGGTAACATAATGTTGGCAAAGCTGCAGGCAGCAATCATGCTCCAGAGGTTTGTAGTGGAGAGTTCAGACCTTTTTATGTATGTTCCAGCTCTAAAATGTTGTTATCTAAATCTGCAGTTACTATATTTTTCCAGGAGTAGCTTGAGTAGTAGTTATCATTGCGGAAAAATCTGCAAGGCTTGCTACTGACTCTTGGGTCCGGCTTCAGTTGTGTTACGCTGACGCAAATCCACAAATAAATTGGATGTGAGTGGAGTTCTTGCTGACTTGAGGTGTTCACGTATGTGCAAGAGAAATTGCTTAGCTGAAATTTGCTGCAGTTTTTTTCCAGGCAGGTGGATTTTGGGAGATAAAGAGCACTCTGAATGATAAAATAGTTAAATAATCAGCTAAAATGGTTTTAGAAAAAAACTTGTAAACTTGATATATCATTCCCCTTGAGAACTTGTGTTGCTAGAAACTTGAGGTGCGGACACAAGCGCTGTGTTGGTAGCAGGGACTGGGAGAGCCCCTCACCCCACATGGGGAGCCTGGGCTGCGTTGTTCTGTGCTCACGGATGGGTGACAGCCTGTTTTGGCTCTGCTGCACCCTTCCTTTGTCAGAAGCCTTGGCATCTCTGCCAGTGCTTGTCTGTGCACTAAGGGGTTTACAGGAGCACGTGGTAAGATAAGTTTTTGTCTCTCATGAGGCTGTGTGTGTTGCTAGCACGCTTGTGGCCAAGTCGTAGGTGTTCTGAAGCATCCCCAGAGTCTAGTGTCAACGTTCTTGTCATGTTGTTGGACCTGTTTTCCTTGTACTTGTTGGCTTCTAAACTTATAATTGAATAGTCAAACATATGAGCTGAAGAGCAGCTTTGCTGCTGCTTTACAGTTGATTGGAGGGCACTGCTGGTGACTTGCAGAGCAAGGGTAGTTTTTTCTTCCGAAAGCTGTTTGCAAAAGCAGAACTGATTTATTGATGTAGATACTCTAAACAACACAGAGGCTTTCCTCCTTACCTTACTGGGTGTACTGGGGAACCCACACACCAGCAAGCCATGGGACTGGAGTGTGTGTGTCGTGGTGGTTTTCTGGGAGCAGGTGATCTCTGCAGTTGCAGATGTGCCCAAATTTGCTGTTGCTGACATAGGTTTTATTTTTTCTTTGTCTTCCGCCCTTTCCCACCAAAAAAAAAAAAAAAAAAAAAAGAGGAATCAGTGCGTTTTAGATAAGCACTTAGAAGTGGTCAGCAAGGAAAAAAACAAGCTATTACAGATGGCGAGCCCGTGCACAGATAGAGATGAACAAGTTCAGTGAAAAATGACTACTTCTTTTTTCGAACTATGTAGTCAGAACCACTCACTGGCTTGCCCTGTTACAATCCTGATTTCTTTCTTTTCTTTACACTCTGCTAACTTTTAATCTGAAGACAATCTCTTTCACCAGGTTTTCGCATTGTGCTGTGTGCTCAGTAGAAAGGAGCCTCTTCCCTTGGCCAAGGCCTGAAGACACTGTTGCAGCAGTGGCAGTTGTCGGGCTGGGATCCCTCTTCAGGAGCTTTCTGTGTGGGCTCCAGGCTCCTGGTCATCTTTTCTACTGGAAGCAAATCCACCCATACTCAGCTGCTCTTGACGCCAGGCCTCACGCAAGGCCGTGGGGAAGCCTTTGGCTGCTGCGTTTGCTCTTTACCAGCTGTTGGGTCTTCAGAGACCTGGCTGCTCAGAGCATCCCACACAGTGCTGTCTGGGTCACAGCGAAATTAAAATCATCAGAAGGGCGGTCTTGGAAGTTTTCTGCAGTTGCTTTCCAGATGGGTGTCGTTTTGTGCCACTGCTGGCGGTGATTTCTTTGTATGGGGCTTTTGGGGAGAGCTGTGCCATGAGACTTGTGAAAAAAGGGTGGGAAGGACTTCTGCATCGGGGTTTGTTCTTGGAGAAAGTGTTGGCCTGGTGCTTGTCAGGTGTGAGCCTGCGTGTCTTGGCTGGAGCTCCTGAGAGACGTCATTCTGGGACTGCTGGTCCTCAGCATCTGCGTCCGCGGCTCGGGTGCTGCACATCAACAGGATACAGGGGGAGTTTGGCCCAAATATCACTCTCTTATTCCTCCCCCAGGACAGGAGACCGGCCCACAAGGCACTGACAGCTGATGCAACTTAAGAGGCATAGTTGAAAAAGACATATAAGACTAGAGAAGGATAAATAAACTAACGGTAATCCTTTGTGAAAGCTTTATACCTATTGTATTTTAGTAGCACTTGGATATGTAGAAATCTGGCTTGTGGTAAACGTTTTTGAAGACAGGGAGGGGTAGTTTTCTGAAAAGAATGTGAACTGGTTTGTAATTTTTTATCTACTTCAGGCATTTGCTTACAGTCTATCTCACAACATTTACAAACTTAGAAAGTGTGATAAATGGGCAGCCAAGTTCAGTGGTGTTCAGTCTTTGAAAAAAAGCAAAATCAAAAAAACAATCAAACCAAAACCAAAAAAAACCCAGAAACCCCTCAAAAAACCCAAACAAGCCAGATTTTTGGGGGCTGGTAAATGGGCTGGGCTGAAGTTCAGATGCTGAGCCATGAGTTTGTGCACATGTTTTTTCCTGGATTGTGACTTGCCAAGTATCCTCACTTAAGATGAAATATTTTTACATCTTTAACGATGTGATGAGTCTGTTGCAACACTTGAACTTTTTTTTTTTGTAATTCTTTGAAAGAAGGACACATGAATTTCTACATAAATATGGACTTCAGGGGTTGTTGACTTATCGTTGCTGAGCTGTTGCTGTTCCTTTGACAATCTGAGGCTGCTGTGAGCGTTTTGAATGGCAACAACAGCAGCATCTTGGCTATGAAAAGGTACCCATACCCATAGGTACATGTACATGCACTTAGGCGTGAATGCAAAGGTTTTTCTGAAGTTGGGAGGGGTCTCTGTGCAGCCAAGCTGTGCTGTCAACATTGAGAGAGGTTATTCAATGGTTTAGGTCAAACTCGCTTGTGAAATCTGTTTTCTAGAAGTCAAAAACCCCAATGTGGAGAATTGTGAGGGCTTCTCAACTGCAGAATTGGCTTTGAAACTACAGTAAAATCTGTTGTATTAGAAACAATGTCAGAAGGTCTTACTCGTATTTACTTACTGCAGTTTTCTGTGAGCAGAGCCAGGGCCTGAACCTCTTGTTCTCGAAATCTACACTCTTTAAAAGCTTTCTGTAGTGCTCTGAAGAGCTTTGCTGTTAATTCCATACTAGTGAAATGTTACTGGAGTTTTGTGCATTTTTTTACACTCTTAACTCCCTCACAACACTGATTTAGCTACAACAATTATTTATTTAACTCTTGCTGTGGAGGCACTAATCTTAAAATCATTGAAAAAAATGCTCTAGTTATAGTTCCACGGCCTTGTTGTTCATAAATAATATTGGGAAAGATTATCTGTATTCATAGGAAGTACAATGCTTACCCAGAAGATTAGGTTAACTGTAGTTCTGTAATGAGTTTGTATAGTTATAGGATCTACCTTTTGTGAACTGGAATTTGCAGACTGGATTCAAATATTTTTTTTAGCGTGTAAAATTGTTAATTATTTAAAAATAAGCCTTAGTTCATGTGTTGAAAATGCCTTGGCCCACGTGGTGTTGGAATTTGTGCTGCGAGAGCGCGATTACTGCTTGTAAGGTCTGTTCATGCTCCCATCTCTTTGGCCTTTGGCCCCTCTCACATTCTCTGGTCTCCCCAAAGCAAACCGTAGCGCGGGCTCATCCCTGGCAGCCAGCGTGTTATAGAAGAGTCGTAGAATGTCCTGGGTTGGAAGGGACCCCCGAGGACCGTCGAGTCCAACTCCCGTCCCTGCATGTGACAACGCCACAGTTCACACTGTGTGTCTGAGGGTGTTGTCCGCTCTCTTCTTGAACACTGTCAGGCTTGGGGCTGTGACACCTCCCTGGGGAGCCTGTTCCAGTGTCCAGCACCTTCTGGGTGCAGAACCTTTTCCTGATGTCCAACCTGTTATGTCCGATCTTTTCCTAATGTCCAACATGTTATAATATGTTCCTCGCCTGCTGCAGAGGTTGGTCTGTGCAGGAACCCCCTAGAGCTGAGCATCCTGGACCTTGGGACCTGCACCACCCACCGCTGCTGCGTGTTGGGCAATTCTCACTTAGCTCTGGCAGTCAGTGCTTAGTACGCTTCCATCATTTTAATGTGGTAGATAAAGTGCTCTTGCTTGTGAACAGGAGATATCTGCTAAATGTACTCCTGAGCTTTACCTGGGACACTGAGATGCGGCTCTTCTGTGGGAGATGCTGGGTTTGGGGACCCCTGTGTGCAGAGTTACGGATGCTGAGGCAGCTGGTCGGTGTGCTCAGCATCATGCACTTGTGCTCGTTTGCTGCAACATTCTCCTGCCAGAGCAGCAGTGTCCACAGGGCTGGAGGTGACTGGCTTGCTTGGCCTTGGTCACTTTCTTAGGCTTTTCTAGGAGGCTGTTTTCAAAGTTTTTTCCATCAAACCATCACCTTTTGGGACCACCAAGGCTAGAGATAGGATTTATTGAAGAAGAGGCATTTGGAGAAGTTTGGGTCTAGTCAAAGTGAAAATCTGAGTGGAGAGGAACATGCAGATGAAGGAGAAATGCAGTCAAGTGCTCATTTGATGTGGAAGTACGTCACCAAGAAGGCTGTGTTCCCTTCCATGGCTGGCTTTTTTTCCTTTTCTTCTGAAGAGTGACAAGATCGTTGTTTCATCAGTCACAATCAAATGAATTATGTCACCGCTCATTACAGGGGGATTGGACTAGATGACCTTTGAAGGTCCCTTCCAACCTGAACTATTCTATGATTCTAAACATGTTGAATGGCTTTAATTGAAGACTGTTTAATGAATGGGCTTTCGAAGGCCATACGTGTATCCCTACTGAGTTCATTGCAGTCTGGTGTTACTTTTCTGATTTAATTGGGTTCTGTTAAACACACCTTGATTTAAGCAGGGAGTTAGTGGCTGGGTGTGCAGGGCTCTGGATGATGTCTAAATGAGAAGCTAGGGTGGAGTTTACATTCACTGAAACTCAAAAGCAATTAGTTGTGACTAGGGACAATTTTCAGACGATTAAAAACCAGGCTCATACATTTTTATGGCTATACAGTCTCATAATTTTCAGCTAAATTAAGACAGTGAGCAAGTCTAAACTGTACTTCCCTTGTATGCCAGTAATAACAAAAGAGAGGCGTCTGCACAGGATGAGTTTGGTTATGTCTCCTTTAGCATTTTTGTACATTTAAAATATACAATAGCCTGAATACCTTCTGCTCTCCTTGCTTTTATTTTTATCTGTAGTAGCACTCAATGAGCTGTTAGAAATTAAATTCCTAGGTAGACCCATTGGCTGCTCTCCATTGAGGATATTACTGCAATACTAATTGCTGCAGCAGTAGCTAGAACACATATTTTTGTTTTTAAATGTAACATTAAAAATCAGCAACTTGTTTTTTTTCTTCAAAAACCTACTTTCTTGCATCTCTTATTTGACAAGTATCACTGAATGGCAGTGATGTACTCTGAGATTATCTTCATTAGTGGCATCCTAAATAGCTTACTTTAGGATGAAACTTAGAGTAACGTTATATTTTTTGAATTGTCAGGTATCTAATTAATCTGGTGATACTGACACTGTTTATAAATGAGGTGTAGGCAGAAGCTTCAGCTGGTTTGAATTTTACCCCAATATTTAGTCCAGCGTATTCTCCACGAACGGGGATGATCCTTTGGCTCTAGTAGTCCCATTTTTCCCCACCTTTTTCCCTTTTGCTGATATGGGGCTACTTTGACCTCATAACAACCAAGACAGGCTGCTGCTCCAATGGACTGGGAATAATTTTAATTTAATCTTTAGCATACTATGAGTTAATTAAAAATCTAAATAAGACAACAACTTTCTTTTAAAAAGCAAATAGTGCCTGATATCTGGGTTGTTGTTTCAATTCTTCATCAGAATAATAGGTACTTTTTTTCTCGTGCTGGACCTGAATTGTCTATCAAGAGCATGTTCTTCAGTGTAGGATTATGCCCTATTGTAAGAGGCGAGGGCATTGAGGTGGCATTTCTAAAATTATGGGAATGTACAGTATAAAGCAGGTCTATAAGCTGTGGTTTTAGGGTGATTAGTTCATAGCCATAAGACCTGCAAGCCTTATTTAGGATGATCGATTTTCAGAAGTGGTCACTATTTTGCCTATAGTGAGATGAAGCCTCCGTGCCGAACGCTCTCGATGGGTTCTCGGTTTTGGTGGATGTTGCAAGTTGAGGCTTTGAAAGAGAAACTACCTGATTTTCCTGCCAGGCCAGAGGAGGAGACGTTTTGGCTTCTGTTTTACATTGTGGAATATCTTGATGTGACCTGCACCCGCACGTTGTGTCCTGTAGAACATCTGTTCGAGAGCATGATTGTTCGTATGGTCAGGAAGGATTTGGGACGTTAAGGATAAATAAAACCACACTGGTGTAGGAGTCCCTAGAGACTGCTTTTAGTCACCATCATCAAGATTCTGTTAATAAGCTCGTGAAAGTTAATTTTGTTCAGGAGTCTAAAAATACAAAGCTTAGAGGGAGCATAAAGCAGGAGCAGCGTGGATACGAAGTCTTTAATTACCCAGAACTAGTACAGATATGTCCAGGAGAGCCTGCTGGATAAAACTCAAGTATTGGTGAAACTAATTATGACTCAAAATTATTTGAGGTTCAGGGAGTCTCGTTAAACTGTCTTATGAAATAATTTTAGAAATGAGGCTGAAAAAAAATCTGTTAGCTGTTGGTAGTTTTATTAAAATAGTAGTACCAGTCTAAAAATGAAGGTGAAAATTCATTTTCTGAAAGTAGATAATGATGATCAAAAGCTGGGAAGATCTTTAAATTTGTCTGGTATTGTCTGATTGCTTTTCTCTCTTTTTTTTAATAGTGATCACATGGAAAATATTTGTGGCTACTTAATGAAATATACCAATCTCGTCACTGGTTGGCAATATCGGTAAGTCTTTTATGGTGATTTTTAGTAATGTTGGTCTTTTGAAGCATCTGAATTAACATGCTTCAGATTTTTTTAATAATACTTGGATTTTCCCTTTTTCTGTTAGGCAAACTTTATGGAAGAACCTTATGCTTTTCTCAGTATAGATTAAGCTAATGTGTCGATGAATAATATTTGTATTAAGGCATGAATAAGAAAAAAATGCATAGGAAGTATGAAGCAGTTAATGCATTTAGTGGCTTATAACTGCGCTTGTTTGTGTAAAACAAAGCCCAAACTAACAAAAAAAAAACCCCAAAACCAGCATTTTTTTTTCCTTTTCTGCTGAGTCTTCAACTTTATGTCAAATCATACCATTGTTTAAAAAAAAAATTTTAAAAAAATTGTCTTTACAGAAAATTCAAACTCAAGCAAGCTTTTCCCTTTAGTTCTCCAGGATGTGTGTCCCCTGGAATAACTCACGTTTCTTTGGCAGGTCGAACTCTGGTGGGGTTTCCTGCTCGATGCTGTTCCTAGGGCAGCACAGAGCAACCAAATTACCGTTGCTGAAATGAGTCGTTAGCGCACCACGCTGCCCGCATTCCTACCATGCTGCCACCGGCATGCAGTGACTTGTTTCAATACTCAGTTGAATAGTTGAAGCATAATGTCCCCTTCTTTTTTTTTTTTTTTTTAAATCTGGAATTGCTTCAGTTTCAGAGCTTTGTATCTTAGCTATTTTGTATATGGGGCTGTTTTATCCTTAATTTATGTAGTTTAAGGATGTATTAAGCCTTAGACATTCAGGATGTTCTTTTGATTCCCAAAATCTTGCAGTAGCGCTTTTCTGTGGGCGCAGCTGTTCTGTTGTGCAATCCATGGTCTCTGAGAAAAGATTGCGAAGAACTTAATTTTTATGCGGTCTTGTTGGGGACGTAATTCACGTTTGGGATTTTATCACCTCAAGTCGTTAAGTCCCAACTCCATCTGTGCCAACTTGTAATCAAAGTCTTCCCTTTTCCTAGTACTGCTCATCCACCCCCCAAAAAAGGAAAAGAATGAGCTGGTTTTATTTGTTGTATTTGCTTTTTTATCATTGCAGATTTTTTGTTTTAAACAATGATGCTGGCCTGCTGGAGTACTTTGTGAATGAGCAGTCTAGACATCTGAAGCCCAGAGGTACCCTGCAGCTGGCGGGAGCTGTGATTTCACCCAGTGATGAAGATTCTCACACCTTTACGGTCAACGCTGCCAGCGGGGAGCAGTATAAACTGAGAGGTAGTTCAAGAACCGGGTTCTTGGCCAGGGGTTTCTTCCACTAGAGGACACTCCTGGCTCTCACCTGTGGCTGCTCTGCTGGGCTTGGCAGCGGGTCCAGAGCAGAACTTGTTTGGCAAACTGCTGCATTCAGAGTTATATGTGAAACCTCCGGCCCGCTCTTCGCTTAGGAACTGTCCTCCTTTACGGGTGATTCCACACTCTTTGGGTTTGACTTTCAGAAGATCGTGAACTTCAGATGGCTAAGATGGGATTTAATGTTCATGCACAGCATCCCTAAATTGTACTGATTCAAACTTTTCTGAGTCACTGTAGGTAACAGTACTGTGTTAATGCTTGCAGAGAACGGTGTTATTCCTAATGTTCAGTTTATTAGCCTTCTTGTGGTTATAGAAGCCCATTAGCTGATTTTGTAGGCTATGGAAATCTGGGCTAATATCCTCTAGTATTTCTTCCATTGAAGCCTTGCTGTTGTTTTCTAATTCAGGGTATCTCACTCTTATTCCAGGAGAGTGTGTGATGTTGTTGAATTAAAATGTGTGAGGGGAGTTACTGTCTGTAGAAGTTATTTCTGTGTTACATAATTAAATAAAGAGTACATGCCTTTTATATTGAACTTGATTTAATGTTACAATTACAGGTGAGCTGAACAAGTTTCAGATTTTAAGAAATTTAGTCTTCTGACTATTTTAAATAATTAAGCAGTCTTTTTTGGCCATACTTTGAAATGTCATCATTTACATAATCCTTTTGTCTTGATTTTATTAGCTACTGATGCTAAAGAACGGCAACATTGGGTTAGCAGGCTACAGATATGCACACAGCATCACACGGAAGCTATTGGAAAGGTATTGTGTGACTGATATTTTTGTGGGCAAAAATGGTTTAGGCTTGTGGTAGAAGCAGTTGTGAATACAATTATCCTGCTATCTAAGACAAATACTACAAAAGGGCCTGTGGTTGGGCTTGAAATTTACATAAATAAACATTTTTCTGAGTAATAGCTGACTTGTAATAGAAAAATCTCTTTTCACAGATTGTTCAAAATTAAACTATACAACAGTCAGCAGATAGTGGAAAATATTCATTTAGCAGTTGCTACTAGTACATTATTAGGGCTTTGTCATCTGTCCTTGCTGTATAAAAGATAAGAATGAAACTGCTCCGCTGTATCTTTGAAATTGGAATATTTGCTGGTTATTAGGAAGTAATTATGAATGTTTCTCAATATGTTTATTCACTAGAACAACCCTCCTCTGAAATCTCGCAGCTTCTCTCTTGCATCCCAAGGAAGTGCCAACTCTCCTGGTGTGCAAAGACGACCCAGCCAAAATGCAGTTTCCTTTTTCAATGTTGGACATCACAGATTGCCAACTGGAAAAAGAGTTCCTATTATGCAGCCAGATCACCTTGTAGATGTTAGAGAGGTTTGTATGCCTTAAATTATAATATTTTGAAAGAGCTGTCTTATTATTTGTAGGTTGTGGA
The DNA here is from genome assembly GCA_013399365.1 of Pampusana beccarii. NCBI lineage: Eukaryota > Metazoa > Chordata > Aves > Columbiformes > Columbidae > Pampusana > Pampusana beccarii. The sequence continues at coordinate 72,787 of VWYH01001394.1, forward strand.
GAAACCTGCTATTCTTAGTTGGATATATTGTCAGTAGCATGTCCTAAATTATTATTTCATAGCTGTGTGAGGATAACTCACTGGCCTTGGCTAACTGTAGAATCGTGTGGTGTATATTCTATGACTTTTCTACTCCACAGTAATATCCTGGTGCTCAAGGTAGAATTTTGCATGTCCTTATCCTTGCAAGTCCAGCACTACAGGTGACAAGGAATATCCTTAAGGAAGTATAACATCACATATTATGAGAATATTGTATCATACACTGTTGTGTTTTTTTTTTTTTTTCCCCATGTCAAGCTATAGAAGAATTGTCTAAGCTGTACTTGTATCTCCTGTGAATAAGGAGAAATCAGTCATAGTTGATGTTTAAGAATACTACTAATACCATGTCCTGGTTTGCTAATTCACGGGGACAAGTTGTCTAGGGATGGATGTGACTGAAAAGAGAGCAAAATAAAATGAGCAGCTCAGGAGCATACTTTTCATTGCACTTTCGGGTGTAGTATATTTTGGAAAAAACCCAAATAATTACCTTTCCATCTTGACTGATAGAATGGACTGACTACTGGTTCATTTAACTTGTGAGTATTTACAGGGTAGATCATGCAAATCTAAAGATAATACTAAGCCAAATAGGTTGCTAAATTGCAAACCTGTGTTACTTAGTAGCGGTATTGATATTAATGGATATTTTAATGGTAGCAGTGTAACTAGTATAGTGTGATACGTTTCTTGGCACAAATAAGTTGCTAATGGAGAGCTCTTTGATTTGGCAAATAGAGATTTAGGATGTGTGAATAGTTATATGTTGAACTTGGACTAACTGGGGCAGAAGAGTGCTCTGTATTATAAGCGTCATTAACCTTAAAATATGTGGCTGAGTGTTGTGTTAAGTTCATCAGTGGGAAGCTGTAATTTGGCATTGAAAGCACTTCCCCTGGTGTGGTTTGCTGTCATCGTCATTGTTCCTTGATTTACATCAAGTGCTGTGGCATAGTTATTCAGGAAGACAGACAAAGTGGCTGCCTGTTCAGGCCTTAGAGTCTGTGAATCTCTCTGGTTTTGCTGATGTCTTGCCGAAGGGTACCAGCTGCCATCCTGTTTATATCCCCAAATAGCAGTAAAGTCTCCTATAGTGCTAATGCAAAGGCCTGTCAGGTACCCAGGAAAGTTTCAGCTGGCATTTCTGTGGCTTCTGCTTTCTATGAGCTGGTTCATCTGCTTTATCTTCCAAAAGAGAAATTTCTCTTCCAAATTCATTTATAAACTGAAGCTTTACAGATAGTTGCTTTTCAGTTTGATTTTTCAAGTTACCTCTTACTTGTGATAAACTTCTTACTAGTGTGGTACAACAGTTAGAATATATGGTAAACTTAAACAGTATTTGCACTTTCCTATCCACTGCATGAAAACAGCAACAATACAGAATATGGCATCAATATTTACGGAATTTGTGCTAATAGCTCTCTTAGAAGTTTTTCTTTCTTTTGTCTGTTGTGTTTGGGTGTTTGAGAACGTGAGGTAATGTTCCAGAAATGACTTTATGAGGTTTTGACTTTTCAAGTGGTGATATGACATTCAAAATTCGAGGCAGGAAAGAGGAGAGTGTGTGAGCTGGAACACTGAAGCAGGGGCTTTTGTCCTCTCGTTGGGATTCTCACTGGGTGGGAAGTGGAATGATTTTTCTTAGCATTGCAAAGAACACAGAACTATTCATGTTCTGTTTAGATTACTACAGAGTTTGGTGACATAGCATGATTATTTATCAACTTAATTTTTTTTGACCTGTGCAGATGGAGAATCCTCAGCAATGGTAGCCTTTCTGAATGTCAAAGTTAATTTACCTTTTTGAAGCTAAAATCCTTGTTAGATACAATGCCTACGTTTTTTTAGATAAAATGCTTCCAGGGCAGGTACAAGCCTGTTACACTTAAGCATGATATAGCTTTAATACTTAAGAATTCTGTTTGAGGTGCTACTCTTTCAAGGGATCTGCTGCACGGTGACCTTGTTTGATTTTTCCCATGAATTGCACTGTAACTGAATCTTCTGTCAGTCCCTTTCCCTTCTACTTCCCCTTAGCCAAATACAAGTCACGCTGCTGACTTGGATTTTTTTTTTTTTTTAATTTTTTTTACAAATCTGAGTGTGTAAGCAGGAAAAACTTAGAGCTGTTCAAAGTGTGTTCTTTGAAAAGGGAGATGTGCCTGTTTGAACTTCAGTGCTGAGTATAGTGTGGCTTATCCCATTGTCTGGCCTGATCCTGGAACAAGGTGCTGCCACATAGGAAATTACTAAGAATGAAGAATCACCAGAAGGGTTGTGGTGATTTGTCAACTATTATCTGTGATTTTTTTCACACCCCAGAAGTGTTTTTAGAAGTATTGGAATAAAACTTGACCACAAAGACTTATATTGTGTTCTTGACTGAAAAAAAATAAGATAGATGTTCTGATAGCAACTGGTGTGTTTGCATGGGCAAGGCTGCGTAATTGTTTTATTAACTTTCTGCCCTGTCACTCCTGGGACGTGCGGATGCTGACTGTGCACAGTTAACTCCGCTTCCAAAGAGCCGACGCTCTGTAAATTCACACCAGAGCATGCTATGTAGCCAAGCCCTAAAATGTTCCAAATACCTACTGTGAACTCGGATAAATAGATATTGCTTAAGTATTTATTGCATAAAACCTTCCTGAAGGGACTGCAGGCAAAGGTGCAGAAAAAAGTTATCAAGATACTGCTAGGAACTGTGAATTAAAAAACTAAGTAGTACCGTAGCAGTTAAACGCATGAATTAATAATTTATTTTTTCTGCTCTGCTAATTCAGTCTGTTTTTACAATTCATTTAAGTGCCAGAACCTGTAATAATTGCAGAGCAGTGCTTTCCAGTTATGTTAATGCTGTTTGCACTCACCGGGAAGGGGACTAGCATGTCTACAAGTTTGCTTTCATCTCTGTGATTCAAAATCGGGCAATATGCTGGTTTTCGTCTCCCTCTGCGAAGTAGCCAGTGAGATAGTGATCGTAAATGTGGTAGCAGTGCAGACAATAAATGAGAATCCTGTGTGGTTTGAGCCAGACTGAGGGATACAGGTCTCTTCCTTTAAAGTGCTGGATCTCTTCTTGTAGGGAGTGGAAAGATCTTGATGCCCACAGATAGAACCTCATAGATCCTCTTCCAGGCTGCGTAGAGCTCGGAGCTTAATGACTCCTCACACAGACTGCGTGGGGTTTTCACCCCTCTCGTCACTATCAACCAAGCATGAAAGCGTTTGATATTTACTGCAGCAAGTACTGTGGGCAAATTCTTCTTTCCCTTTTTTTTGAAGGCACTTTGATATTCTTTTCTTGTTAGTAAAGTGCCATGTATTGCTGTGGGAATTTCATAATGCATTTAATGACTCTTTAATAGCTCTATCAAAAAAAAGTACAGTTAACATTATATACGTCTATTACCTTGTAGTTTTATTATCGCCATAAAAGCGTTCGGGATTCTCTGGGTGCACAGCCAAACAGGTATCACCGAACACGCTTCCATCACCTGATAAATGACTGTTTTGTTTGACAGATGATGTCTCAGGCTGAGGGCCAGCAGAGAGACCTGATCAGGAGCATAGAATGCCTTCCTGTCTCCGGTCACCTTACATCCTTGGATCAAGACCTGTTAATGCTCAAAGCAACTTCTATGGCAACCATGAACTGCTTAAATGACTGTTTCCATATTCTCCAGTTACAACATGCTTCTCAGCAAAAGGGATCTTTACCAGCAGGTAGGTATAGGTGCTCACAAAGAGCAGAACTCTACGACAAACACTTTGAATCCTTTCCTTCTTGCGAAAATAATTGTTCCACTAAATCCAGTTTCACATGGGCAGAGAAGAGTGCCAGCTGTCTGGTTTCTTGTGCATTTTTCCAGAATCTGCCTTGCTGGTGTTGGGTAGAACTCCACGCACATTGTGTGTTTTCTTTATCGCTTATTCTATCAAGAAGTCTGTGGCAGCAGCTGCATAAATGTAACATCTAGTTGTTGCGGAGCATCTCACAACAGAATAAAGTACATAGGCAACACAACCAGAAGGCTGCCATTGGGATGTAACTCATCGCTCAGGAACAGTAATGCTAGAGGGGGAACTTTATGGGATTGCAAGCTCTATGATGTGTGGTGTCCAGTACAGCTCTGTCAAATGTCATGCTTCTCTGACCTTTTTTTTTTTTTCTTCTTCATACACTAAATACCTATTATAAGCATTTACACGTGTGTAGGTTTAATTTCTAGTTAAGCATTAAAATACAAAGCTCTGTATTTGCACAGGTTATTATTAAAAGTGTTTGTTTATTAGTATTTTTATTTTGATTTAACATCCTAGCCTAAAACATAGGCTAAGGTAAGTGTCAGGTTCCATTCTGAGGCCAGAACAGACTTGTAAGCAAATGCAAAGTGGTTAAAGATTAAAAAAAACCCAACTTTTCTCATAAGCAGCTAACCACCCCAGCAAACAGAAAACCCCCACAACCCCAAACCCTGCTGTTGATGGGTGTGGAATAACATGGGTTCACAGACAGCAGACTTAATATGTTGCTGTGTTTGAACAGTTGTAGGTAGGTGCTTACTGGAATTGTTCCACCTCATTTTTGTGCAGTGTACAGAACTGAGTATGTTCTTTCCTGTTTATAAATCCTCTTGCATCTTACTGTGATTTTGTTTTTTTCATGGGTTTACTTTGTGGCTTTTCGTGAGGAAAAAGCTTTTGAGGATTCTCAAAAGCTTCTCTTGCACAACAGATAGGGTAGATATGGTTAGTATGTAACAAAGTACACTCAGAAGTTGTCTCTTACCTTATCTTCCCCATATTCCGATCATATTTGTGGTACTTGCTTTGCCAGTGCATATTATTTCAGAGCTGTAATTAATTTAGCTTCTAAGAGGAAAAAAAGACGTTGCATAAAAGTATTAAAACTATATAAAAATAGTTTGTGATTCTTAAATCACCACAGGCATTAAAAGAGAATGTGTGAATAGGATTAATTAACTTTTTTTGCTGTATTTGAGTTCAAAATACCATTTTAAAAAATGAAAAACTGGATAGCACCACTCCAGATCTTTGGCTGAACTTCAGAGTTACTCACATGGAAAGAACTCTTCCTATTCCTTTTTTTTTAACTGTTGATTCATAACAGTGGGAGGTACACCTCGGAAGTCTTTTTGTTTTGGCATTTTTGTGTGGCTTACTAAGGTGACCAACTAGTACCAGGAGAAGTAAGTAGGGCCCTTGAGCACCGCTGTAATAACTTATGAAAAAGATAGGGGTTTGGTTTTTTTTCTCTGAGTGTTTTTGGGTCTTATTTTAAAATTTTTTAAACTGTTCAGGGAAAACCTCAATTCATCTGATTTCAGCTCAGTTGGTATCTGCTTGTTAACAGCCAAATCTACAAACATTGCTTTAAGAAGCCCAAGTCTTGAGGATTTCTGGTGGCATTGTAGGGAGGTGGACAGAGCGGGGAGGAGCAGCAGGTTGGATTAGTGGGGCCAGAGTTAATTTTTTTAAGTCTATTTAGCTTAGATTGCCCCCTCCACACTTGGGAGCAATACTTATTCTTCTGGTTCAACTGGTGGAGTCTTTTTGGTGGGCTTCAGAGGGTCATACAGAATGGAAAAGGGTTGTGGCCTAATGCAGATGCTGCAGGAGGCGTTTCTGTGTGTAACTGTAGGAAAACATCAAATGACGTAGGGAAAAAATCTTGAATACAGACTGTTCTATCTAATAAAACATAAAAAAGCACTGTTTAATCTTCCGAGGATCAAAAAAGCAGGTCAGCACGCTTCAGGTAGGTCCAAGTGAAATCCTGCAAGAAGTGACAATGAAGAGGAGACTTGTCTAACAGAATGTGAATTTAAGCATGAAACAGAAAAAAGTATTTCAAGGTCTGTTGGACTGGTACTTGACTGCTGAGAATGTGTTGGGCAAGTGCTTGTCAGGCTTGAAAAACAAGGATTAGCAGTTGTGTAAGAGTGCTGGTTTGCTATAAATTGTTCGAAGAAAAAAAAATAGCAGAAGAATGAGAAAACTGCTCCAGCTGCTTCAAGATAGACCATAAATCACAGGCTTAAAAGATGAACAGGGAACTTTCAGCTATTAACTTTACCTAAATTCAAGTCAAAAGTGGTGAAATGTACTGGATTGGAAAAAAGAAAAAGTATTTCATTATCATAAAGGTGAATTGCAACGACAATTTGCAACTCTTGAAGAAAAATGTTGAAAGTGAAGACTATGGACTCTGAGAGGTCTGTGTTGTAGCAGAGGGGAGATGCTGAAAACTCTTAAAAAAAATGGGTGAAGACTTTTGGGGGAGGAAGCGATCACAAGAGAACAACTTGTGCTACCTGCAACAGTCAAAAGCAGATTTGAACATGATCTTCCCGTAGAAGAGAAGTAATAGTGTGCTATCCTGTCCTCTCGAAGATTAAAACACAACTTGTAGCTAGGATCACTTTAAAAAAACCTCCTAGAATATAACAGCAAAAATTAAACAGAGCTTAATAATAAATAGGGTTATTTTAGAAGTAGCTGATAGAGAGTATAAAAGGGAGGCTACTTGCTAAATGTAAGCTAATATTGAGGCTGTGAATGTGGATTAAATGCAACGTAGAACATGCAGTTAGAGATTATTTTGTTGAAAGTTAAAGCTCAGAAAACAGCTATCACGAAGAGGTTTAAAGATGAGTAAAAACCTTTTCAAGAAGGTGAGCATGACCGTGATGTTACAAGCATCTTATTTTTTTGACTTATTTGAAACTTCTGTTTAAGTAGCTTAAACTGCTGAGGGATTCTTGTTTCTTTTTGTGTAATAGATTCAGGAGCAATAGGCTTCATGAAAATAACTGTGTTGCTGTGGAAAAAGTTGTCTTGTCCCATTAGTAAAACTGGACTTTTTTTTTCCCAGACCAATATGTTCCTGGTAGAAATGTGGCTGTTTATCTGAATTAAGCTTATTCTGCCTGTGTGGTTGAGGGTGTGACCTAGTTCCAGGTCACAGATGTCTTGAAAAAAGGGTTGTGGGTCATATAGGAAGAGAAAACAGGCACCTCAGTGTAGGTTCCTGAGGGCGGGAAACTGCCGTGTGGTGGTGTAAATTCAGACTTCTCAATAATTTCTGCGTTTGCAACCCGGCCAAGATGGTTTGCCAGTTTGTGTATTCTTCAGTAAAAACTGATTGGAGTCACCTGTACATTTATTAGCCTTGGAAAGAGTGGAACATTTGTATTATTAATGAGGAACCCGATCTGTTCTGAAAAATTAGCTGGAAGTAACTAGAGATGCTGGAATCATTGAGTTGGGTAATAGCTTTCCCAGCCCTGCAGCTTTTGTTTTGTTTTGTTTTTGAGCAACTATTATTTATTCAACACTGTGTGCTTACCTGAGAAAAGCCATGTTACCCTCTCCAGAGACAAAAAATTGGCAACAAAACTTTTGCTTTAGCTTGTTTTAATCGAAAAGTTTGAGAACCTGATAAGTGACTGGCTTTTTTTATTTTGGTACCGGTTAAAGAAAATTGTGTGGGTTACTTAACATTCCCGTGGTGCTGGGTTCTTCCTGCAGTGTCTGATTACACTTTTCATGACACCAACTAGTTTCTCCAGTCCAAGTTGCATGTATTACAGCTCACCAATCGGAGGGTTTGTGCTAATGATCGCTGAAGGTGGTGTCTCATTGCACCACCTTTGTTTAGTGGCTGCTGAAGGGATTGGCTGCAGCAGGAATTGGCTGCTTTCAGCTGATTCCTTAAAAAAACCCCATATATAGCTCTTTTGTGAAAACTGCTGCTCACTGACCTTCCAGAGAATGAGCAAGTTTCAGCGCAAACTTTCTTTTGCTTCAGGAACAACAATCAGTTGGCTGGATCCGAAGATATCTCTGGCAAACCATTTCAAAAATGGAGCAGCGCAGAATTTCCCAGCAGAGATAAACAAGGCAGCATCGGTCAGAGAAGAGCAGCCTGTTGCAGAGCCCTGCCAGCTAACAAGGGTAAGGTAATGTGAACATCCCATTTCTGTGCGGAATTATTTTGAGGAATACCTGTAAATGTTTCAATCATATTACGTGAAAATGATTTAATGACCAATCTTTTCACGCTTCTCGATTAGCTGTGCTGGAAGAGTGAGTACAGTTGCAATAAATGAAACTTTCTAATTGCTTTTTCAGTAATTTTTGCTGCTTTCTGTAACTAGCTGTTAAGTGGTGGGAGCCAATTGGGCTAATAATGCAAGGTGTTGAAACAAGCAGTGTTCCCTTGCATTTTGACCAAAACCAACTGGAAACTGAAGTGCAAGAAACCTGACTGGAATGCATGACACTCAAAATAGGCCCCAAAACTGTCTAAGCAGACGAAAGATAAAATTGCCAGTCTCCAGCTATTAAATCTCCCTGTCTTTCTTTCTAGCTCTTGCTGTGTCTGTTTTTCTTAATCTGAGCAACCCTCATCACTTCAGGATGGCTTAGTTTATTTGAAATACAGCTGCAGTCTGTATCATTATAACTGTCAAAATTCATTTCAAGTACAAAATGTGAAAGTAAAAAACCAGCAGGGATTATGATAAAGAACATGTTTTCCTAACTGGGCTGGAAAATCGTAATTACGTTTTTTTTATACTAGTTGGTTTCACACAGTTGTTTGGATGAGACTGTATCACTGTGGAAAGATAACGTGCTGTTTTATGTCTCTGCAGCAGCACTGTGCTATCTCATGGTGAAATCGAAACAGAGAAGATTTCTTCTCAGTTGTTATAGTTTATAGATTTTTAAATTAATCTGAGTAGTTGCTACTAAGTTTTAAAAAAAAAGAAAAATGAAACAAACCAAAATTTCAAAGAAATAACTTAATTCCTTCTAATAATTGAGTTGTAGTCCAAGTGCTTAATGTATATCATTGTCTGTATTTGGGATATTACTAGTCTTATCACTCCCTTTAGATATTTTCAGCTCTCTTATTTATGATAGCAGGACAGCGTAGCCTCCTCGGAAAGGAGTCATCTGTGTGATACTGCAGTTTCATCACGGTTTGAGCTCCGTGTGAAGGCCTGGCCCCCTGTTTTTGGTGGTTTGAGCATTCATACGTTTGCATTGAGCTGGGGCAGGTGCCTCTGGCCGAAGGGCTTTGCTCAGGCAGACGCGCATCGCTGCCCTCCTGCGGCATTCGGTGCCTCTCTCCTCCACATCTGCCTCCCTCCAGCTGTTTGCCCCAGGAGGATGCTGCGCAGAGCCCCAGGGACACCCCACCTTCTGCTTGCGGGGCGGTGGTTGATAGAACAGCACTAATATGATTTCTGCTAATGTGTCTGGGTGCCTTGGTTATAATAGACAACCCATGTGTGTATGTGTGGGATTTTTGTTGTTTTTATAAAACTGCTGCCAGGTTACTTTTCCTTTACTGTTACGTGTTGACACCAGCAGCAACATTGCTAAGGCTTGTGAAGACCATCCTGTAGATATATTAGTTGCTTGTCACCGGGCACGTCAGTAAGCAAATAACTGGGATCTACTGTTTGCTGTAGCCTTTGGAGTAATGATGGCAACACTGGGAGGCCTGAAGTCAAGCGGAGGTGGAGGGGTGTTACTGAGATGGTTGGAATTTCTGCTAGCTTTTGCTTCGCTATTTTTGTGTATGTATTAGGTGCTTGCCATAATGTTAGATCACAAAATGTACAGGAAAACACGTCATACTTGCTTTTAAGCTTTTTTTTTTTCCCCTCCCCCGAAAAACAGTGAGAAAAGTTAGGCTGAATCTTCCAAAATGAAATTTGCACCGAGTTATCTTAATGTCCCTTCCAGTTCTTCAACTGTTGTTTATCTTGGTGGTAAATTCCATTGTGTAGCTCTCTGCGGCAGTTTGTTTAGTCTTTTTTTCGTACATGGACAGTTAAATAGTGCTGGAGTTAGGCTGGGTTATGGTTGGACTCGATGATCCTGAGGGCCTCTTCCAACCGAAATGATTCTATGATTCTACAACATGAAGTCATTTCTGGATGTTGTCTGGCCAGTCACATCTTTAAACTGATGTTTATGGCTCTTATCGCAGGAACCCGAAGAAGTAAATCCAGAGGAGGAGCTGGAGGATATCTGTGATGATAAAGAAGATGATCTAGGAGCAGTGGAAGAGCAGCGCAGTGTTATCTTGCATCTCTTGTCTCAGCTGAAACTTGGCATGGATTTAACAAGAGTAAGTAACTGATGTGTGACGACCAGCTGCAGTAAAAGTGCCATTTCAAATTCAGCTGCTGTATTGAGCGATATTCAGTTTAATATGAAATAGTGGCCTGTAACAACTTCAGGTCTCAAGATCCAGTTTGACATAGGTTTTTAAGTGAAATGTGCTGAGGGGGTGGATTTTCTTTAATGCAGCTGACCATATCTTTTCTATTACATTCTCTTTGTGTGTTCTACTATGTTTTTGTTGGCTTTCCTATAATGGCCTATTTTCTTTCCTGTCTGTGCACCTTACTCTTTCTGTGTTGTTTTTTCATATTTTTCTTTCTGCTTTCCTTCCATGGCTTTTTTTCTCGCTTGATAATGCTTTTACATGCACCTTGCACAACCCTACACCTGTATTCCTGCTGCTTGTGAAAATAAGTTTTCTTTTGGTTCCCATTATCTATCCTCAGTTGTCTGTTTATGCTCACAGCCATAGCAAGCAGGAGCAAAGTTATACGGGAGAGCAGTGGGTTTGACACTACAGTGCAGATCTCGGAAGCAAAGGGCTTTGAAAAAAAATAATGCTTAGTTGCCAGTAGACAACTTGGGCAGCAAATCTGCAAAGGTGAGGCTGCTACCACCTTATGTTCGGTTCACTCCTGTAAAGACTTCTTACCATAAGCACTAGACACTTCTAAAGAGAAAATGGATTTTACAGTGGTATGGAATGAGGAAAGCTCCCTCTTTCTATGAATTGTGGATTACATTTTTTTTCCAAGTGGCGTTTTTTGAGCACTAGCTACTTGGCCACTAGAAGCACTTGTATTGTGGAGCTTACATTTCACAATTTGGAAAAAAAGGTGGTATGAGCAGGTCCTGCTGCCTCTGAGCCAGACTTAAATCCCTGCTGCTTACTCAGGAACTCACTGAGTCATTACTTCAGTTATACTGAAGGGTGGATTTGGTCTGTGTTTTTCTCTTTGTTGGAACGAATTGTCAAGTCTGTCTCCCAGCTGTGACTTTTGTGTGGAATTGTCTTTAGTTCAGAGCAGGCAAAGCATTGAAATGTGATTAAGTCTGACTTCAAAATAGCTAGTGGAGTGTTAGAATTACATTTAACTTGCTTTTCATTTCAGTACCCTGATATTCAACTTTGATATTCTGGGTTGGTGTTGCAACAACATGATGAATGCAGCTAAACTTTTATATATATTGGGAGTCTTGTGTCTGTGCTCTACCTCTTTGAATGCAACTGGTGTAAATGGGCTTGATCTCATGGTTGAGACACTGTTGCTCTTTATGACAGTTATGTGAGGTTAGTTGCTGCTACAGGGAAGGAAAGGACTGATGATACCCACAGCCTCTTACTCTACAGTATTGCTCTTGGCACGGCAAGGGACAGGACTGCTGGTTGTTATAGTGGTAAATGTAGTGGGGGAAGTATAAGGTCCTCTGCTCAGAGGTGCATGATCAACCTTTATTCTGTTATTTCTCAGCGATGCTTGTCCTAGTTGCTGAGGCAAGAGAGTGTGTGCAGGCTCTCGAGCACTGGCACAGCTTGCCAGCTTTTCTCTCTGTTAAACAAAAACCTTTCCTAACCTCTGCTCAGAACTTTCTTTGCTATAGTTTGAGCTCCTCTCTGCTTTTTTTTTCCTCCTCCACAGACATGTGGAACACATCACTTTGCAGCTCATTTATGTTTTTTGAGGGATGCTCAGTCTCTTTCAACCTCTTTAGTCCTAATAGTACTTATTTGGCTTTTTTCTCTTTGAAAATTGCTTTTCTGGGACCTCTGATCACTGTGTTTTGCTCACATTTTAGAAGAGGGAGAAGAAAGTTCAGTCTGAAAGTATGGTGTCCAAAGCAGGACAGAATCCTCCACCTGAGAATTTCCCTTACAAAAACATCTTTTTCTTTGTTTTACTTAACTAGAGCTTTCTGGTTTTTTTTCTTCTATTTCAGGTGGTTCTTCCCACGTTTATTTTAGAGAAGCGATCGTTGTTGGAGATGTACGCGGACTTCATGTCCCATCCAGACCTCTTCATTGCAATCACCAATGGCGCTACCCCCGAGGAGAGGATGATCCGCTTTGTGGAGTATTATCTCACGTCATTTCACGAAGGTCGCAAAGGAGCGATCGCGAAGAAACCCTACAATCCCATCATTGGGGAGACGTTTCACTGCTCCTGGAGGCTGCCGAAGAGCGACGTAGCCACTGATGCTGGCAGCAACTTCTCTGCTCACTCCCCTTCAGAGCAAGGAACTATCTCTAAAGATCTGGAAGGCCAAACAGAGCTGGACTATTATACAGTAAAATTTGTAGCCGAGCAAGTGTCCCATCATCCTCCTGTCTCAGGGTTTTATGCTGAGTGTGTAGAGAGAAAGATGTGTGTCAATGCCCATGTCTGGACAAAAAGTAAATTCTTAGGAATGTCGATAGGAGTGACAATGGTTGGTGAGGGTAAGTGGAACTTCTGTCCTTTATTTGTTTTAGAAAGGTGTTAAGTTATTAGTTTGAGAGGAAATTTGATGTTGTATACCTCTGGCAGAAATACAGGTACTGTATTGTTAGTTTTTTTCAAAGACTTCTCAAAAAAAATTTGCTTGTAGAGATGTCAGCTACTATTGTGGGTTTTCATTTTTGTTTTAAATGTACTTTTGTTTTTCCTCTAGTCTCTGTGATCTGTAAACCTTAATGTACAGGTATTCAGTGACTTCTTTCTTTACTGTTTGCAAAGTACAGAAGATACTGCAAGTCCTCATAAATAGCAAATTTTCATATGGGGTGAAAAAAAAAGAAACTAGATAGGTTTATGCTTTGCCAAAAATCAGGATTATATTTGGAAATTAAAATTCAGCTTTTAAACTAAAGGGCAGTTACTGTAATTGGAAACATTCATAAGTATCAATTTACAAGCATCGGACAAACTAATTTGCACCAGACATTATGGAATAGAAGTGGTATTCAATTTGCATGTATTGCAGTTATCTATCTTACCGTGCAAGTTTTGATTTGAACTACAGAAATGGGGTCATTTAGGGAGAAAGGTAACTGCCCTTACACTGTAATATCCATTTAGTACCAGTGTTCGCTGTGAGAGATGAGGCAGCGTCTCCCGTTCTGTGTCCCCTGCGTACGTGTCCCAGTAACTGGGGATTCCAGGCACTCGTGTGGCGACTGCCTACGTGACAGGGGATGTGGGAGGCACATCTTGGTGCTTTGGCTCTACCAGGTAATTTCTGGAGTTAATGTCTCCTCTAGGGCATTTCTCAGATCATGTCATAACTTTTTGGAATTTCTCATGTGTTTTGTACTTACGTCGGACGCAGACTGATAATGTGGTACGCAGGCAGCAGTCAGTTGTCGTGCTATGTTCTTGTAACAGCAAGAGGTACATCCTGTGGCTTTTTTTTATAGGAATAGAACAAACCCACACATCTTAAAACCCAAAGAAAGTTCCATTTTTTTATGAGATTCTTGACATTTATTGCAAAAGCTACTGTTAGGAAAGAGTTGGGTTGGTCTTGGCAGAGAGGTGCGGTGAGGACGGTTTTATCTGCCACCTGCCTTGAGGTAGGGTGGATGTGTTACAGGGAGGGGAAAAAGGAGTATTGGGCTTCCTTAGGATCTGCAGGTCAGGGTGTTCATTTGGTATTTCCTTTTGGCAACGTAAGTCTTATGTTGCTGTGGTCCAGAACCATCAATAAGAGAGGGACCAGCCCTTTTACTTACTACTGAAAAGTATATTGCACAGCACAATGTTGTACTTTATAGAGCAATATTATTAGAATTAATGTCTTTACCTGAAAGAAACATAAACACATGTTACTTGGGTTGGTAATTTCAGGAAAATGTTTGTATCTTGAATCTGTAATTAATTTCAATTTCATGTGTGTGTATGGTGTTTGTTTTTTGTGTGTGTATGTAAGGAGCTATGAGCAAAAGTAGTCAGATGTAGTATTTGCCGTCTGTCTCAGTACCTTGTTTGATCTTTTCTGAAGCGGTGCTGATTTAGGGACTCTTGTATTTCTTCACACAGGTCTCTTAAGTCTTTTGGAACATGGGGAAGAATACACGTTCTCTCTGCCCTGTGCATATGCTCGGTCAATTTTAACTGTTCCCTGGGTAGAACTGGGAGGAAAAGTCAACATTAACTGTGCAAAGACTGGATATTCTGCAAGTATTAACTTCCACACCAAGCCCTTCTATGGTGGCAAATTGCATCGGTGAGAGCACTTTTTTCTTTTTCCCCTGTAACACACACTCTAGAACCGCAGTAGCTGTGTGAATACTGTTCTGTGTGCTGAATAGTTCTCATTGGATAGTCTGAAAAAATGTAGGTTTCTCCTGTTTATAAATACTGGAAGGTATTATTATGGTCTTAAACAATATCATAGCTAAACAATTGCATCTCATGGGATCCTCAAAGAAAAAAGGTTACCTTTAAAGAGAGGAAGGAAATTCCATCTTTGTCTGACTATGTGTTCAAGCCAGTGGGAAAACAGAGCTCCTGGCTTTTATTTGTGGCTGCCACAGATTCTCTTATTACTGACAGAAGTTGGTTAATTTTTCCTATTTTTTTCTCTTTGCTCCTTGTTTGAAATGAGGTTGATCTTGCTGTTTTAAAGGTTTGCATGTTGTTTGTAACACGTGCTGTTGTTGCAGTGCAGGGATCATTAGTAAATAGTCTTCTGTTATTTATTGGTTTGGGGATTTCTGTATAAGAAGCATAAGACTATCAAGTTAAGCAACTTAGAGAAAATGCCTAGGTAAAAATACCTTGTTTTAAAGGCAAAAATGATACGTCTTGTAGTGGTAATTCATGTGTATGAATTTTTAAAAACTGACAGGTAAGAGATGATCCAGGGAAAGATACTTCAAACAGATTCTAGGAAGAATCTTCACACTTAGTGCAAAATCACTAATATTGATGGGTTTAGACATTTTATAGAAAGACCTCTGCAGATTAGCGTTGTGCTAATAGACATTTAATTGAGGAAGGAGAAAAGTAGTAATCACACAAAGAATATCTTATTCCAGCTCTCAGCCGTTTCCTGGACAGTGCTTGTTTAAACCTTTCTTAAATTAAATGTGTTAGAGATAACAATAAAATACAAAACAGCCTAGAACATAAGAACTTCTTAAATGTGGGTTGCTCTCACAGGTTGCAAAAAATCAGCAGTCTTCTCTAAATCCCTTTTCCTGAGACAGTAGGGTAAGGTTGCTTCAATGAGAACAAAATAAAACAACACTTTTCCCCATGAGTTCCTGTACATGCTTTGAATTTAAATTGCAGCCATAGCTCCCCTTTTCCAATGGCATCTGGAAACCCAAAGTTTAAGTGTAGCTCTGTTTCACTTGTGGCAATTTTTAATTATGCATAGTTTGTGATTTTTGTTTCCATTGCTTACAGTGTATCTTCCACCTTGCTATAGCTCCTGTCATGCCGTAAAAAATAAGCGGTAGGATGCAATTTCACTTCAATGATTTGATTTTTGGGAACTGTTTTGTTATTTTGTGTCTGAAAGCAGTCAGAGATGTAGAGGCTTTTAAAAGACGTATGTGCTCAAGGTACTGTAGCTGTTGAAAATGTGACATGGTGATGATTGGACATTGCCAAAAGAGTCTCTTGATGGGGAAGCAGCCGTGTTGTCATGGTTATGCAGAGTGCGAGTGAGTTGCTATGGCAATGTTATAGATTTATTTTTTTGGTAGAGTGACCCGTATTGTTAGACCTCAGCTGGATAGTGGCTGTTTGGTCCTGCGCCTCTTTGGTGAAACAGAGGATGATGATGACAAACAGCTAGGCATGTATCAATCAGACCAAGCTTGCACATAAATGCTAGCAGGTTTTTATCACTAATATTAGTTCAGGCAGATATTATGAACTGCAATGCTGGGAATGGTTGTGTGTCACAGCAATGCAGCTTGAAGAAATGTGGGTTGCAATGAGAGTTTAATGTAGCAGCTTGATACTGCACGTTAGTATGGATATAACTTTTGTTTACTTTGAGCACAGACAGTAGTATTGTGCTTGACGTTAAAATACTGGATGTCAGTGTTGTGTTGTAACCACACGATGCTTGGAAAAATTAAGCTCTTAAACTTGTGAGGATGTAACTGCAAAATCTGAATGGGCTGGTCTCTGGCATCCTCTGGATTCGGTCTGTTCAGAGATGTCTTGGGAGCAGGACAGGGACTCCACCACGTGGAATCGCTTTGAGATGTGATAGTCACAGCATGAAAAAGCTGCACAAAATGAAGGCTGCTTGCTTGTCACACGCTCTGTCAGTTGTTTTCAGGAACTGTTAGCATTTGTCAACATCCACCAAAAAAAAAAAGCGCTTAATAGTTTAATGTAGATTTGGTCTTATCGCTTATATTGCTTGGAGGGGTCAGGCAGATGCAGACACAGCTGGAGGGACTGGTGCGTGTGGCAGAGGAGGATCAGTGGCACCTACGCGTCCTGCGTGCCATCCCGCTCTGAGCGTGGGCGAGTGGAGAGCGTGGAGGAGCTGCTTTCTGCTCCTCTGTGCGTAGCTGTTCAAAGGGATGGAGAGCAAACCAAGAACCTGGTGTGCTGTTATGAGCTGCACGTAATGGAAGTGCGAAAGATGTGATGTGTGCTTTGTGTGAGCACTGATGCACCGTGAGAAGGGGAGCTGGACAGTGGTGTGTTTTAGAGAGCTCGGGTATAGGTAATTGCAGTTTAATTCATGCTGGAGATAGTGTCCTGTGTGAATACTGCAGCGCCTTACAAGTGAGAATGTCTCAGGTCTTGTTTGCGTAGCTTGCAGACTCTCGTGTTTCTTCTTTCTGGGAGCAAAGTTCTGTTTGAGGGTGGAAATTTGCCTGGCTGTGCTCAGTGAGCTTCTATCCCTTCATTCAGGATGAAGTGAGTGTCGGGAGGTCTTTGGACAAATCTTGATGTTGAAAAGAAAAGTCTGCATCAGTGCGTGTAGTTACGGTGATACTTGAGCATCTGTGCAACACTTGGAATAAAATATTGCATATTAGACATTTTTAGAATCTTACTGTTGGCAGAGGTTTCTGTGGAAGAGACAGGGAAGAAAAGCAGTTCTCCTGATTCCTGGTTCACTATCTTGCTTTCTGCCTTTGTGTGTCTGCTGCTTATGTGAGCAACATACAAATGAGACCACCTACATACAGAAACGTTGAGATGCAAAGATGTGAGGTAAAGTGCCAGCAGGTACCAAGTTGCATTCTCGGTAGAAAGTTTAATTTTTGTTTTTTAAGCCTGAACTGCACATCTGATGTGATGTTTCAAGTGGAAATGGTCAATGCTTGTTACATGTGAACTGTCCTGTGTTAGTTTATTTTTCATTTTCGATTTCGTTAAAAGATTTGAAACAGTTTTAAGCTGAAGCCAAAAATAGAGTTTCCTGGGTAACATGAAGAGAACTAGAGCAACGAGTGGAAGTCACTTTGCTCTTTGAGCTTCTTTGTGCAAATGCAGTTCCAGTAACCAACACTTTTCAAGACAGCGTGACAAGTTTGCAAACTCGTTCAGAGTGAAGTTGTGATTATTATGCAAGGCATAGTCCTCAGCCGTTTTCAGCCATGGCCTTTTAACATAAAAATTACTTTCCTAGAGTCACAGGTGAAGTGAAGCAGAACACAACAAACACGGTGGTGTGCAGAGTGCAAGGGGAGTGGAACAGCGTGCTTGAGTTCACCTACAGCAACGGGGAGACAAAATACGTGGACTTGACAAAGCTGTCGGTGACCAGAAAACGAGTCCGGCCTCTTGAGAAACAAGGACCATTTGAATCGAGGTAGAGTATGTGCTTGCTGTGCTCTGACCCTTTGTGTCCTGAGCGGTCTGGAGAATGCTTTGGGAAAACCTGCAAACGTAGAGATTGTTTGTGGATAGGGCCTAGCAGCAGTGATATTAATTTTTTAGTTTTTTAAAAACAAAACCCAAGTGCATGATAAGAAGGGCAAAAAACAAGTGCAGGCACACGGTTGTTTATCTCGTCTCTCTTATTCATGGACAGAGTTGCCTTATGAGTTTGCGAAGTGCCTGCTAGAACAGATACTCCTTATTTGTTTTGTTTTTAACCATCAGCTACCCAGCAGGGCGGCTGCTGACAAGGGAGGTCCTCACAAGAAGCTGCTTGTTGAATAACACTTGAATGGCAACTCTACAAGGTGTGCAAAGAGGCATTAGATTGGCACAGCCAAAACCTCAGAGCCATTTCTATCTGTTCCTAACTGCTCATGTAGCTGTGAGACTTGACCATGAGCTCTTCCGCCTGTGCTGGTGGAACTCAAATGAGTGAGAGCTGGTTCATCGCACGGAAGCAGAGGGGGGAGTGCTCCTGTTCCACGAGAACTGTGTGGCCGTCCTGTAGTTCGAGGTGGCAGGCTGAGACGACTCGTGGAAACTGATGTTAACGATTTGTTTTGTAGGAGGCTGTGGCAGCACGTAACAGAGTCTCTGCGGGATGGAGACATCGATAAGGCTACGGAGCACAAGCGAGCCCTTGAAGAACGGCAGAGGAACGAAGAGAGGCTTCGTGCAGAAACAGAAACACCTTGGTGTACTAAATACTTTCTTAAAGAAGTAAGTTCCCAAGCAGTTAGCCTTTTAAGGCAGAGGCAGATTGTAAGGAGAGCACATGCGCATATGGATCTGTGTCCTGTCAAAATAAAGTATGTGGCCTTAGATTTTATGGGCTAGCTCCATGGGATCCATAGGAGCAAGGTGACATGAGCACTCCCAAACATGTAAAGCTGTGACTTTACCCTTCACAAACACTTTGGTTTGTTGATTCCATTGGAACAAAATGTTTGGCTGTTTTGTGATTCACTTTATTTTACCAAGCACTTCCTAGTGGCATAGGAAAAACAGCTTTACATGTGCACGTGTAAGTACACTGTAACAGTAAATACCTAAAGAAAATAGTATTAATTTTGCTTATGTTGTGTGCAAATGAACTTAAGATATTACTGGTAGCAAGAAGGAACATCGGTTCATTCTCAGCCTAGAACTTTTTGTGTTCTTGTACGTTATGTTTTGGATGGATCTTATTTGTTCAGTGGCTTAACGTGTATTTCAGTAATGGTGGTAATAATAATATAGTAAGATTTTTAACATGGTGAACTGCAGCCTGCCAAAGATGGCTGGGGGCTGCTGGTGTGATAACTGTGAAAGAGGCTTTCCTTGTGATCCAGATGACGAGACCCTGCTTGTGTGGAGAGCTTTGCTGAGCCCTGTGCACGAAGGGAGGACTCAGCTAAAATTTGTGCTGTAGTAGGTTACATTCTCCTTGTAGTGAAAGCTTTACCTGTTAAACTGCAGTTATGTAACTTCCCCTTCTTCTTCCCATATCTGTCATCTAGTAAGGGTTTAAAACTTAGGCTAAGAAGGAGATATACATATTTCTTTTAAGTTTGGGACTGTCCGTTAGCTCTAATGAAGTTTTTTGCTTTCCACGTTAGTGTGATTAGCTCAGATTTAGATATTCGTATCGTTAGTGTCTCGATTTAGAAGAGGTAAAATTCTCTTGCTAATCCACAGTGCAGATCTACTCAGAAAATGTTTAAACGTAATCCTGAGCTACTTCATTTCTGGGTAAGCAGCTGGGCTGTGTTAGAGCTGCTAATCCTGAGGAGCTGCCTCTCGCTTCTTGCTTGGCTTTTTAAAGGAGTCTGGATGATGGAGTGGAGGAGAGTGGCTTTCCGTCTGGGTTAATTACAAACACAGCTGATTGCCAGGGAGTGCTCTGGGATTCCCAGATTGTGTGTGTGTCCTGAGTAGTCTCAGCAGCCTGTGGCAGTGATCTCTGTGTCTTAATCCGTGGGAGTTAAAGGCATAAGTGATGTCCCTCTGATTTTTGCAGTTATCAGTCTAATAGTTGTGCGAAGGTAGTTCTCCTGGGGCAGTGTCTTTACTATAACCATATTTTCTCTTTGAATTGCAGGGAGATGGCTGGGTTTATCATAAACCCCTCTGGAAAACAGTCTCTGCTGCGCAAACTCAACAAATGGACACTAACTAGAAAGGATGCTTTAAGATGAGTTTTCTGCTTTTCCTCTCCTTTTCCTCTGTCTCTCAAAACACGGTAATCACACCGAGTGTCCCCTTTTTATGTAATTGTGAAAGTTTAAATGAGCATAAAGAAATAAGTAAACTAGGGCACTTTAAAGCTATTAAAAAAAAATCAAAGGTTGTAGAGACAAACTTGCCAGGTACGTTTAACCAACTTGGGTTTTTTGTATGATCCAAGAGATTTTACCTGAATTGTGTAAGATTCTTCTAAGTAGATCTGATTGCAAAAGCTGCCTAAGAGAAGGAGGAATCGTTGGATTTTGGAGTGACATGGGAACTTTTTTCAGAATCTGCGTCAAGCTCTTTAATAACTGAAACCTGCTCAGTACCCATGTAGACAACAGCAACAAAAACTGCTGCTTTTATACCCAGTGATTAACCCTTTTGGCAAAAACCGGAGGGATGTTTGGAAGCTGTGCCTGAAATCAGTGTTAAGAAACAATTGGATCGTGTTGACTTTTTTCGTCGGAGAGAACGCGTGCATGCATCGGAGGAATATGGGATATATGTAGAGACTACGTTTCTTTTTTATGGATTTATAAAAGCAATTAGAATTGTAACCATGGAGAATTTTTTCCTCTGAAGCGTTTTAATATACTTGAAATAATTGACTTGAATTGGAAAAGTAATTTGAAAACTTTTCAACTCCTAATTTTATTAAATCTCTTTGAGTGACTTTCGTTTTTCTCATGTTATAGTGTAATGAGGTTTGGCCTTTTTTTTTTCTCCTCTTCCACTTTCCTTTCCCAAGGACTAAGGCTTTCAAAATGATCAGAAAACAAGCAATTTTGTATTTAAATTTCTCTGCCCATCTAATCATCTCAGAGGTGAAGTATCAGTGTTACAAACTGTCCTTTGGATTGTTTTGTTTTTTCTCCTGTGGTGTTACTCAGAACAAAGCAGTGAAATGTGACCTGTGAATACGTGGACTGTAGGTCCTGGTTTTTCATCTTACCATAAAAAAAAAAAAAGCTGATTATGCTGAGGACTGGGTATTGATTTGAAACACAATCAGAAATCAGGAAACTGTATTCAGGTACAAACATCCTTTTTTTTTTTAATAACTATTTTATTAAAGAATTGCTGGCAATTAAGAATAGTACTTATTATGGCTTTCGTTATTGGTGTAACTACAAGCTACCTTAATTTTTCCGACAGTGGTGCCTTAATCTGTTTTTTCTTCTGATGTAGTCTTCCAGACAGTGTATATAACATTATCTGCCACTTCCCAGCCATGGCAGTGGCGGCACCTGATCCAGCATCATGAGAACTCACAATTGTGTGACCTGGTAAGATGTTTTCCGGGGAGAAGATCCAAGTGTAAGAATGCATCAGAAGGTTTAAATAACCATGTTAACTTTCAATACAAACTGTAAATTGTAGAGGAAAAAAAAAAGTTGGGTTTATGCACAACTGTTTTGATCCTTTTGTACTTTTTTTTTTTTTGCTGTGAAATGCACTGAGATCTCGATGCGAGTCATAGTCTGTTTGTGAGAAGTGGGGGTGGGAATAATAAAACTACAAAATGATTCATTTGTTCTGTCTCCTTTCCTAGAGATCAGGTGAGGAGGAAGAGTTAGGTTGTTGTGAACTTTTATGCTGGCAATCTGTCTGTCTGGGCTTTCCTTGGCCCTGCAAGTGGGATATTTTGGCACTGTGCACTTGAGTAGTACAGATATTCTCCGGCAGAAGAATGTTGTAGGCCCTGCCATCCCGTTTGTGATATTCTATAGAACCATCCTGTTGTGTTAGTTCTGGATATCCATTGGGCATTTTCATGTTTAACCAGGAATAAAGATAAAAATGAAAACAGTGGGATTCGTTCCTCCTTGTTTCTGGGTCCGCGGCACATTTGGGGTGTGCTCCTTGGCCAGTCCCAGGGCTTGGGGTGGGGATTGTGGTGGTGGCAACGCCTGAACTTCCATGGTTCGTCGGTACCTGCACCAAACTGGGGGCGGTAGGGGGGCAGAAAACAAATTGACAACAATGTATGTGCTTCGCAGTTGTTTTATCCGTGTCACATAGCGGATTTGCTTTTAACAGACATCAAGGGCCGTGGTGCAAGGTCCAGCTTTTAATATTGCAGTGATCAGAGCAGAAAACCTTTATCAGCTGAGTGTACTCTGAGGATCAAACTGGTGCTTATTAAAATATAGACCTGTGACTCGGTCACTGAGCTCTGCTTGGAGTTTTTATCTGGGAATTTGCCAAGGTGATGGCTTTAAAACAGACTGAAAAGCTCCCATGTTGACCATAAACCCATTTGTGTTCCTTATATGATATTGTCAGTCAAGTCTTCTCTCTTCCACTCTCATCTGGTGTGCTTGTGGTTTCACACTGAGAAAGCTGTTACTAATTTTGTTGCGTAAAAATAGACCAACGCTGAAGAAAGAGTCTTCTAAAATACATGAAACAATTTCTTTTAACGTGAGCTAGAAAAAAAGGAGGTAAAAGCCTTCCTTTGCTCAGATGATCACAAGAACTGGAATGGCTTCCTGATGTGGATTTAGTTAACAATGCAAATTTCTAGTTATTTCTAGAAACAAAGGACAGAGTTGAAAACAGTTTTAAAAAAAAAAAAATTCTAGCCACCGAATATCCAGCTTAAATTGTGAGACTTTTATGTGATTCTTCTGAGAGTTGCAAGCACCTTATGGACTAACGTGTGTATTTTTAACTCTGACCAGATCTGATTATCTTGCGTAACTGCTGTTTTTTCCATCTCGTACCTTCTGGAACAGGGAATGGCTCACCACTGCGGCCTGTGCAGATATTTGTTAAAACCACAGCGTGTTCAACAGGGAGCATGGCAGAATGTAGGATTTGGGTTTATATTCCCTTCTGTCATTTTTGGCTTGGTTGAACTTCACTGAAGTTAAGAGCAAAATTCTTGTTGATCTCGGTGATATTTTGTTTTTAGTATCCCTGAGTTATAAACAGATCTTGGAGCTTAAATCTGTCTCTCTCTTCAGAGGTGCTGTGTACCCTGCTGCTTGTGGAAAACCCAGAATGTGACAATCACTTTTATTTAACACGGGCATTCAAGCGTATAATCCTGAAAGTTTGATTCTGGCTTGCTTTTAATGGAAAAAAAAATGCATTGTGTAAATCGGAGAGTTCAAGTTTTTAGGCATGGGGAGGGGAATAGACCGAGAAGTTTTTCAGTGTGTTTACACTATAAACTGTCAAGCCCGGGATTAAGTCTCTGTCTCCCCAGGTGAATTTGCATTGCAGCCATCAGAATCAGCAATGCGGCCTTCAGCGTCTCGTTTCCATGGGCTGATGCCCCCGTGTCCCAGTTACCTGTGAGAAGAACAGGCCAAAAGTGTCGTTCAAAGCCTCTTGAGCTGAACTTGAAAGAACAAGTAAACGTATTCATCAGAGTCATATCCAAACAACTTGGTGCAGAACTTGGGGAAATTTTGCACTGAGTATTATGGGAAGGAAGGATTGAACAGCCTGGGGGGAGTTCGGTGTGTTCCTGTAATTCCTTATCTCCATGTCAGGAAAGCTGCTACATGCTCTCTGTTCCTCTTGGGCATAAATACAGTAGAACAGTGGTCAATGCTTTAGAGAAATGAGACTGAACTCGGGTGGATGGAAAGGGGTTTTGGTGAACTGGGGAGGATATGCTGCAGGAGAAAGGGGTTAGCTTGAGAAAACGGTAAGATGACACTTGCACAGTTGCAGGTGGAGACTTACACTTGGTAGCTGAAGTTAGTTTTTGTTATTTAGATCGGATGCAACCTAATTCATTCCACTTTTGCCCTTCCCCAAAGTGATTAGAGACAATTTTATTCTAGGCTTTTAATTTAGCTGTAGAAACAGTCCAGAAGTGGGAAAAATAATGAGAGAAGAAAAGGTTGGTTGTTTGTTTTTTTTTTAATGGGCTGGTGCTGCATGTTTTCAAAAACCAAAATACCCCAGCAAATCCCTGCTCTGCATCGAGGAGCCTCGGCTGCAGAAAGCTCAAGGCCGTTGTGTGGTTTTCTCCCTTCCCTCTTGTAGGGGTTGACCCGTGCGGCTGTGCGCTGGCGAGCAACGTGCTCGAGCTGTCCTGAAAACAGCTCTGCGTGGGGGACTGTCAGGAAAACCTTAGAGCAGTGAAGGGGTTTTATTACCTGTTGCTCCCAAGGGTGGAGGGGTTAAGGTTTGCACAGTGTCAAGGGTTCAGAGTGAGGTGTAACTTACCTTTCCTGAGCGGCCTTTCCGCTGCCCAGGCGGCCTGGCTTGGTCTGGTGGTGAGGGGAGCAAAGGCGCCTGGTTCTGTCTGGTCATGTTTCCTCAGGTCGAGTGACAGCAGAGAGGTGGGAAAGAGTTGCAAGAAGAATGAGCCAACGGGTTTGTGTTGACGGTGTTACTGTGGCACAAATCAGTCACCTGGACTGACGTGGGGACGGAGTTGTCCGTGTGCCCCATGTGGAGACTTCTTAGGGTGAAACAGCAGCATCTGCACTGGCAACTTCTTTATCTAATGAAGAAACTTCATGCACCCACCTGAACTGTCAAGTGCACCCAGGAATTTCCCAGTGAAAAAAGGTGTGTTGGAGTTGCAGTGAATCAGACTTTTGCAAACTGGATTATCTGGTATCTTTACAATGTATTAGGGACTGTCTGATCAATGAATAATTTTCTTGGGTGCTAGCATTTCTTCCACTAACAGTGTGTTACATCTCAAGATTTATTTTTTTTTCTGCTGCTACAACAGATTTGTGTGTGTGTGTGTAGGCCATTAAAAAAGGAAAATAAAAAGGTGTCTTGCTCTCTGCAAAATAAGGAGTTAGAAAATTGTGATAGCAATATGGAAGGACTTCAAAAGATAGACATGGAATTCAGGTACTTATTAATAAAAGATTAAACATTATTATTTTAAAAAATAATAAAAGGGATGCTTTGCATCATTATACATTTAAAGTAAGTACAAAATCAGTTCATATATAATGTTGCACTTTAACCAAAGGATTGATTCCACAGTTCGCTGTATCTGTGGGAGAAAACAGATCTTATTTCTATAAGTTATGTACTAGATCTTAGTTTCATTCTGAAAAACGGAGTGAGGTTTGTTTTTTTTTCCCCGTGAGCTAAATGCTCCTCGCTTATCCTCTTGTTTCTCACGATGAGGCTTTTTGCCTGCTGTGTCACTGCATATTTCTGCTCCCGTCACTGTCCTGGAGCTCCCCGCCGGGAGAAGCTGTTTTGCTGGCCTCGTTGTCCGTGTTGTTGTTGAGGATGTCGTCGCAATCCATCTGTGCCATCAGGTTGAAGCGCTCGGCCACGCAGTGGGCGGTGAGCCGGGCCTCGGGGTCGTGGTCCCAGCACTCCGTGATGGTGTCGCACAGAAAGCGCATCCCCTGTGGGCAGAAGGGCCGAAATTAAGATCAGAAGGCAGGAGGAAGAGGAGCTGGAAGCTGGTCTAAAGCAGTCAGTTTTACCATATTTTGGACAGCTTCTGAGAAATGTCTTTTTTTTAAAATTATTATTATTATTTTTATTTTTTGGCTATGCTTAAGCACAGAAGGAAAACAGCCTTGGGAAGCTGTGGCAAGTGCCAGCGTTTGCACCGCCACCGGCAGTGCTCGTGTTGGAGCAGCTCGCCTGGAATCCGGTCCCAAGGATTTTCCACGCTCCCTCGAAGTCGGGTTGTGTTGACTGTGGGATTAAATAGGGGCTGGAAGGAAGGAGCCCCTCCATCTCCTACCAGCCTTGCCCGTTCAGAGCATCCTAAAATTGGGAGGGAGAAGAGAGGTCCAGAATTGTGTGTCCAGCAGGACCAGGACAGTGATTGTCCCCCTCTCTTTGGCACTGGGGAGGCTTCACCTCAAATCCTGTGTTCAGTTTTGGGCCCCTCACTACAGGAAAGACATTGAGGTGCTGGAGAGAGTTCAGAGAAGGGAATGGAGCTGGTGAAGGGTCTGGAGAGCAAGTCTTTTGTGAAGAGGCTGAGGGAGCTGGGCTGATCAGCCTGGAGAGAAGGAGGCTGAGGGGAGACCTTATCACTCTCTATGACTGCCTGAAAGGAGGTTGTAGCGTGGAGGGTGTTGGTCTCTTCTCCCAAATAGCAAGTGATAGGATGAGAGGAAATGGCCTCAAGTTGTGCCGGGGAGGTTTAGATTGGATATTAGGAAACATTTCTTCATGGAAAGGGTTGTCAGGCATTGGAACAGGCTGCCAAGGGAAGTGGTGGAGTCACCATCTCTGGAGGTGTTTAAAAGATGCACAGATTACATTCTCAGGGTCACGGTTTAGTGCTAAACTTAGGTTATGGCTGGACTCAATGTTCTTAAGGGTCATTTCCAACCAAAATGATTCTATGATTCAGTGGTGACCTGCAGGTTGGCTGTGTGTGCATCTCTGGCTTTCAGGGCTGTGCCACCTGGGTGGAGGGGAGAGTCAAAGGCAAGTTTAGGATTCAATTTCTTAAAGCTGACTTCTTGTGTTAGCGGCTTTCTGAAAGGATCTGTGGTGCCAAATAGTCGTTGCAGTGTGCAGCTGAACTCTCGTTTTCTCACCACAAAATAGTGTCTTGGTTTAGGTGGGACTTGGGTACTTTGCAGTGTGCTCCAGAACATGTTCAGTTTATCTCAGTTGCAATGGTTGTGTCTCCCAGTGATTATATATATATTATTTTTTGCCAATTGTGTGGTGCTCTGAAAAGAGTCCAAATATTTTGGGCCTAAAACCAAGATGCAGCATTCAGATGGTATTTTTCCCACTCCAAAGCTAGTAACAGCCAACACCAAAAGCTATGTGGAACTTTTCTTTGCCTTTGTAATTCCTGTCGTGTGCTATTGCTTTTTGTGTTATTGTCAACCAAGGTTGCAGCGCAGCGGAAAAATCTTTATTCTAAGTAAAGCTTCATGTTTTTCAGTAGTTTATCTGTATTTCCTAATTTGCAATTAAGAGAAACTGAAATTCTCACATGGACCAACAAAACAGGAAAATGCAAGTCCTACAGAGATGTACTGCCAGTGTCATCTGTCCTTCTGCACCTTTCTCTGTAGTCACTTGTACTAAATCTTCCGTAATGGGCACAGATAAGAGAGAACAGGATTGTGCGGTAAAAGTGACAGATGGTGTGTTTTGGTACCTCATATCATTCATTTATTAGCTTAGTTGAAAGGATTTGAGGACAATTGATTAACATGCAAAAATGAACTGGCCTAGGTGAAGCTTTTAAAATAAGCCTTTTCTCAAACAGAACATGACACTGTCATGTGGTTTAGTAATTTTCTGTGCTTATTTTGCCCTGAAATCGTGATATTTATAAGCAGTTTGCCTTGTAAGTAACAATGATGCTCTTTTGAATGGTACAGTCAGAACACCTTGTTACACTCACAACATGGGCTTAATTTGGGTTTTATGTTTGATATCTCAGATTTCCAAAAGATGCTGAGTTTTATAAGTGTATTTTAGTGGCAATATTGACTTAAGCTCCCACTGGTCCTTCCTGTCCCGCACCAGCCCATCGGTTGTGTCAGTGCAAGTCTGTTCAGCTGCTTCATGAACCAGATCCAGGAATTTACCTGGCCTAAATAACTACTTTATTTTTTTTGGTTTAAATGTGGTGGGGTGTGAAGTGAGGAGGAAGCATGGGCTTAAGGTGTTTGTAAGTTATCTGGGAAACTTTGGAGATGATAAATTTCTTCAGTGGGCTCTATTGTGCAGGCTTGCAAGCAGTTGTCCTGGAGCTGCTGGTGGGCAGCACGCTGGGTGAGGCAGCTCTGTCAGGACAACTGTTGCCTGTGTCTGCTGAAAATCTGAAACCGTGGCCAACAATGCAGGTCCTTGCTTGACTGAGGGGGATCCTGATGGCTGAAACGTGGAAGTAGCGTTTGGAGCTTTGCATCAAACTGATTTTTGTTGGTGGGAGCATCTATGGGTGCTTCCCATTCAGGTGAGCAATTTGTCACCCTTTCTTCTACTTTTTTTTGCTACCCTTTCTTTTCTTCTTCTGGATCATCTTTCTTAGGAGGAGAGTCTGAGAGAGCTGGGTCTGTTCAGCCTGGAGAAGAGAAGCTGAGAGGGAATCACATCAATGTTTATAAATATCTCAAGGGTGGGTGTCAAGAGGATGGACCAGACTCCTTTCAGTGGTGCCCAACGACAGGATGAGGGGCAATGGGCACAGACTGAAGCACAGGAGGTTCCATCTGAATATGAGGAGAAACTTCTTTACTTTGAGGGCACCAGAGCCCTGGACCAGGCTGCCCAGAGAGGTGGTGGAGTCTCCTTCTCTGCAGACATTCAAACCCCCCTGGACACGTTCCTGTGTGATCTGCTCTGGTGAACCTGCTTTAGCAGCTGGGTTGGACTGGATGATCTCCAGAGGTCCCTTCAACCCCAACCGTTCTGTGATTCTTGGAGTCGCTTCCCCCGCAGGAAGCCCCTGAGCGCAGGAGCAGCCCAAGCTGGTGGTTTTCTGCTGCTTCCCAGCAGATGGTGCTGCCCTGTGCTGCATCCCAAGGAGACCGGTTGTAAAATACCCAGAAAAATCATCTAAAGCCAGGCTTGTGAGCAGGTGTGTATTAGATCAGCTAAGATTAGTCAGAGGCAAACTTGCAGGAACACAACGTGGCTTTTCTGTTCCTCCAGTGAATACCGGGGGTCTAATAAAAGTTACTGTCTTGTAAGCCCTGCTCTGTTTACGTGCTTGACCAACCCAACTACAGCAACGTTATTTCTCGGAGGTGATCGCAGTTGGCCTTTCTTTAGCTCAGCAAACAGTGCAGTTATGGTCAGACTCTGTCATAGTGTGATTTTTCACAGCCCAAGCCTGTGTATACTTTTCCTGTGGTTTCAAAGTTGATCAGAGACCCTGGGAGGTGAATGTCCAAGATGAATACTCAAAGGCTTTACATGTGTAGCAGTGCTGATTGAAGTTCCTGTGTTTGCCTTCATCAAGGAAAAAGGCTGGATGAACTTCAGAAATGGACTTGCTGACTGATAAACTCACCGACGGTCCAGCAGAAACCACAGATTCATTTGATGCTGTTTGCAGCTTTCGTCAGGTTGGTTGTGAGTCTTTGGACATAGATGGTTTTGAGAGATGTTGTAGGGAAACCATGGCCGCCTTATATCATGAAATTAAATCTTTCCTCTTCAAAAGCCTGGCTTTATGTGCCACCCAGGCAGAGTGGAAGCAGTAGCAGTGTGTTTTATGGGTGGATACTGCAAAATGATGCACTGAACACCGCAAGGCTCTGAGCCTGTGGGCTCGATGGTTTGGCTTGTTTTTTGGATAAACTGAATTGTTGATCAGCGGATGGTGTTTTTCTACAAGGCACGTGAAATTTAATTAGTGCCAGAGTCAGACAAGGTTTGAAAATCGCAGTCAGTGTGCCCATTACCCCTGTGTCCTCAGTGTGTGGAAGAAAGTACTGGACATGGGGGAAAGAGGACCTGTCATGGCCAGGAGGTAACTGTTTCTGGAGCTGCTTGGCCTGCATGTGCTTCAGGATGGCTTTTACAGAGCAAATCTCATAATTGCTGAAGTATTTCTATCCTGGAGTGCTGCGTTGTGCTTTGTGTGCTGAAACATGGTGCTTTCAGACCCCCCGAGCTGACGGCTGCTCAAAGACTTCTTGGCAGGTTCCCTGCTCTCAGCTTCACGTGCATGTCCTGGATGTTTCACTCGAAGGAAATGCTTCCCATTTTGGTTTTCCTTCCAGAAGTCCTTCTTATATGCTTATAAGTCATATCTTATAACTTATATCTTATAAGTCATGATTTCTCATGTTAGGGATAGTTTTGAGCTTGAGATGTCCACAAGCAGACGGACAGGAGGCTGGATGCATCCTCCTCCCCTCTATCCCTGCTGTGCGAGGGGCTGTGTGTTTCCTGAACTAAGGCTTTCTGGGTATGGTGGTTGTGGGAGAAATGGGGTGGACCTGAACCATGTACTTGTCTCATGAGAATAGCTTGCACTGAAACGCTCCATTTTGCTGCTATCTGAGAGGTAACAGAGTACAATTGCTTGGCATTTATAATGCTTCCTGATCAGAGCAATTTATTCATCGTTATATTTTGCTGTGCTCCTGGCTGGTGGCCTCTGAACATCAGGGAATTGAGTCTTGTGGGGCTTATGTGGGCTCAGCCAGCCCAGAAGGAGCTGTAAGTAGGGCCCAGGAATTCTGCCTGCTTTTGCTTTGATTACAGCTGTAATGGTATTTTATTTAGGCTGGGTGAATGAAGTGGGACAGCGTGGGTTGCTCTTTACTGGAGCAGTTACTCCCAGCTTACCTGATGCACCAGCCAGCTGCTCGGGATCTCGGGGCGTCCCCTGCCGTGCAGCACGATGTCCCTCATGGTGTCCACACAGGGCTGCTCCTGGACTTTGGACCCAAAAGGCAGCTCATAATTCTTTACCTCTGCGAGGAAGCGACAGCAGCATTACAGGGTGTTTTTCATGCATTCAGTGTTTTGCTTTGGTACGGTCCACTGGATGAAGATAAACTTGTTTATCAGACTGCAAAAATAATTGAATCTGGAAACAATTTAGAATTTGAACATAGAAATGTAGTAGTGCGTTTTCATGTAGAGGTTATTTTCAGAGATGTGACCGAGGAACCATCTGGCCACCTTCCTGAACCCAAGAGATGCGCTACAAAGGACTTGGTGTGTGTTTGTGTGAGGCATATTTTTAGCATGTAAAATGTGTTGCGCTGGTGATAGGTGGGAGAGGTGATCATGGACCAGCATCCAGGTTCCTGCTGCGGGCAGGGATCGGGTTAGAGGAGAAGTGGCCATTCCAGAAGAACAACCCCATCTCGTGGAGAAAACGCCTGTTGCAGGGGTGAGAGTCCACCCTTGTTCCTGCCAGTTCCTGCCTGGACACAAACACAGGTAAAATATGAGTGGGGAAGGATGGCCTGGGATGCTGGCTTGGGAGCAAAGGCTGCATGGAACATCTGAACCAGGCGAGGGTCTCCCACCACTGGGTGTGGGGCACACTGGGCACTTGGGGCAGCTTTCCTGATGAGGGTTGGAGCTTCTCGCAGCTCCATGGGCTTATAGTGCAAGTATGTGGGATAGGGAAGGCACCAGAGAGAGCTGAAAAGGGAAGAGAGGGCAGCAGGGCAGGCAGGGGTGAACAGCAGGGCAGTCAATTAAATGGTTGCTACACACAATTTCAGATGCCAGGATGTGGCCCTGTGAAGAGAGGGGGACGTGGCTCTGTCGGAGGCTGGAGTTTGAGAGTCCCCTTTAAACATAAACTCTCTGGCATTGTCTGAAAAAATAAAAAGTGCTTGTGGCCGGGGAGGGGGAGGCAGCTTCGGCTCTTGCTGCTTGGCTTGCTTTGCATCGCCAGCAGTGGTTAGGATGTGACTTGGTGGCTGGGGCTGGCTTGGGGCGAGGGTTGGACCAAGTGACAACCTGAGGTCCTGTCCTGCTCCTCTGCCACTGAGCTGGTCCCCTCGAGCCGCAGCACACAGGGCAGGCAGCCATGGGGCAGCGTCTGCTGCCAGATCTCAGCCCCCCTGCAGAGGCCCAAGCGCCCCAGATTAGGTCCCATGTGGCTGCTGGGCACATGAGGGTGAGCCATGTCCATTACGGGGGTGAAGGCAGCAAAATGGAGCGTGGCAACGCCGGTGTGATTCTCCTACCTCCTACCACTTCACATCTGGAGGCCATTTCCCACAAAACGAGGGCCATGGAGTAGACATCCATCTGCTTGAAAGACTCCAGGTCTTCCAGGTTCACCCTGGACTCCAGGACCTCCGGGGCCATGTACCTGGCGGTGCCCACCTGCCCACAAAGAGGAGAAAGGCGTCAGCAGGGGTGGGTGAGGACTTTGGCCGCGGGAGGACTGCTGGGTCATACTTGCCTGACCGCTGTTGGCAAAGTCGTCCACCGTCAGGGAAGGGTCGAGGCGTATGGCAATGCCGAAGTCGCAGAGCACGCACTCCTGCTCGTTCTTCACCAGGACGTTGGTGCTTTTGATGTCCCGGTGGGCGATGGGGATTTTTGGCCTGCCGCAGGCAGTGTAGTCGCTGTGGAGGTGGGCCACCCCGCTCACCAGGGAGCCTGCCATCTTCTGCAGGTCCATCCAGCTCAGGACATGGCGGGAGAGGTAGTCCTTGAGGTTGCCCCGGCTGTGGTAGGCGGTGATGAGCCAGTACTCCCGGCGGGGCCCCGTGCCCCGGTCCTCGGCGGTGAGGAACCGCAGGACGCTGTCGTGCTTCAGGCTGGCGTCGGTGAAGATCTGGCTCTCGTTCTTCCAGGAGGAGTACTCCTCGCAGGGGAAGATCTTCACGGCCACCGTCTCGTACTGCCCCGAGCGGCTGTGGCTCAGCTTGGCCCTCCACACCTCCGCGAACTGCCCTTTGCCCACCATCTCGTCCAGCTCGATGGGGAGCAGCTCGGCGGGGCGGCTGCTGGCGCAGCCGGGGCTGGTGGCAGCCGGGCCCTCGTCCGTCAGCACGGACAGCTTCTCCTCCTTCTCGGCGGACCTCCCCGGCTCTGGCAGCGCCGGGGGCTGCCTCGGTTTCCCTCCCCACGCCTTGGCTCTCTTGCGTCGCTTCTGCGTGCGGCAGAGGTAGAAGATGACCGTGATCATCACGGCCACCAGCAGCGGGGGCAGGAGGCTGATGGCGGCCACCGGGATGACCTCTTTGCTCTGCAGCATGGAGTAGCCTGTGGGGGGGGAAAAAAAGCAGAGGTGAGGGTGCTGCAACAGCTCGTTTCCATCACACAGAGGAGGAAAACATGCAAAGCCGCTAATGAAGCGCAGCCCTTTGCAGAGCTGCAATGCACGCTGAGCGCAAACCCCGGCCCAGCAAAGAATCCAGATGTGGACGGTTGCTAGCGGGGCTGCTCAAATTTAGCTCCATTTATCAATTTATTTATCATGATTATTATTTTTTTATTATTTAGCAATTTATCACGATGCCAGCCTGTGTTAATTGAGCCAATGCAGTATGTAAGACCCTGCCGCCGCCACCAGAAAGGCTCGGCTGCCCTTTGGCGGCCCCCAAGTGCTGCTTGTGCTCACGGTAAGGGGAGCTGGGACAGAAATAACATTGATAAAGCTGAGGCAAGGCTCAAACAGAGCGAATCTCTGAGGGGGTTTGGGGCTGGGATTTGCTGAAGAGCCAGGAGGGATGCTGGGGGGCGGTGGGCAGCGTGCAGGGCTGTGCATCCTGGGGGAGCACTGAGATGCTTTGCACAATAATTAGTGTAAATGAGCATCATTTCAGTGCTGTCTGCCAGTGTTGGCATCCTTTGTCCCGCTACAACACTGGCCCTCAGCAACCGCCCAGGCATGGCTGCTTTTGTGTTATTTCTTTTAAATCCTCCATCAGCTTTCAGATCATCGGGGTGGGGAGAGCACACAAAAAGCCCTGACCCTCGCACAACATATAATTGTCTTATCCTTTGATGTTCACGATTCCTGGAATAAACATGCTGACTTCAGTAGAGATATTCAAGTAAAATCTTACTCAGAGGTTTTTCTGCCAAGTATAATAACCCAGGGGAAGAGGGATAAGAATCATTCCATAAGCAAAACTCTCACTGCTTGACCTCAGTGTGTGCAAATCATAATTCAGGTTCTGGAAAAACAGAGCGTTTTGCTATTTTCTTTGGCAAATTTCAAAAAAATGTGCTGCAGCTAATTTCTGCAAGGCTGTGAAAGCGTTTCTAAAATAGGCATCAGGTTCAAACCACAAGATCAACCTAAACTGATATAAATCAATAACTAACTCAGGAATATGTTTATTTTGGAAAGCGTTAGGCCTGGATATCACCTACTGCTTTAATGGATTTACTCAATGTTTAAGGTCTCATCCTTGAAACACTGAAGAAAGAGAAGATATTTTTAAGTGAGTTGCATGTGTGAGTCCTGGAAAGGGGAAGGTAACACAGCTTCAGCAAATTCCTTTGTGAGGAAGCCCCTTCCTGATGCAAACCCTTGGACGCAGAGGGGTTGCAGTGTGGCTTAGACCCTTTGCACAGAGAGCAAACACAGCTGCTCTGGTGATAACTGTGGGTCTGTAAACCCAGGCCTGGTTGAGCATCGCTGTGGGGGTCTTTCCATCCCTTCCATGGGGAGGAGAACCTCCAGGGCCAGGCTCAGCTGGTGCAGGGATGGAGAGGACCTTGCCTGATCAACCCTACCCAGCATCTACCCAAGGTGTCTGCCGGGCTCCTGCTTGCACCGTTTTCAGAAATGATGCCTCTGTGTGTTCCATAGGGTGGTCTCTGAGATCTGATGGGGTCCCCTGCAGAACCAGTGCTGGGGCAGTGCCACCAGCAGCCCAGACCTGAAAGCAGGGCTTAAGAAATCAAGAAATGGGAACAAAACCCTACCTGCTTCAGCCATCGGAGAAGCGCTCATCTATATCAGGTATTTTTCTGCTCAATGTTTATCTATACCATGGAAGATGACCATAAGTCAACATTTAAAATGCAAACAACCCCTTAAAGCAGAAGAAAACGAGTTAAACAATGGGGTCTCTGAGCCTGGGGCTTCCCAAGCTGGTTCCACAAACCCAGTCAAGGAGGAGATAATTGTTGAAGGCCGTCACTGCTCTTACACAGCGTTCCAGCACTTTCCATGCCGGCTGGCAGGAGGCGGCTGTTTGTGGAAGCCTTCGGTGGGGGCGGCATTTCCAATGAGCCAGTTGTCATTTTTGCGTGAAATTACATATCCCAGCATCAGCTTTGGGATTTGACTATCTCTCCCTAGAAGTGTGTGTACCTGTTATGTTTGGCTTGGGAAGCAGCGAAGAACTGCCCAATTTAGCATAATTTGCCTTTTTTAAAAGCAGCTTGTTTGTTCTGAGAATTTGCATTCTATGTGATTTTTTTTTTTTTTTTAATTTTAATTTTCATCGCAGAAATTGTGCCACTGACTTGCAGGTTATGTTCAGGCTTATTTGCAGCATTTCATTGCTCTGTAATTGTGGAAAGTCAGAGGGGGTTTGCTTTGATTTTTGTTATGGGTCAGATTCGTAATAGGCATTTGGATAAACTTGGTTCATTTAGAGTTAGGGAGGTTTGGATAAGCCCCCAAAGGTTTAGGATCTAGCTGGAAGCATTTCCAAACCATATGACCCTCCAGAAATACTGAATGAGCTGGCTCTTAGTTTTCACTCCTGTGAATTTACAGCTGCTGTTGGAAGCACCCGCAGGTGTGCCAAGCTGAGCTCAGGCTCACGTACGGCACCGAGGCGGCTCTGGCCATCCCTGCACAGGGGCGATGCTAATGCAGAAATCCCAGGAGAGCGGCCGGGGAGGCACCATGGTGTCGAGCCCTGGCACCAGCACCTTTCTGGGATGCAGCCATGGTGGACACCAGCGGTTCCTGTGGGTACGCCGGGGCAGGATTTGCTCCAGCACGATTTATTTAAAGCTTCCGGAGTATTGACTCACGCTGAGTTCCATCAGCTTCTGGGTGTCCTGGTTGATTAGCCCTGCACTGAAGGGCATGGCCCACCAAGAGATACGGTGGATTTTCCATTTCCTGATTTTTGGGAGGGATGGTTTAGCCACAGGCAAAATACTGGGCTCAGTAATGGGATACAAATTTCACCCAGCTTTTACATAGGAAGGTCAAAGAAGATGCGGAAAGAACTCCTGGCACTGCATCTCTATTGGAAATACAAGTTATTTGTCATTAGCGTTGGATGCTTCTCCCCCCATAAATCACGTTAACAAAAGCACTCACCGTTCGTGTGGTTTTCAAAGATGAGTTTATCGTTGCACTCCTGCTCGTCCACGCAGCCGCAGATGTAAATGATCCCATCCTCGCTGGGCTGGTGGGTCATGATGCAGCGCGAGGTGTTGTAGTTGGGGACCATGAGGTTTTCAATGGGGCGCTGGGGGTTGTGGCAGAGCGTGCTGATCCTGATGCTCTCGTTGTCCTGTCTCCTGTGTGTGCCAAAAGGATGATCAAGTGTTAGTCTAGCAACTCAGCCTTCGTGTCACCTGCATGTCACCTTAAACCTGGCTTTAAGATTTAGTTTTAAGCTGTGTAGGGAATGGCTTGTTTTCACTGGCTCTGATATAATTCTAATTACACATGCTTCGGAGAGCCTCTGTTAAAGCCCTTTATCTCTTCCAAATGGTGAAAAGATAAATGTTCAGCACATGCCAATAGTAGGATGTGAATCAGAGACTCTGCTTGTTTCCATTAGATAAGTGACCAGTTCATAATCAGGCCTTGGATCAGGTAGCGCCAACCCCAGGGCTGAGTGCCCTGCACAGGATTTGGAGCAAAATCCCCGTTTTACCAACACCAGCTGCTAGGCCAGCAGGTTCGGGGGCTGTATGGTCCTAAGGAAACCCTCCAAAACGGACTTCTCACCTCATATGTCACCTCTTCTGCAACACAAGTCACATCATGTCTGTCTCAGCAGGGGCTGGAGTCTCTGCTGCCCAAATTTCACCTGTGCAGGGTGAAAAGCTGAGAGGTGCGGGACGTGGTGGCCACTTCCCAGGAACTGCTTGGCTTGTCCTTCCCTCCTGCTCCTCCACAGATGGAGCCCACAAGCACCGTCTCGCCCGCTCTGGGCTGAGGGCTGGTTGTCACATCCTGTCCTTGCAGCACCATTTGCTCCTGACTCGGGCGGCCTGCAGCAGTAGAGCCCTTCAGCTGCTGCTCTGGGCTATTTCTAGAAATGGCTTGACCTTCAGAGTTGCCAAATTATAGCATGAAGGTGACGTGATTCCCAGACCATGGGGCTGCATTTGTGTTCATACCATGGCTTCAGACACTGGGCAGCTATGGATGAAACCTGCTGTGTTACCTGGAGACATGTAACACGCCCCCATGTCAGAGATGGGCCCTTCTCCTGCCTTGTAGAGCCAGTGGGTAATTAAGAGCCAGGGCCTGACCCTTGTTTCTGGAGCCTTCCCCAGAGGAGGTGGGATAACCCAACACCAGCTGGGTTTGCAGGGCAGCCCTGGGGGGAGGACAAGTGACGGGGAGTGGCTGGCCCCACATGGGCTACGGGCTGGTGGGTGTTGCAGATACTCCTGGAGGCATTTGAAGGAAATTACACCTATTTATTACTTTTCCAGGGGCAGCCTCTGCTTCTTGACCTAGCGGTGCGAAGTGTGAGGGTGAAGGTATGGAGAGGTTTCCCGATGCCTTCAAGGTTAGTTGGGAAGTGAGACATAAAGGTGGTGGGAAGTCCCCGTTTCAGTGGTCCCCACGTTTTCCTTGGGCTCCCAGGTAATTTGTCAGAGGAGCTTCCAGCTGAAGAGTCCCAGGAGGCTGCAGTGCCAGGCTGGGCACACTGGAGGACATGACCATGTTGCTCATGAACATGGGGCCACAGCTGCTGCTGTGACTGTGACATCCATGCAGGACAAGTTCAGATGATCCAAATATGCCTCTGCAAATGAGTGATGGGCAGCAAGGCTTGCTTGGAGGTGAGCCGTGTTTGCAGGGATCTCAATCTCAGGATGGGTTTTAGGATGGATTGGGAGATGCTGGGAGGAGGCTGGCAGGTTATTTGTGACCCTGCAGCTGCCTCGACCCAAACCCATCCGATACATGGGGTGAGGTTGCAGGCCCATCCTGTGTTGTGGTTTTGCTTTCCTGGCCTGGGGATTCATGCTACAGAGGTCTTGCTTTTTTCTGGACATGTAGGGTATCAATGGGAAAACCCAGCCAGATGCTGGATTGCCCACCCAGGATTTAAGGTGAATTTTCCATAGGCACACAGGAGAACTTGGGGCACGGGGTGGATTGGATTTTGTTTCTTTGTGTGTTTTTTTGTTTGTTTGTTGGGATTTTTTTTGTTTTGTTTTTGTTTTTGTGTTTTTTGTTGGGTTTTTTTTAAGTCCATAATGCAACAATTATGTTGAGGCAAACTCCCACTGAAAGTGGGGTGTGCAGCATTCATGCTAATTAGCAGGTTGAGATAAAGCCTAGCGATAAGTGCTTGGCTGGCTTTCACATTGGCAGTCAAATTAAAAGGGAAAGAGGAGGAAAATCACCCTGGGCAGACCCAAAATGGATGGGTTGTTTATTTTAATTTTGCTCATGGGGACCAAAAAGCTGGGGGAGGCATTCTTTTGGGCAAATGACGAGACATACGCTTGGCCTGAAATGCAAGTGTGTTTTTTTTCCTTCCAGTCATCTCCTGCAGAAGCAGGAAAGGGCTTTTCTCAGGGGATAGGAAGGAGTTGGGTTAAACCCAGTGGGCTGAACCCCAGTTCAGGTACCAGCTCAGTTTGGTACCAGCTCAGACATTCACGCACCAGGTGGCGATGGACCTCAGCTGCACCCCTGCATGTGAACCAGGGTTTCAGCAGCCTGATGCAGGAGGACATAACGGGTTTGGGGTCAGGGCTGCTGTTGTGTTGCCCAGTGGGTTCAGCCTATAAAGCTAAATTCAGGGGTTTATTTGGTTTAGACATCCTGCAGCAAACTTGCCACGCTTCTTGTTGGGTATTTACATGCATAACTCATTTAGAAAACAAACTGTTGCTAATTATAGGGCAGAACAAACAATTTTTTACTGTGAATTGTAACTTTGATTATAATGGAGTCAAAGGGGAAGGAAGAAAAAGCCTTGAATTATTTTAATGGGCAATAATTCAAGTGCAGAGGTGCATTCCTGTGCTTTCCCACCAGCTACCACCCGGCAAACTCCTTTTTTCCCCCCACGTGCCCCCTTGCCGAGGGGTTTGCCACTTACCATATGGCCACGCAGATCTCGTAGGGGTCCTCGCAGTAGGAGTTGAGGTTGCAGTTGCTGTAGCACACCTTCTCCTCGCAGGCGGGCGCTGTGGAGTCGCACCACTTGCACAGGTTGGTCTTGAGGCTGCGGCGGGCGCTGGCACTGCAGGCTGTGGGGCAGAGGGGTGGCAGAATGTGAGCGTGGCCCAAGAGGGGAAAAATAACCACCGTTTTCAGCAGTTTGCGCAACCGGTGGAGAAGGAGCACGAATTGTCCCTAGTTCTACATGGATTTGTTTATAGATTTCATTTTGCTTGGCCATTGCTTGGCCAAATGTGCTTTAGATTATCACAGAATGGTTGGGGTTGGAAGGGACCTCTGGAGATCATCAGTCTAACCCACCTGCTAAAGCAGGTTCACCAGAGCAGATCACACAGGAATGGGTCCAGGTGGGTTTGAATGTCTCCAGAGAAGAAGACTCCACCACCTCTCTGGGCAGCCTGTTCCAGGGCTCTGGTGCCCTCAAAGTAAAGAAGTTTCTCTTCGTATTCAGATGGAACCTCCTGTGCTTCAGTCTGTGCTCGTTGCCCCTCATCCTCTCACTGGGCACCACTGAAAGGAGTCTGGTCCATCCTCTTAACACCCACCCTTGAGATATTTATAAACATTGATGAGATCCCCTCTCAGCCTTCTCTTCTCCAGGCTGAACAGACCCAGTTCTCTCAGTCTCTCCTCATAAGAAAGATGATCCAGACCCCTAAGCATCTTTGTAGCCCTCCACTGGACTTAGTCCAGAAAGTACTCCTTGTCCTCCTTAAACTTGGGCAGCCCAGAACTGCACACAGTGCTCCAGAAAGCCAAAGCCTAGAGGAGATGAAGGGACACTGGTATGCAGAGGCAGGTTCTGCTAGATGAGAGCTTTGCAGAGCCTGGGGAGCCACAAAGAACTGCGTTTTCCCTCGGTGTTTCCCGTACCATTTAGCACCAAGGGGAAGTTTATTTCTTCCACTACAGTCTCAGCTCAAAGTGTCATCGCCCTTCATCCTGAGTGCATGCAGTGTCTGAAAAGGGACATCTCTGGGTCTCTGCCTGAAAGCTTTATTTATTCTCCTCCCTGGGGGAATAAAAGGTTCTGGAGGGGGATGCATGGCCAAGCTGGGACAACTCTCCTGCTGCCTCCTCATCCTCCTTCTGTCCATGCAGTGAGCCTGAGCTGGGGAATGTGTTTGCCACCCGCTTCCCGGTAATCTGTGTTACTGGCAAAAAAATGATGGGCTGGGACTTTCCAAGCTCTGAAGCATCAGGGGCTGCTCCTGCCCCAGCTCTGTGCCCTAAGCTGCTCTCCTGCCCCTGGAGCGCTGGATCCAGCCGCAGCAGCAGGAATAATTGCTGCCCATGTGAAGCTGCTCTGTGTGTATCTCACGGGCATAAAATTATCTCTATTTTTATACGGAGGGTGAATGAACTATGCTCAGCTAAGGGATAAATCCCAGCTAAATTTAAACTTCCTGTTTTAGGGCTGCTAAATGCACTTTTTTTTTTCTTTTTAAATAA
The DNA here is from genome assembly GCA_013399365.1 of Pampusana beccarii. Classification (NCBI taxonomy): domain Eukaryota; kingdom Metazoa; phylum Chordata; class Aves; order Columbiformes; family Columbidae; genus Pampusana; species Pampusana beccarii. Next base: position 113,239 of record VWYH01001394.1, read on the forward strand.
GCCACTAAATGTCTTATGAAGAAATATATATTTATAATTTTTTACTTAAATAAATACACTCAGGAGTGTTCAGGTGGGAACCTGAACCACAGCAGCTAATTTTTCGAAGTTTTGGGTCATCTGTGCTTCTCCAGCTGCCATTTCCACGGGCTGCCCAGCAGTGCTGGATGCTCCCAGCACCCAGCGGAAAGGGCAGGGGTGGCTCCCTGGTCTGCCACAGCCACCACAGGGGTTTTCCATCACCAGCTGTTACGTAGAACAAGAAACAAATTGCAAAATCCCTGACTGTGGCTTGGGAAGCCTCAGCCCCTGCAAGCAAGGTCCTGCAGATACAGGAGCACCCTGGGTCTGTGGGCACCCTGCAGGACCTCCTCCATCCTTGATACTTGTGTCTGCGACCTGCCACGGCCAAGCCTGCCGTCCCTCTCCTTTTTAATGAACGTACTGTCTCAACAACAAAAAGGGATTTTAACTTCTCTGCTTCCCAAATCTGGGGCACGCATCCGGCTCTGATGGCATCTTCTTGTGTGCCTGCTCTGCTCTCCTCACCAGCCCAGACCCCCCGTCACGAGACAGCTGTAAAAGAACTGCTGGGAAGCTTCCCCACAGAAATAAACCCTCTACAAGCTCCCGTGGCCTTGTATGTAGGGCCAAGGTTAACGGCAGAGGGGAAACCTGGCTACAGAAGAAAAGCCTGTTGCGTTTTGAACGTTAGAAAGAGGAAATTTTGGTTTAAATGACCCATGAGAGGCTTAAAACGTGGCTCAGCAGGGATGGTGTCGAGCAAGGCAGCGGGGGAGCTGGGAGCAGAGCGGGTGAGGATGCTGCCCACGACCTCTCACTCTGCATCATCACCATCCATGGGGCTGCTCTGGCCCTTAGAGGCACCTGGGGATCTTGTGGGTGACCACAACAGACCCCAAACCCTGCATCCATCCATGGGTTAGCTATCAAAATTGTGACTTCAACCGGGATTTGAAGCAGCTGCAGCCACCACAAGCCACCTTCACACTCTGCCAGTGCAGGATATAAAGGATCGTGGGCAAAACTCCTATCAAAGACAAGAGTTTTGGAGGTGGATCACAAATTAAGCCCAGCCTTTGTGTGGGGCTCTCAACCTACAGCATCAGCCACCATGGTCTACAAAGTCCATCGGTGCTATCAAGCAGGAATAGAGAATAGAAAGGTTTGGGGTTTTGCTGTGGGTTTTTTGTTGGTTGGTTGGTTGGTTTTGGTTTTGTTTGGTTGGGGTTTTTTCCCCCAAAAACCCACCCCTACCGGACCCGGGGGTGTGCTCTGGTGGTGTCACTACCTTGTTTCTTCTTTCACCCTTTCAGCTCAACCCATCTATGCCCTGGCTCGTGCTGTGCTCACAGCATGCTCGTACGGGACCGTGGGCTCAGCACCATCACCCCAGCGATATTTGGAGGCCCCCGCAGAGGAGAAGCAAATGGACAGATTCAGGTTGTAGATGTCACTGATGCAGAAGAGCAATGGGATTTGTTATTTACGTATTTATACCAACCAAGTATGTTATTTACTTATTTATATCAAGGGTCTCAGGGTAAAATGTCAGCCCCGGCAGTTTTGTACTGGCACGTGTGGTGGGGATCTTGACTCGGCAGTTGTTTGCACTGTGGAGCGGAGAAGCCAGGGCGGGTGAAAGAGTTAAATATGGAAACAAGATCCAGAAATATAGCAGTAACCGGACAAAATTCTTTGGAGACAAATTGTTCTAAACTAGCTCAGGCTGTGATTCTGTTATCTGCTCTGCAAGAAAGGTCAGAGAAAGAATATCTCTTCCCCCCTCACCACCCCCTTCTCCTAGGAAGTTGAAAAGTAGAGCACAAAGCCCACTGCAAGTTTCTTCAGGACTTTGTGTCCTTGAACCATTAGCTCGTAGGTACAATTTAACTGCCACATCACTCATCTTGGCCCTGATTAGACCCAGATGAACACTTTCAATATTAATACTCGGATGATTTAATAAAGCTGCACGAGCAGTAAAAGTAACAATACACTTCCATTAAGGGGTTCCAGATGTTGCCAAGGCAAATGCTAAACATCAAAATACAAACTTCAAAAAAGAAAAAAAAAAAAAAGGAAAAAAAAAAAGCTGGATAAGCAAAACTTGGAACAAACTATAAACTAATTAAATGTGGGTTGAGTTTTCCAGAAATAAATTGAAGCCATAAGGATGTGATGTGAGCCAATAAATAGTACAGTTAGTCAAAGTTATTGTGGAATGACAGTTGTAAAGATGGTTTGAAGTCACCGATAGGTAGGCTCACAGTGAGCTTGGCTTCCTATCAATAGGAAGGCTTGTTCTCTTGTGCATGAGAACGAGATCAAGTCTTCTGGTATCTATAACTGGGACATCAGAGAGGTTACTGAGAGAGTATAAGATGATTTTCCAGCAGAGGAATAAAGGAAAAAAAATTGCCAAAAGTACCTGAGTCTCTCCCACAAGAGCAGCAGGGGTGATACCACCACCTAAAGGCATCGGGATAATTTTTCATATGTGTTGGGGCAGCTCTTCAGCCTCTCATTGCCCACAAAGCATCCACATTCTTTGCTTGGCCATGCACGAGGCCCATCAAAGCACCACTGCCGCAGTCAAAAACCCATCCTCTTCCCCCATAGAAGCATAATCTAAAACAGCTCTCCGAGAGGATTTCACACCCGTCCCATCGCCGCAGCCACGGAAGCAGTCAGCTCCCAACAGATCAGTTTTACTCGCTTGCTGGGTGCTCAGCTGCCAATGGTGACTGCAGCTGTAAAAACCCGGTGGGATAAATAGGGCTCTAATTATCTTATCTCTACCAGTGCAGCCCCAGGTAGCAGGTAGGTCATCTACCACCTCACTTTGGCCCTAGTTTTCTGCACGTGCAGTCCCAGGGAGGATAAATCAGTAAGGAGCAGGCCTGGGGTGAGGGAGGTGGGGACACGGTGCCCTCGTTACAGGGAAGGAGAAAGCGCTTCGTAGCCAAAGCGATGGTATGTGCGGGCAATTCATTTTTGCTGCGGAGCAGAACGAGCAGTTTGAGTTCTCACATATTCTCCCCGGCATGCTGGTTTGTGACAACTGAACACCAGATGGGCTTAAGGAAAAGTGCTTGGTGTGAGACACTACGGCACTTGCACCCCTCCAGCTCTCCTCCTCCCAAGGTGGAAGGGGACCTTCTGTAATTTAAGTGCAATTTGCCCTGCAATTCAGCTTTTATTCTCCAAGGAAAAAGAAAACCTGATCATTTTGAGGTCACAAATGCTTTACGGTGAGGTTTACCCTCTCTCGTCTGTGTATCTCTAAGCAGTCTGGGATGGGGCTGATGCTCGCTCAGCAGTTGCAGGGGGTTTCCTAGCTTGCCATCACTGCAGCAGCTCTGGGACCTCTCTGCACCATCTCCTTCATGCAGGTCAGTCAACCTCTAGTCCCCAGGCTTTGCACTTTGAGAGACCAAGGCCTGGGAGATCAGCTGCCGTGGCCGGAGCTTTTCTGTAACCAGCAGCATGCCTAAACGCAGGATAGGGGAGCACTTGTATCTCAGCCCTGCAGACACATGGCTCCTGGAAACCCCAGGTAGGTGCCCTGATGGAATCCCAACCTGTTTAGAGCCATGAAGATGACTGAGTGGAGCATCTCCCTTACGAGGAAAGGCTGAGGGAGTTGGGGCTCTTTAGCTTTGAGGAGACTGAGGGGTGACCTCATTAATGTTTATAAATATGTAAAGGGTGAGTGTCACAAGGTTGGAGCTAGGCTCTTCGTGGTGACAACCAATGATAAGACAAGGGACAATGGGTACAAACTGGAACACAGGAGGTTCCACTTAAATATTAGAAGAAACTTCTCGGTGAGGATAACAGACACTGGACCAGGCTGCCCAGGGAGGTTGTGGAGTCTCCTTCTCTGGAGACGTTCAAACCCCACCTGGACACCTTCCCGTGTAACCTCATCTGGGTGTTCCTGCTCTGGCAGGGGAATTGAACTGGATGATCTTTCGAGGTCCCTTCCGATCTCTAACGTTCTGCGATTCTGTGCTGAGGCTTGTTTTCCCACCTGGGTGAGCCTGGGCTCAGCAGCAAGTCCTTTGTCCACTGCCGAGTACAGGATTAGGCTTTGCCTTGGGCTTTCGTCCATGGCTAATGACATGACTACGCAATAACAGAGCCTCTCATAAAATTATTACTAGAACAAACAAATTCTTTCCCTATTATATACAATACTTGTTTCTAAGATTAAACCAACAGCAGGGCTGGTGGGCTCCGCTCTCTTGCTGACCCATGTGAGAACACCACTGGTTGGTGTTCCCCATTGGCAGGTTACTCCTGAGCTGCCTCCTCCACAAAGCAACTATCAGTGCCATGGATGGGCTACATCAAGGTATCTCCTATGTCCCTGATTTCCAGGAGATCCTCTGCAGGGTAAGAAGTCCCCGTTGCAATCGTCCAGCATGACCTGTGTAACAGAGTTCCCAGATTTCCCACAGTCAGCTCTGGCTTGAGCTAGATCTGATCTGTTGGAAAGTGCCAGGTCTTGCTGTGGCATCCCACAGTTATGCAGGATCATCCCAGAATGAGACCTCAGCTGTTGTACTTTTATTTTGGATGGAGCTTGGCTTCAACCAGCTCAGTTCTGTTCTCCAGTGATGGGATCTGGTGCTACTTTCCACTGCTGAACCAAAGAGCTTTTTAGTATCAGGCCGCTGTTCTCCATCAACGTGTTTTACAAACACTGTATCTTCATCTCCGTAGGAGAGGTAAAGCAGATCAAATGGAGCTGAAAAAACTTATTATCCCATTTTTTTGTCCCTACGAGGCACAAGCCCCAAGCTTCCACAGGAAACCCAGCAGCACTCATGCTGCATTTGGTTCAGGGGACCAGGCTCTGCCCTCAGGTATGTGGTCCCACATTGTCCTGCATAATAAATACTGCACTTGGCAGAGCATGGAGCGAGGAACGAGCCAGTAGTGTTTCCTGGTGAATAAAAAAGGACTGATTTTGATTGTGTTAGACACCAGTGCTTCCTGGTGCCAGAACGACATGCAGTATACATTTCTGGCTTGCTGGACCTTCTTCAAACAGGCTGGTAACTGACTTATTCCACCACTTATTTTTCCTTTGTGAAAATATCCCTTTAAATTAAGTGTTTAGCAAATACTGCTTAGTCCCATTACAAAGTAAATTGGGTATGGATCATACCAGCAGACTTCTCAAATCTCTTTCAGATGCTTGAATTACATCATGATCTAACTTCACCCCGGGGAGAGATGAGCTCTGAAGGATGTTGTCCGTCCTCTTGCTTTGGTAATCTTCGGTATTTTTTGGGTACCTTTCGCAGGTTGTGCATCAGTGCAATGACTCTGCTTTGCATTGGGACAGCTCATGCAGAGGTTCCCTAGGGTTGTGCCCACCAAAGCTGGCACCACCCAGGTGGAGCGTGGGGGCCAGTGGGGTGATGCCCAGCGCTCCGTGGGGAGGATTTGGCCACAATGGATTCTCTTTGGGTTTGGTCAGTCGATGTCTGTGCCCGTGGGTGAGGATGGGGAGCACACCCAACCCAGTGATCCTCTGTCTGCCCTTGGAGCCGCTCATCTCCATCCACTGCGACAGCCCATCTTGCCCATGCCCAAGGCACCAAAACCAGGCAACACCAGAGACCCTCCTCCTCCACCCACAGCAAGATGCTTCTCCTCCAGATCTCAAGTTTCCTGCCCCAGATTTCACTTTCTGTCCCCTAAAGCTGCTTGTGCTGGGATAACCCACGCTCCATCCCTCTGGGCCCTTGTTTGTGTCCCAGAGCTCCGGGTGCCGGTGCGCGGTCAGGCTGGGGGGAGCAGGGGTGCTGTTCAGGGCGGCCGGGCTGGCGGGGACGCCTGCGACGGGAGGGCTGCAGGGGCAATTATCTGCCATATTGTGCTCTCGCTTGTGTTTAAAAACAAAAACAGCTCAACTGACTCATAGATCCTACGGCCTCTGAGTCATTTTTTATTTCTGGATTTCACTGCTCTGCCCTTTGCAATGAAGGGAGTTACATGTGTGTGCGCACACACACACACACATCAAGTTCACATTTGTTTTTCCCCTATAAAAACAAAGCAATTTCCATACCATTAATGAAACAGAAATGATTTGACTTCGCATACCCTGGCTTTTATTTTCCATTGTATAAACTCTGCAGATGAAATAATGATGGTTGTAAAGTAAACCTACTTTTTTTTTTTTTTTTCCTCCTTTCCCTTTCCAGGCAGCCTCTTTTCGAAATAGCAATAGGGAGTCACTTACAGACTTGGCTTGTGCTGAGCCTGTAATAATTAACCCCTTCGTCGCCAGCTTTTCCTCTGTTGGTATTTAACCACAGCGCGGGTGAAGGAGGCAGCAGGTCTTTCCTGGGACTGGCGGCGAAGCGGGGGGCAGAGCAGGCAGGGACACGTGCGAATGGAGAAGAGCTGGTCCGTGCAAAGCAGAGGAGGCTGCTTGTGGAGATGCCCCCATGGGTTGCACAGCTCTGCAGGGAGAGCCGGGGCACTGGCACTGCAAAACCGGGGGTACCTGAACTCTTCTTGCACACCCCGTTTTTTCGTGAGCAATTCAGTGTCTGTGTTTAGTTTCCTTTCCCTCTTGCTCCCTGGGGCCACCAGCACTGACATCTCAGCCCAATGTCCTCTCTACTCCCCACCGCCACTGCGGAAATAATCTGTAGTAAATAATTTAATCGCTGAGTCTTGCTCTTTCTGTTTACAGGGCCATTACGATTTTACGAAGTACGCAGAGGAAAATTAATACGGTGAAGTATTCATAACACCTGTCACGAGCAGCAGAAGCAGCTGGAGCTGGGTGCCGAGCACGTGCCTGTGGGATGAGATGAGCTGCCCTCCCTGCTGGAGTGTGAGCTCTGCTTTTGGATATACCCTTACCATTACACACAGTCTGCCCGGGCAATTTGTCTGTCTTCAAGGCTTATAAACACACCACAAGCATTTTTCCTAATCGCATCTATCATTCAGCAGCACAACCCTGCATTCCCCCCAGCATCGGTTCAGATGCTTCACCGGTGCCAGGCCCGGGTGTGTTAGTGACACCGGCTGAGATATTGTTACTCTTCCCAGACCGGGTGATGTGTTTTATATTATTTCTCTTGGATTTATTAAGCATTATGTAACCGGCTAACCAATCCCGCATGCGATGCGATTGTGGCTGATTTCATGTCAGTGGAAAGAAAACAAAAAAAAAATGTTCTGAAGTGGTTGAACTGAAATTCATTTCCACATGCAAAGCAATTCCTGGAGGATCTTCCTCATCTCCACACGGCTGCTTTGCATCCAAGCTCTCATGCAACCCATCAGAAAAGAGTTATGGAAAAATTGCCTGTTGTACACAACAGGATGTTACAAGCAAATCCTCTATTTACTTCATGCATTAAACTATTATGATAAAGTTTATTTTACTTAATTATTTTTAAGCATCTTTGTGGATTTCTGCTGCTTCTTGAAACATGTGGCGTTTGCATATTTTTTGCCTTTTAGCTGGAGAACTCCTTCAAACGTGAAAATTAATCACCAAAGAAAGTTCGGCATTAAAGTTTGAAAGACAAACTGAGCCAGCCCTGCAGTGCCAAGGTCCTGAAGCCCAACAGAATGCGACCCAATGCGATCAGGAATATCCTCTGCCCTTTCTCCGCTTTGAAGGACTATAAATACCAGGTGAGGCAAAAACTATACACCCACTAGACTCTGAACTCAGGCTCTTTCAGTAGCGCTTTTCTTGCTGGTGTTACAGACAGCGTCCTTCCCACTAACACCAGTCTGCACCCTGAGGTGTTGAGCTGAGGATGGAAGAACATGGAATGGGTAAAACACAGACCTAGAGGTCCTGTACCATTGTTTTGTTTTTCTCATTGTCTTTGAAACACTCAGCAACGTCTGAAAATGTTGTATTTCTGCATCCATTTCACTGATGCACTTAACCTTCAGCGCAACATCAGTAAAGCTGGTGGCTGGGAGATGCCTGCTTGCATGTTACTTGGATTATTTTTCAGTGAGACCCTAAGGCACCCAAGCACCTGCTTCACCCAGACAAATAGCTAAATCCAAATTAACCTGAATTGCTGAACTCAGCCTCAATGGGCTGTTGGATCACGTAACAGTGTTTGCCACTTGCTGGGCTGCACTTTGAACATAAAGGTGGCACCAAGCCATGATCCCAGGAGCGGGCAATGGGCTGTGGGTGGACAGGACAGCCCTGTAGGCGATGCTGATGGGCAAGTTCACAGCTCCACGTGGTTGTCAACACCACACCTTGCCTTGTGCCAACTCGCTAGGTGAGCAAAGTTGTCCTAAAACCAGGAGGGAACCCACAAGTTAGGGGTTTGTCCACCATTCCAGAAGGTCGCTTATCTCCTTGGGAGATGAGTAGAGATGGGGTCTGCAGGAATACTTGGTGCCCTACAACCCTTATTGACAAGGTGGCCTGAAGGAGGGTTGAAGGTTAGCACAGGAGTCCCTCAGGTCACACAGGACAGCAGCTTAACGTGGGTTTTTTTCCCTCCGTAAGTTTGTGTTGGCTATTGTGGGTTGCTGTGTTATTACGGCCGGTACCTCCAGAGCTGCTACCACGCCAGGTAAAAACTGCCCTGGCAGAGAACAGCAGTTATGATTTTGCCCGGCAATAACTGTACTTATCCCATTAGACATTCGGCAGCCACTGGGTAAGTACTGGGCTGTGAAAGTCAGATGCAGGGAGCTACAATGGAAACAAAGGCTCGCGGATGTCCTGTGTCTGAAGGTGCAACACAAGATCTCGGCTGGCAACCAGTCCCTTTCATTGCACCTATTGCCCCTGTTCCTTTCTCTTTCACGTATTTTGCCATCCTTCCCACTCACACATGGCACTGGAAAAGCTCTGAGAGAACAAGCTAAGCCAACAGTGCAGCCCGGACAACACATCTGGGGGCTGGGAGGGAAAACCCCCCACAGCTGCAGGTCAGGCCAAGGAAAAACCACACCACAGCCCCATTGCCACAGCAAATCCCGCCAGCCCAGAGGGTGCGTGAGGAGAACACGCCGTTTCTCCTGGCAGATGGAAAGCACAGCAACTTACTCAAGGTCTGAGGAGGGGGAAAACTGCTGACAGTTCACAAACTATTTGAGCAGCTCTGCTGGCACCTCTGCTTATTTGGGGCATTGCATTAGTGTATGGCATGGCATGGCGTGTACAGGTTGCCGGTGGGGTTTACCTTCACGTGTCCCCCATGGAAAGTGTCTTCTGATGAATGGGGATTGGCACACTGTGTTTTCAGAGGGCTCTGACATGTCAGCCCTTTGAAGAGCGCTTTGCAGTGATCTGGTTTTGACTAAACGCTGGTCTCAAAAATGAGTCCATCTTGTCTCAAGTTGTCGCAGAAATTGCTGAGGATTTAACAGCACTTGCAGGTCTGGGAGCTGAACAGAAGAATGTAAGAGCCAACCAACTCCATAATGCCATTGCCATAACTTCTGTTGCTCTTGTTTCTCCAGAGCCACCAACAGTATCTCCTGTGTCTGGTTTATTTAACTGCAGCCTCTGTATCTCATTCTCGGGCAGATACAGCAGAGATGAATCCCTCTCTCTACACAGAAAAAGCAGCAACAATCAACCTAACAGCAAAAGCAACTGAGCTGCAAGCTGATCGCAGACATTGCTCTCTCTTAACTACTTCAATCCAAGTAAAACTACTACACAGCAGTTGTGTGGGGTTTTTTGTTTGGTTGGTTTTTTGAGGTTTTTTTGCTGTTATCATATTATACTCTGGAAGTCAACTTCATGTATATTTTTCAGGCTCTGCAGGAACCCTGGATCTCTGTGAATAGATGGAAGTGAAGTTTAAAGACACCATCCAAATAGGTAAACATGCTAGAAACATTATCTGGGTCACATTTGGGCAACAGGGTTCGCTGTGTTTTAAGTGCAAATGGTTTACTGATGATTTAGATGAACTTCCTGAGGAGTGTTTGAAATTCCTGGCACACGTTCGATTTACCATCTGCTAGAAGGACTTTGATGAGCCCACAAAGAGATATTAAGGCCGGAGCTGCTCTTCATATCTCATGTGGACTTTTGTGATGGACGAGTCTGTATTTTTTTGCATTTGTATTATTTTGATTCCTGAGGAGAAACAAGGCTTGCAAGGGACTGCGTGATGAGCTGCTGGGGCAGAGATACTCTGTTAATTCTCCGTCAATGCGCTGTCATCAAGTTGTTCCAGCACTGCCCGTTCCTTACATCTGTTAAAATTATTATGTGGAGTCGAGTTTTGCCCTCATCTAACAGTAATTAAGTAATTCATGATGTCAGAGGGAACCTGAACTTGAGGCTAGCCTGTATTACAGGCTATAAAAACTTCCTTGCTTTTCCTAAAGTGTCCCACGTTTAGCCTGTAAATGGATGGTGTGTTCTTCTCTTTCATTTCTTTCTTGATCTCTTAAAATACATCGTTCAAGGATCTATTGTTGTTAACCTACTAGAAAGTACTGCCCAGTAGGGTTGAATTCAACCTGAATATTTTCCGTTTTTCTGAAGCAGAAGTGAGCTATGGCAGGAGGGCAGAGGGAACAGGTTTCTGGAAAGGAATTTTTGCAGGAATGGGACCAAGAATCCTGTTGACAGGGCCTGAAAGGGCTTTCTCTGCCCACATGGAAGTAGCAGGATCTTGTGTGTTTGCATGGTGCCTCTCCAGATAACCCCCTTGCAGGAGAAGAGGGTTCCGCAGGCCCCAGCCCTGGGCAGGGCTCAGCACAGCTCCAGGGAGCCCCGGCAGCCAGAGGGGACACGGTGCAGGGGACAAAGCTGCTCCTCCAGCATGGAGGAACGGACAGGAGGGGGAAGGTTCTCCATTCATCACTTCCCACTCTGACATCTCATCATCTTGCAGTAGCACTTTGCCTTTTCAACTCGGCGTCCTGCCCCGAGATACCTCCTGAAACATGCTGCGGTCTGAATATCGCCGAGCAATCCCTCTGCCCAAGAGCTGCCTTCCAAGCTGCAGCCTGTTGCAGAGGTAAGAGCCCTAGCGAGGGTGAAAAAAAAAGGCTTATGCTGCTTGTGCAGCTCTTTTGCAAACAGGTGAGCACAGGGCAAATATACAAAATGAGAATGAACTTGTGCTGGGGAGATCTCACCCCAAGCACATATTCTGAGAACGTCTGCAACCATTTTCTACCACTACCAAGTGCCTTTTGACATATTAAAAGACACGGCAGGAACTGAGCTCTCGGGGGATCCATTGGTCTTATTTCTGTGGACACTTGTACCCTGGGTCTATTTGAAGATGGATGATTCATTTAACTGCTCGTTGCTTATGGCTCTGTGTGTCACTTCCCATTGTAAGAAGAAGGGTCCTGTTTGCTGTCGTGGACTGGTTGGGGCTAATTTTGGGATAGATCTAGCGTGGAAAAAATGCTTTACGCAGCAAGACAGCAGCTGATTCAGTTTCTTCCATGCTGGATTCTGGTGCTCAAAGTCTCCCAGGCAGGAAGTTTTATCAAGCAACATCAGATAGATGTTTGTCATCGTATCCCAGCTGTATCGGCTGGTGACTTGCTCTGTCAAACACTTGTCAGGTGACACAGGCATTCATTCCGCACGGGTGGCGCTTTACTAAATGATCCACCTGAAAACAGCAGTGGATCTTTTTAAAGAAATATCTATACCCATAAGAGTTGTAAAGACCCCAGAAGCACTTGCAGTCATGGCACTTCTAAGAAGTGTTCCCGGGAAGGGGTCTGAGTTCCTGATTTTGCAGGAAAAGAGAAGAAATCCTTATCTGGATTTCCAGGGCCAGGTACATTATGAATTCACGTTGGCAGTATCATTTTTCTGATGGGATGCGCAGTGTGCCAAAGCAATGCAGGACGTAGTCTAGCTATCTGGTTTGGGATGGCTGAAGTGAGAAAGGAGCCCTATCAAAATCTCAGGGTTTTGCATCGTCAATCTAAGAAAAAGGCCCCTCTTAGTGGTGTAAGAACCAGCAAGCCAGGAATGTCAGCAGGTGTCTCTGAGCCTCCCAGAAGCAAAGATATAAGACAAGTATGCTGTTCCCAGAGGGAACATCTCCACAGGTGTGTTGGCGGAACTGAAAAAATTAGGAGGTGCTCAGATACTGGGGCAAATAGATGCCTCATCAATGATCGGATCATACCAGTTGGTGTCACTTCAGGTGACTGTTTCATGGCTCAGCCCCACCTGGACCCTGGACCAGGGCAATAAGCCAGCTCTGCCTGCTGCCTGCCGTGTGTGGTGGCACAAGCTCATGAGCACCACTGTGCGCGCAGGGCATGTATTAGGGTGTGATGGTCCTGGAGGCATGGACTCTTCAGCTCCTAGGCATGGTCAGAGGACTTGTCATCGTCTGTTGCAAGGGGAGGACAACAGCTCTTTGCAGGCTGAGTGAAGACGGGCAAGTATTTCCTTCAAACGCCTTCAGGCCTCATCACCACCGACCTTGAGGCTGGGGTGGAAGCTGCTGGACATGGCTTTCTTTGGAGCTCTGCTTACCCGGAAGAGCTGGAGTTTTTGACCTCGTGGAGTATGACATGGAGCTAAAGGGAAGATGTCCATCCCCAGTATGGCAAGGTAAGATGTCTTGCTATAGGCCAAGGTAGATCACGTCCAGCACAAAGCTGTTTCAACCACTTCCAGAGCCATGGCCAAGGTGTGGGGTGACCTGGAGTGTGGGACTCTGCAAAGTGATGCCCAGCAGTTGCCATCACTGAATCCTCACATCAGCTCCCCATTGCTCCTGCTGATAGCTACAAGCTGCACAGCAGAAATGTTGAAAATGTATTTTTTTTTTTAAATATTATTTTAATTTTGACACTAGTTGTAAATAATCCTGTCTAGTCAAGGGTAGCACTTAGGTTGAGAAGTATCCTCAGAGCTGCTAGAATCCATGTGGCTGATAGCCCTCCGTCCGGCACAGGCTGGGGTGTACAGCTGGACGCGTTAATTGTCCCAGTGCTGAAATGCATTTGCTGTAGTACAAATCAGCTGTCGCTTGTCAGGCGTGTTCCTGGCTTATCAGTGGGAAGCAAAACACTGCAGTGGAGCCGCTCCATGAAGGGTAAGTCCTGGAGTGGTGTAACTGGTGGGAGCACGGGCTGCAGAGGGGACTGCACGATAACCAGGCTCTCCCACTTCTCCTAAAAGCTTGACAGCTGCTAGAAGCCCTTCATGGGCTGTAACAAAAAGATGAACTAACGGGCGAAGAAGAAATATGAGTCTGATGGACCTTACAGATCCTTTCCGGAGGCAGGATCACAGCGGTCGCCTGTGAATTCAGGGATGTGCATGCGAGCAGGGCCAAGACAGCTTTCAGCCACCCCTTCATTTCCCCCTGCGGGTCCCTAAGGAAATGTTATCCTGCAGTTTGGGGTCCAGCACGGAGATAATGTAGCTGTAATCCCCAGTTTTGATAAAGCAGGCAGCCATCAGCGGTGTTATCTCCCCTCTGTGAGGAGGCCCCTTCCCGCACGAGGCTTTCACTTGGCACACAGCGCTGATGTGAAAAGAGCAAAGTGTGTGGGAGCTGCTGATTGTGTCTCCTTGGTGGGACTGGGGTTTTTAAAATTTATTTATTTTTAATAAAAAGATCAGATGTTGCTCTTCCTTGAAAACATGACGATCTATGGGAGAGTTCGTTAGTTTATGGCAAGTTGCAATGCTGTGGAGCCCGGCTGAAAGCAAATGTTATTGCAAAGAGTTGTCGCTAAGGGGGGAAGAAAATAATGTCCTGAGGAAATAAACTCGGCAGAGCAAAACATGGAACAATATAAAGCTGTGGAGGACAGGCAGTAGAGTTAAATACTTTCTCAGAATAAAAGCCCCTCGTCACCTGTTTTTAATGCCAATGTTTTCTTTCTGCAAATTCAGTGAATATGTGGGATACATCTGTTCAGGACTCCATCTCTAATGGGAGTAACAAGTATCATGATTGCAGCTGGCTGAACTCTTTTACTACTAGTACACAAAAATGTCTTTGTGACCAGCATTAAATAGGGATAACACCAGTAAAAAACGGCTTTTAAAAAAAAAAAAAAGAAAGAAAAAAGAAAGGAAAAAAAATGAAAGCAGTGTATTTTCATTTCAAGCTCCATAGAATTATATTTCATAAAGGACTTTCCTCCACAAAGCCCCCCGCTAAAATACTGATTAGAGCAGCTTTAATGATGACCGGTCTGTCTCAAGTCTGAGCAAAGCTGGAGATGCAAGGGGAGAGGAAATGCCTGCTTTTATAAATCTGACATAGCTGTACACTGCCAGCTTTCTTAGCCTTCAGTTAGTCCAACATACACCAAGGGCTGAAACTGTAGTATCAGGTTTGGAGAAGTGTAAAGGTGAATTTGAAATAATCCATCACTTGCCTTGCTGAGTCTCATGCCACTCACAATACTGCAGACGACTCCAGTTTTGCACTGTCAGGGTTTTTTCTTGTACTTTCTTCTTCCATTTCTTAACTGGAGAATTTATTGCAATTTTGTTCTTATTTAGCCTAATGGTAGGATGCACAAGTTTCTCCTTGAGGCAGTGGGATGCTGTGCCTTCTCCCCACCCACCTACATACACCCAACCAATGTGGGGCCATTGCAGCCTCTTAGTTTGTTTTGAGGGTGACAATTTATTCCTTGGTGCTTTGACTGTCTTAAAACACCACCAAAGCAAAATACGGTGCTACTTGAGAAAGATTGTCATAACCAAAGCTACAGCCACGTATCCCAGGGTGGGAGAGGAGGTCTGTCCTGTTGCCCCAGCTCAGCCTTGGACCTTGCAAAGCACCTTTCTGCAAACGGGTGTATTTGTCTGTGAAGCGAACCATGGCTCTTCCTTTGTCTTCTTTCTTCCCTTATCCTCTCACCAGCTCAGGTTTTCCCGCCTGTGTTCCTGAATTGTTTGTGCATTGGTGTCAGGGTGCAATCCCCATAGCTCCCCTGCCCAAGGAGTGGGCTGGTGTTTTGGTGGCAGTACGATCCCTGATTTTAGCTCTGGTGACCTTGGAAATGAGAGTCTGACTTGAACAAGCTGCTGGAGGAGCCTGGGATAGGTCAGAGATTTCATGAGCAGATCAAAAGCCAGAGATGTTTTTCTGACAGCCCCGGAGCTCCCTGTAATGATTTATGAATTATATAGGCTCTATATGTTTAGCCGAAGAGGCTTACTGGGGGAACAGGGCTGGTTTGTGCGAGCAGGAAAGAGCATGTGGCTTCAGAGAGCCACCATCTACCAAGAGATACCCCCTTGAATGTTCTCTGCTGACCATCAAAGTGCCTTGAGGGACTGTGGCAAAGGGGAACCCGGGAGAATCACAGCAAAATTGTTGGGATATTTTAGTGGGCCGGCATTTTAATGGAAGACAGAGTTATGGGGAAGCAGACCTGCAACCTTCCCTCGTTCCACAAACCCTCTTTATCTTTGGAGCTTCAGCAGATCCCATGGGGTACAGCTCTCCCTTGGTAAGTGCTACATGCCCTGGCAGATTTTGAGTTTCATGTCCTCTTTTGGAGACTGGATGCCCAAAAGCTCCTTGCTGGGCCTCTGGGCCTCTCCATGCCCTGAGAGCTGTTGTCACAGCAGTGACACTTAGCTCACCTTCTTGAGGTTGTCTCAACAGCTCAGAGTTGTGGTGCTTTTGTCTCCTCTCTGTGAGAAGAGACTTCGCTCAGCCCTGTGCCTGCACGGCCTGAACTGAGCCCTATTCCTGACAGACAGCACAAGCGAGACCTTCCTGATTCTGATGCAAAACAGGGCAGGAAAACTCCTGATTATTAACTTCGAGGCCAGAATGTTTCCATCTGCACAATACAGTAATCTCTATATCATGTCTGTAACTTCTAGGTTAGAGTCTACCGAGCAGATACTCTTGCAGTCATTGAAGGCTTTTGAGCAACAAAAATCCACCACATCCTGAGCCTGAGTAATTACCTGCTGGAACAACTTCACTGTGTTGCGCACTAACACAAAAGCAGCTGGTTTCAGCTTCCAGTATGTAAATCTTGTTTTTCCTCTGTGCCCTAGAAGAGGAAGCCCTCTGCCAGAAAGCATCTCTCTGGAACCAGGTTAGAGATTATGACGAGCTCACCTCCCAGCTCTCTCCTGGCCAAACTAAAGACACTGAACGCCTGCACCCCCCCCAACTCTAAGACAGATTTTCCAGTCCCGAATGATCCTTGTATTTATGGTTTTTTGTCCTGGGCTATGTAAATCCAGACCTGTGCCAGCTCCCTGCCCTGCTCCCCTGTGTGAGGTTTTGCATTAGCAGTGGTGCAGCTACAGCTTCTGTCTGCACCTTCTGCTGAGAAAGCCGTGTAAAAATGCTGCCCTCCAGCAGCCACTGCCACTGGGGAGAAGTTTAAGGGTAGATATTCCGAAGCCTTTGCTAGGGCTGGCCAGGGAGAATTAGGAAAATCCAGTAGCTGAAATTTCAGCAGTGTGTCAGACTATAGTCCCTTTTTTCCATCGTGTATGGACAAAAGTGGTCAGATGTGCTGCCTGATGACTGCTCTACCATGTTGGTGATTAAAGGGATAGAGACAGGCAATGTGGAGCACAAACTGGGGTCTCTGCTGCCCCAGTGTAAACTCTTAGGGAGAGCAGCAAAGTCCCTAAAGATGCTCAGCTGGCCTGGAGGGAGTTACTCTGTGATACCCGAGATGCAAGTCGGGCCGTGTCCTCTATGGCAGGTTTTAAATGTCTGTGCTGAGAGGAGAGACTTTGCTGCTGTCAGCAAGCCAGCGCTGTCACTCTTTAAATAGGTTGGATGAGCCGTGGGATTTGTTGCTTGAAGAATAACTGAACGTGTGTTTTCTGTCATTTTGGGGCACTTGCTGTTCCCTTCTCTCTTAACGTCGGTGTGAAGTGGGCTCCCAGGGAAATTTTACTGTCTCAGAAGGGCTGTATGGTTGATCTTAACACAATAGGTAAGGGAAATGGTTGTAGCCCCAAAAAACATATACCATTGTTGAGCTGAAGCAGAGACAGCGAGCCTTGGTTTATTATTTTTTTCCCCATACGGAGGCAAATTTTGTCATCATATCACTCATGTAACCTTTCAGATGAACTTAGTAATCATGATATGTTTTGGTTTGGCTTCTTTCAGATTAAAACCTTGCCTTTCAGAAAAAGGAAACCATAAGTTAAATAACTCCAAAATTAGGTATTTCTGAAGGATAATTAGTGGTCTTCTTTCTTACCAAAAACAACCCAAGACGGTGCTTTAAATAATACCTTGTAGTTATTACTTCAGTTCTGCTCCAAATGCGACTAATTTAGCAGAATGTTATCAGTACAACGTTCTACATTTCAAACCATAGTTTAGCATATTATCTACGATAATGAATACTATATATCTCCACAACATTTTGAAAAATCAACCAGATCTTATGTCCTAAATCCCCCCATCTGGGTCTCTCTGCCTCAACAGTTGCACCAAGTTGCCTACACACAAATTACTAACCGATCACATTCTTTCATTCTCTATTCTTGCAGATAGGGGGACCCCTGTAAAGTGAACGCAGATATAGATCCCTGCCCCCAGTTATTTCATTTGGATGCAAAAATACCAGAATTATAATCCTCCTACTTAACCGCTTTGAGCAAAAAGCAATTTTTGTTGCATCAAAATTTCTATAGGGTGGCGATTGGCTCTGTGTTTGTAAAAGAGCTCACTGCAAAAACTGCCATTGTCCGCGCAGATTAATATATACTATATAGGGATATATATATATGTGTATACTTATACACAGGCACTGTATATACAGAAAGACACACACACATACTTAGGGGATGTGTATATAACACTCACTTATATACAAATCTATTCCCTGTTATGAAACAATCATCAAGATATAAACAAGAAAAGTTAAATCATGGATGGGCACATTTTCAAGTGCTGCTGGAGGGTTTTATCTACAGTATTGAAGAAGTGCTATCAAAACCTAAACAGGGCACTTACTACAAAGAAATCTTTACGTAAGTGCTGGAAAGGTTTGCCGAGTAACCAGATGTTGTTGCAAAGACACTTCTCCTCCCCCTCTCCCCATTTCTTTCCTTCTTTAATAGTTCGATTAATTCTACGCATAAACCAGGGCAGATAAAAGTTCTAAGCTGCAAACTTCCCCACATCTGGACACTGTCGAAGCCAGATCATTCAGCGGTGCACTTCAGTTGCTTTTAAGCTCCCTCAATAAAATAAAAACTTCCAACAAGTAATGCTGACCTATATATATTTTTGCACTGTAAACACTGACATCTGCGAGCTGCTCCGAGCGAGCACACAGCACTTTCCACCAAGGCAAACGCTTGCCCTTCGCTGTAAGAGAAAGACACAGCTGATGCAGTCGTAGCAGCGTATTCTGCTAAATTCTCAGCTATTTCCAACCCTCTGGCTAATTGCTGTCAGGGGAGAAATCAAAGATCAGCTATTTTGCTGGAGGATGGAAAAATAAACGACCTCTCAGAGTATGTTGCTAAACGTTGTCTAACCAGAAACATTTTTCTACTCACAGAAGGAGAGCAGCAGTAAGGAAAGCAGACCCGGTCTCCTCCAGTAACCCATTTTCTGGATCCCACCAGTGACCAGAAGCCCGGCTTCACGGTGTTGGCCAGTTCATCTTCCCTCGGTGCAGCCAGCCTCCTGCGATTCTGCTGTCAAGCCCGGAGCCCCGGCTTTGCGAGGCTCCCAACTCGGCTTGCCGGGAAGGCGGATCCAGCTGCTAAAGCCCAGCTGTGTGTGGGGTCCGCCCAGGAACTGCAGTTTATGAACAAACCAAGCCTGACCCTCCTCTCGAAATAATATATACAAATATGGGAGGGGGGAGCCAGGGGGAAGAAGGCTGGCTCCAAGAAAAAGAGTTTTATTCTTTTTTTTTTTTTTCCCCTATGACAACGTGGAGCTGCTCCGTACGGCCCAAGGATCTTTGAAGGGGGCCTAACGTCTACTGCATGCATCTAATCAGAAAGGCATGGGTGCTCCTGCATGCCTCTTTTGTCTGAATAAAACATGGAAGGTAATGCTTCAATATGCTGAGCTGCCACTAATCTGCTGCTTCCCCCCCCCCCCCACTTTTAGAAATTAACTCTGTCTTTTAAGTAAGCTTCAGTGGGCTATATATTCAATACGGATAATTGGAAAGTTTAGGGCAGCTTTTTCAAAATGACCACATCAATATGAACTTAACCTAAAGTAGGCGCTTTTGACCCATTAAAGCAGCAGGTTTTAAACATATACGTATATGTTTTCCTGAATCAGGGCCTAAAATAATAACATAGAGCATTTAAATAGTTGCTTTCTCCCCAAGATCTCAAACTGCTTTACAAAAACTTGTAAGGAATATTATCCCCACTTACAAAAGGGAAACTGTGAAACAGCAGAAATCTGATTTACCTTGGTTGTTAATCAATCAGTTGCAAAAGGAGGAGCAAAATCCTCAGACTCTTATCCTGTGATCTACCCCAACCTTTCAGAATGTATTAAAATAATGATCAATGTAATCAAGTATGGCAGAGAAAGAGATGTTGTTATTGAGTTTTTTGCAGCCAAAACGCCTGCCCTAAGGTAAGGCTCATTTTTTATAGCTGTTGATAAATAAACCTATCACTTCTTGATGCATACACAGCATTCTAATTCAATGAGTCTCCAGCTCCTATTTACTTATTTTACGATTAATCTTCTACTTGATTAATCAGTAGGTGGTGGGTACCTGGTGTACCTGCATATGCTTATGTGTATGTGTGATCATTACTTGTGAGTGTTTTGCCCCGCTGGACTTGAAGATCCTTTCTTTGTATGAATCTTTCCAATAAACCGCACCTGCTTGTTTTGTAAACTACATAAATCATTCTGTTATGGAGTTAAATAATGACATCTCTTTTCCCTTCTGTATTTAAAAAGGAACAAGGCGACGTGTTAGATGAGGTACAGACACAGCTGATACATATAAAGCATCTCTCCTGATGCTGTGGCTACACCACCATGCCTCTGCAGAGAGCTGCTTGGTCTGCTTCCACTGGCTTCAGGACACCCAGATGCCAGCCAGCTTGGCCTGTCCTCCATAGAGAAATGGCCACACGTCCCTGGGATAACAGAGCAGAAAGCTATGTGGATGCACTGAGAGGAGGCAGCACCTGGGGCGCACAGAGGACATCCATCTGGAACAAGGAGTCTAGAAACTTGCCTGACCCAGGGAGCTGCCTCTTGCTCACAGCCCTGGAGAACATCGGCTTGAGTCTAAGGAGAGATCCAACATTGCTCTCCCTCCCTTGGCTGTCTTCACATCAAACCGGGCATCTTTCTGTGTGCTGTGTAGTACTAATCTAGAAGGAACAGGTAGGCCTGAGTTACAACAGCTGAAGTATGGCCTTTTCAGACTAAGGACAAGCAAACGTTTAGCAGGCTTTCAGAAAGACGTTATTTTCCAATCAGCATATTGAAACTGCTGAGCGAACAGTGCTATCTTTGGTTGACCTGCCAACTCTCCTCTTTCTGATCACGAGCATTTCAAGACGCCTGCAGATCCCTCAGACTGCCGGTTGGATTTGCAGACATGAGCCCTCCTGTATGTTACAAGGCAGCTGGATAAGGCTCGCATTAGGAACATCACAGATTATTCATGATCTATGGGAGCTCTCTTTAAAATCAGGAAGAATCCCCCGCTGCCTAGCAAAACTCGGAGAGAAATAATGTCCCCAGCAGGAGCCCAGAGGGGCTTTAAACAACGGCGGACATTGACAAAACACGCTGTATGATTTGGAAGTGCAAGGGAGGCAAGGGATATTGTTTTTTTAGCGGCAGGACCTGGGAAAGCAGCAAGGAAGCGTGCACAACGTCCCTGCAGCCAGGCACCCCGAGACACAGGAGGTGCATTTTCCAAAAGCCCAGGCAATCCCAAACAACTTCTGGGCCAAATCAAGCCCTGTAAAATGCTTCATCCTGTCTGTAGAATAATCTTAGGGAGAGATTTTGGGCCAGAGCTCATTGAAATGAGAGGAATGGCAGTAGCTGTTCCATGCGATGGCATCTTTACAAGGCAGTTGAGTTTCTACAAGAAGCTCTGCAAGGGGAAGCTTTTGGGGAGCGATGTTCATCCTGCTCTTTCTAAACAGCTGTACTTATTTCTGGATGGTGTTAGACCTGCTGCTTGGTAAAACACGGTGTCGTGGTGACATGGGCGAGGGTTTGCTTGCACGGCCTCTGCAGGCTGCTTTCTGCACTGAGGGAAACTGTCTGCTCAGCCCTTGCTGCATGTAAGATTGCACAGAGCTAGATGTATCCTCCCATAATCTGTGTTTTTGGTCCAGTGAGTTGAGACTACTGCAAGCCTCATTTGCAAAACAGGAAAAGTGTGAGCCTTAGAGCTTGTTCCTTTCCTAACGCTATAGTGTGAGTGACCCTGGGTTGAGCAGAGAGCCAGGCAGCACGTGCCCCACTGACCTAGGCTTTTCTCTAACCAACAGCTCTGTTCTGGAGACTCTGCTTGTTTCTCAGACCTTATCCAAGGAAAAATGGAAACTAAAAAACCACCAGAGTTACTTGGGGAAAATTAAGAACTCTGGGATTTAGCCTGGAGTGTCTAAACTCACATTATAGAGTTTTGCTTCCACAAGAGAACACAGTGACCTTTGGACTAAGGCACTGGGGAGGAAGAAGAGATAAATGGTTATTTTTATTGTTGACTTGTTTATGCCTTTTGGTGTAAATCCTCCTGCTCCTCTATTAGCGATCTGGACAACCTCATAATTCAAGATGCACTGAAAGCTGGATTTAGGCTGAGGAAGGGAAGGTCTCCACAGGGTGATTTTTAAGTTGCATTGTAGGAGCAGTTTTCCCCAAGTTCTCGTTTAGGAGCTGGAAGATGTTTGCTAGAGAAATAAAATAAAACACTGGCCACCTGAAACAATATAGCATATATTTAAGAGAAGGTTTCAAACAGCCTGGGTTTCCACTCTGAGAGGCAAGGCTTTGCAATCAATCAATAGATTTGAAGCTCCCAACGTAACCTTCCTGTGACAGGGGACACGAAGGGAGAGAAGGGGAATAAGGGAACCATGTAGCCATGTCCCAGACAGTGTTAACACAAGGGCCAAAGCTCCTGAGCTTCGGTGGGCCTCCTCCGTGCCCCACAGACCCCAGAGAACATAGCAGGGGCATTTGGTTTCAAATGACTGACCACAGCAAAAGGTGTGGGGTTCACTTCTGCGTCAGAAGATGTTCCCTTGGCCATCTGAATTGCTTGCACATTACATGACTGGATTATTATCTGTTGCATCTGCTTCGTTCCTTTTAACCTGTTGATATCAGTAGTGATGTTGGGCTTCGGATAAGGTCCATGAGTGTTTCTGTTGTGAAGAGGATTTGCCTTATACTTCAAAGTTTTAAAAGGCAGGTCTAAGGAAAATGCCTACATGACAGGATCGTGGACTCAGTGTCTATTAGCGAGCAGAAATCCATACTCTTAATTTATGTGCACATATCATGTGCTTGTATTGAACTACTTCCAAGTTGTCCTGGCAGTTAATTAAAGCCCAAGAATTTCAGTGTCATCACTTCTGCATCTTATAAGCATGGCCTTGGTTTCACTGCACTCTCAGCAACGGTTGCCTGAGAAGGATGCGCATCCTGTGCTATGGATCTGATCCATCTGGCATCTCCATCCTGTGTTCACAAGGACACGGGCTCCAGTCCTGGTGGGGCTGAATAAACTCAAACACCATTGCCTAGTGGACACTGAAGGTGCCCATCGCTTTCTGGAAAAAGCTCTTGTTACCTCCTCGCTGTCACAGTTTCACCGTGTTTTGGTGTTTGAGCTCACGTACATGGTGGTATGGTTTGTGCTCCCTGCTATCACCTCAGGGAAAATATCGTGACTTGACCTCCGGCATTTTCCATTCTCTTCCTGCAGCTTGTCTCAGCTTTGATGACCAGATAGCACGACAAGTGTGATCAAAGCCAGCAATGCATCCCGAGGGACACAGCTACAGCTCCCTTGGGCACAGGTGGCCTTGTCTGCATTGCCACAAGCACTTCTCCTTAGCTCTGCCAACTTCTCCGTGTTTCTGCATCTCAGCCGATGCT
This sequence comes from Pampusana beccarii, assembly GCA_013399365.1. Taxonomy (NCBI): domain Eukaryota; kingdom Metazoa; phylum Chordata; class Aves; order Columbiformes; family Columbidae; genus Pampusana; species Pampusana beccarii. The sequence continues at coordinate 136,335 of VWYH01001394.1, forward strand.
TGTTTCGGTAGCCACACAGGATAAAGGCATTTTGTAATTGATGCCAGGCTTTTATTGGAGTCTTTCTGTAGTCCAGAAACACTGGCTTAAATTCTGACTACCCTCAGGCTGTGTGCAACAGGTTCCTTGACCAAAGCTGCATCAAGATTAAGTAAAGGGCTATTATAATTTGCTCATCTCTACCTTCACAGTGCTATTGAGGGCGTATTTTTCCCCCTGTTCAGTTCTGCCCCAAATCTTCTTGCTTTCTCCCTATGAAGTTCTGATTTTTTCTCACTGCTCTCTTTTTGCTGCTTTCGAGGCCACTTCCAGTAAACTTTCATTCATACTATTGATGTGCTTTTACAGATTCTTTCAAAAATGTGGATTAGTTTTGGTTTTCTAGTTTGTATGCATGGATCCAGTTCTGCTGTTGCTGAAATGGATGGAAACCATCACTACCAATTTCAGTCAGAGTGGGATTGGGTGCTTTCTTTTCCCCATGAAAGACACCCAGGTCTCTTTTCCAGTCTCCACTTACCTTTCCACGAGTTTTTCTTTCCCTGAGTAATTAACAAAATGTTGATTTTTCTACTGCTTAATGGCCGTTTCACACAGCCATTTAGATGATGGAAATACGTCTATCAGGAGCCCAGACTTACATGAGGAGAGAGGATTTCCCATTTCTTCTTTTTGAACCTATTTTACCCCTTGGTCTATTCCATGCTGAAGCAGCTACTCATGCATTCTACTGACAGTTCCTCAAAATTGTTTCATCCACTGTGTTTTCTTAGGGAACCTCAGCAAGCGCTGTTTTCTGCTCCATCCATCCTACCAATGACATCAGATGCAACAGATGCCAGGGTCTTCAGTGGGGATCAGCCTTAGAAGACCAAAAGCATAAGCTGGCATCACTTGGGCTGCCAGTCACCTCCGTTTAGCAAGAACCTTCAGGTCTGGAGGAATCTCTGTAGAGGGAAGCATGAACAGTTTGACAGCCTGACTCATGATCTTTGTATTCTATTATTATTACTAGTAGTGAAATTATTATAGGATCCAGGAACCTGAACCACAGATCAGGAATGTGCTTTCAAAGGGAAACTCCTGGCCATCTCGCTTTAGCTTGTGCTGCGAGGCAGTCCTAGGGCAGGCTCACACTGGACTTTTTCCAGCAGCAGCTAAACTGGAAGGTATGAAGGGTGGTCAGTCCCCAGCAGCGGGCCAGAAGCACCCTGAAAAAATCCCTAAAATACATGTGGTGTGGTTGGTGGCTTCTCAGCTCCAGCTGCGTTGCTCCACGGATCTACCTACCATTACTACTTCTATCATTATCCTCGTACATACATAGTGTTTTAACTCTTCTCCACATCTCTTAGAAGTGTTAAGAAAATTCAAAGCTGAAAATAGCTTTTGAAATGACTGAATGTTAGACTTGCAAAATATGACTGTACTGATAATGTTTTTTCTATAATAAAAACATTTGGTACAAAGTATGATATCCTGTATGAGCTTCACATAAACACTTCCATTATATCACTGATATGGATCAGAAAAAATTCAGTATGCACATCCTGCAAATGCAAGTGTAATTGATACAAGGTATGTATCGTAATGTACATCTTGAGTAAACATAAGAAAACCATACCCTAATGGAAAACAGACTTTGTCTTAGAACGTGCAATCATGCCTTTACATCTAAACTGGGCTTTGGGTTTAGAAAACAAATCTTAAATCAGTCCTATTCAAAGGACAAATCACAGTTCATGTATTTGTAAAAAACTTTTGTTCTAGGAGAGTCTTTTATGAAAAACCTTGGGAAACTCCATCCAGCTACAGTGGTGGAGGGGTGGGAAAGGAGGGATTGAGGTATCAGTTCAAACAATCTGAGGAAAAAGTTGAATAAACATTGAAGACAACAGAATAGAAACCAGACGCCAAATATTAATTCAGGGGGTCTTCAAAAGGGATTTTGAGATTTATTTTAATTGTTGTTGAAAGAAAAAGATTAATTTTTGGATGAAAAATGTATGCAAATACTGCTCCAGTCAACACTAGAAAAACCATTTCCTACTCACAGCAGAAAAAAAGCAAAGAAACCTATAATATCAACTCTTTAATCCCCCGAGGTGGCCTGTAACCTGGGCTTCAAAAGGGCAGGAAGAGCAAAAAAAGCTACATGAGAATATAAAAAATGTAGTCCCTGAATCAAGAGACATGAATCTGGTGTAAAAATGGGAACTCTCAAGGGAGTGATGTGATATATAAACCAGAGAACGATGGGTCTGCTCCCGAGCATCCAAAATGATGTTTGGCATAAAAATAAACAACGGAGGCTGTCCCAGAGCTGAACCTGGGGAATTTTAACTCCTTGGATGCCCCCTGGGGAAACGTGGTGGGGTGGGATGGGGTTTGGTGTGAGCCGAAGAGCTGGCGGGTAGGAGAACACGGCTCTGGGTGTCCCATGGCTGCCTGGACGGGGCCAGTGGAGGAGGCAGCGTGGGCTTGAGGGTGAGTAACAGCCAACACAGCACGACCGAGTCCTTTGCTGCCTGCAAAGGGGTGAGAGCAGAGAAAAAGTACTTGTGCGCTTTAAAAATAAAAATAACCCGAGCTGCATGATGTTAACAACATCCAGCGGGAAAGTTAATAGCTGCTGGGAGAGGCTCTGTAAAGCAAAACGACAAGTTGTCCTGCTAAGGAGGGAAAATAAGACACAGCATGGGTGCATCAGAAACTCTTCAGTGGCCTGAGAGCTAAGAGAGGAGCAAGAGCAAAAATAAATCTCAGAAATAAACATTTACAAGTGTTTAAGTGAGGATCAGCACCCAAGGGATGGTGGAAGGTCTGTTCCTCGCCTGGACAGGAGCTCACGCTGCCTGGCTCCTCTAACAACGAGAGGCGCCTTCACCCCCGTGTTCGCGAAGAGGTGCCCACCCCCGGGGGACATAACGAGGCACTTTTTTTGGCAGAAAGGTGGGCAGGACGCCAACAGCCTCGAGAGGGCTTCGATCAAGCCAATCGATGAACTTCCCCCAGGGAATGCGGAGGGCCGGCGGGGTTCCCCTCGCCTCAGCGCCGGCCCCCGGGCGGGCACACACACCCCCCGGGCGGGCACACACACCCCCCGGGCGGGCACAACCCCCCCCGGCGGGCACACACACCCCCCGGGCGGGCATACACACCCCCCGGGCGGGCACAACCCCCGCCGGCCGCTCTCTCTAGGACCTGCGATGAGTTTGCCCGCCGGAGCCGGCCTCAGCGCCTGCGCGGAGGAAGGCGGCCGGGCGCTTTATAGCCATGGAGAGCGCCGAGGCCGAGCCCAGCGATAGCCGCCCGGAGGAGGACGGCGCCGCGCCCTGCAGCGGCCTCCCGCCTCCGGAGCAGCCCGTAGCCGCGGCGGCCACGGTGAGGGTGCGGGGGGAAGGCGGCGGCGGGGCGGCGTCCTTCCCTCGGGCCGCCGGCCTCTGCGCGGCCTACTCCGCCCGGGCCGAGCACCGGGCTTTCCTGAGCGCGCTGCCCGCCCGCCGCGCCGCTGGCCCGGGGAGGGGTGCGGTGCTCGGCCGGCGCGGAGAGGCCGGGGCCGGGCGGTAGCGGGAAGGGGCTGCAGGTGGGATGAGCTCTCACACTGCGTGCCCGGGGCCGAGCTGTGCACACCGTCCCTCCGAGCAGTGGGGTTCTCTCCCTTCCAGTCCCTCTCGGGCTGCTGTTACAGGGATTTTTGTGCCGTCTGCCCTTGTCCCCTGTTGTTATTTTTATTTCTCATTTTTTTTGCCCGCGCCCCTCAGTTTCACGAGTAGATCCCCTTCCCTGCTGAATTCAGCTGGAGGTTCCTGGAGCTCTCTCTGCCTTTCCAGGGTGGGCGTGCGGTCCTGACCGACTCTGCCTGCCCGTGTGTGAAAGATAACGATCCTGCTCCGAGAGATAAAGAAAAGCATCTCAGTCCGGATGTGTTCTGTTTCCTGTGAAAGGGGAGAGGTGGTTACATGTGTCCCAGGTGTCCTGAGGAGGAATTCACCGGTAGTTGGGAAGTGTTTGGGTAGAAAGTGCAGGGGTTTGTTTGTTTTTAAAAAAGGTTACTTTGTTACCTGTACAGAAGATTACTACTTTGTTCTTTATCTTCCTGGGTCATGATGACTTTTGGTATCCAGAGTTATCTATTTGTCAGCTTTGAATTTTTTTTTTTTCTCCTCCGAAAACAGGCTTTCTGTTTTTTGTTTGCAAATGTGATGCATAACATAGGTATAAAATGAAGCCCTGCCAAAGCCTTTATCCTGTAGAGACCTGTCTTATTTGAACAAATGTGGTGTGAGAGAGAAGGGGAGGCAGGGTTAGTAGCCTTTGCCTTGTGTGGCTAATGTTACATGGATCTTTATTTTCCTTCTCTAAAAAGATGGAAGACTGTTTGGCAAAAAAAATGGAAATCGCTGTTTCAGAAGCCGAAAAACGAACTGGGAGGAATGCCATGAACATGCAAGAAACATACACTGCTTACCTCATTGAGACGAGGTAGGTGATGAGAGCTCACTCTGAGTGCGTGGATGTGCCATTCTAAACCGTCTCTCTCTCCTTCCCCAAAAAACATTAAGGTACAGTTGATGGGAGGATTTAGTTTGTTTATGATTTGTTACGTGGTTATCAACCTACTCCAGAGGAACTTTTCACATGAAAACTTGGCATATGATCTCCAGTATTAGTGCTGGTGTTGTGTAACTCTATACTGTAATTTTTCATTTGGAGCTAGGTGGAAAAAATGTGTGCTCGAAAGATGCTGCTTTAATATGGTGTCAGCAACTGCTTGGTTATTTCTTAGACATGGATTGCATAAATTTATATACGTAGGTATGAGGTTGTATGTGAGAGAGGTTGTGCATTATGGTCTAAAGTAATGGTTAGGCTTGTTTGGGATCACAAGAAAGTAAAGGAAGGCTCGTGACTTTTGTCATGTGGTGAAAATTTAGTGCTCCACTAATATTTGAAGTGATTTACTTGATCTGATCACCACATACTCCTTGTAGATGCTCTAAGGGTTAGGATTAATTAACTGTTTCCTTCCTTCATACTAGCTTAAACTTTCACTTACTGCTTTAAATCTTCTTGTGATAGTAAGATCAAAAATACAAATAAACACTCCTTTTACCACAAAGACAGCTTGCAATTTGAAGTATTGAGTAGTGAACAAATCTTTAAAATCTCTTCTAACTTATAGTTACTTCCCAAACAGCCACAGATGACTCCTATTATGCAGGATCATGTTACTCAGCTGAAGCAAGAATTTCAAAATCAGATTTTATTAGGAGTTTTGTTTCTCTCTTCTTTATATTAACAGTTTTAACTTTTAGGCCTTGCCTCAGGAGTGATCTGCTGTACAGATAAACCTTCTGAAACAAAGCAGTTGCATTTTGCAAAGGCAAAGCATTCAAATTGTAATATTATCATGTAAGTCTTGTAGTTATTAGTTAAATGGCTTCTTAACTTGTCTAACCAATGAAGGGACACACCAGTCATGCTAACTGCAGACCTACTGGGATACATTTACTATATTTTGCTAAGCTTTCAGAATAAAATCCAAAATAGACATACGTGGCACACATTGTATTTTTTTAATATTGTAGCTCTTTGGCAGTTGCTCAGATGTTTGAAAAATACTTCTACAGTACATTGGTATTAAAAATCACATTCTCACATAAGTAATGTTGTTTTTCTTTTCATTATATTTCTGAAGGAAAAGAGAAGAAAATCAGAATAATTGGTGTCTAACTGTGGTGTGAAGTGTACTCTGGGGGCATCTTTACACAGCTCTGGAACACACTGACTGCAGCATCTCCTTTCCCAGTCATCCTTACGTTACTTTAGTCTTACTCCTGCTGGCCTTTCCACGTGGTTCTTTCAGTGGCAAACCTGTGTTTTGCTGCTCAGATTGCTTTCTTTCATTAAGATTTATTCTGTGGTCAGCAAATACCAAGACCAATTATATGTTTGTCACAGGACTATTGAAAATGTGGGTTTGTCACATCTCTAATAAAGTAGGTTCTCTATTGCTTTTGCTGAGAAGGCAAAATTTCTTGCATAAATATAATTGCTGGCTATTAAACGTGCTTCCTGCTGAGCCTGTAGCTGTAGGTGGGCTTCACAGCAATTTGTCTGTGGGTAATAGGATACTTTGTAGCAGAAGAATAAAACTCAGTTTATAGTACTATGAAAGGAAGACCACTTAATAATAGCTGTTTTACGTTTATGTGAACTGGGGTTCCACTGTTACTGCTATCTAGGATTTAATTTCAATTTGAATTGGGGAATTGCATGCATCTGGGTGAATAAGGGACACAAGATGGATGCAATTACAACCACTGTATGTTTGTTACAGAACAGGAGCTGAGCACCTAAACTTTTAACATGTTAATTTCATTAGCACTGATGAAACTGTTTTCAAAATGAAAGTGATAGTGCTGGTTCCTTTTTCTTTTCAAAATGCAAATAACAGCTCTCACGTTTTCATGTGACTTTTGTGTGTTTTGGGGTTTTTTTTAAGTGATATTACACCTCCACATAGATCTCTTTCTTTGAGACAAAACAAACTCTGCTGCTGTAGACTGCAGAGCCTCAGCAAATTCCAAGGGTCATGCTTCCTGAAAGCATCTCGTTTATTCTTGGTTTACACCTTTCTGCATTAGCTAAGTAGATTTTTGTGGTGAGCCATTTCCGTTCAATTAGTCTTGAAGTCAGTTTGTGTAGTTTAATGGAAGCTGTGGAACAGTTATTTAAAAATAACTTAGTTTTTATATTCTTCCTGTGCAAACAGATGAACACTTCCACCTCTTTGTGGGAAATGGCAGTAAGGCAAATACAAATTCTTAAAATGTCTAACTAAATATTCCTTCATGAAATATAGGTGCTCTGCATATCACTTGCTTTCTATAAGGGAAATTGAACATATCCAGGACCTCACTTAAATTCAGATTTGCTTGCTTTTTAGAAGTTTTGTGTCTTATACTGGAGTCCGCATGGAACTTCAAGAATGGGGACAGTATAAAACCCAGAATTTGACTCCTGGTCTTGTGCTCTTTGTTTTCCATGACAGAGCTGAAAGTTGACCAGAATGCAGAGCACCTCTAAGTGTTCTGTGTTGATGGACTTTTAATTGTAGTACATACAGGGATGCCTTTTTTCCTGTTCTCCTTCAAAGTAAACAGTTTCTTCTGTAGTGGTAGGACATTTAGCTATTTAGTTAACTTTGTTTCCCTCCCTGCTGACTTTCTGGCCTGGTCCTCCTGGTCATGAAACTTGGTGACTTAGAGGTTTTTGTGTTTGTGTGGTTTTGGTAATTGTTGTTATGTGTTGGTTTTTTGTTTGTTTCTTTTTTGTTTTGTTTTGGTTTTTTGTTAATGTGGCTTTGGGAAAAGGTAACACACTTTATGCAACCTGGTAGCTGACTACTTCATAGCGGGATCCCTGGTTTCCAGCCCTACTACACTTATCTTCCTTTTGATGTAATTTGACAGGGTGGTTCACTGTATTTGCTTGTTACTCCCACAGTATGGCTGGGGAAGTTACTCATTATATTTCTGCTTTCAGTATTTGGAAAGTTTTCCATCAGTTAAATGGTGATGTGAGTGATACCTGCTTCTCCCGTAAGGTGTTGGATTGTGCATCCGAAGTGTAGAGACTTCTAATGACAGTTTGTGTGAGAGAAACGAACTTTTATTATAAACGAGTAGCCAGTTCAGTGGTAGCAATGCTGCACCATAGGTCTTCAGGAGTTTTTGCTTTGTTGTATTTTAAGTTACTTTCCCAAAGTCTCCTGTTCCACGTTGGCCTCAGCGAAGAGCCCAGGCACGCGTTTCCTGGGGAGAGGCATGCAATGGATGCTCGTAGAGGTCTGCTGTCTTCTGACAAAACAATGAAATGCAGATTTTGGTCACTGAGGATCAGGAAGACTTGCCTGTTCCCTCCAAAGGAGGTATTAGGTAAAAAGGAAGAAAGTCTGAATTCAGCATGAGCTTTAAACTGCAAAGTCAAGAGATGAAAGACGATGGAGGAATGAAAATTTACTGCTGCTTTATACTTAATTGATACAATGAATCATTAACCTGCCTAGTGGATGTATAATTTAGTTAAATAGAGCAAACTGTTTAGGTGACAGTATAAAAAACCAACCAAACAAAACACCACCAAAACCAACTAAGCAACCAAACAAAACCCACCTGGCTGTGGAAATCTTCAGACAAGAGAACTGCCTCTTTGCCATACAGCTTGCCAGGTAACTTCTGGTGGTTTACAAAGTCTGTAGTTAATCTGTAATGATTGCTCTTCTGTCTGTTTAGAGGCCTAAATACAGAGACCATTTCTAAATAGCTAACGGAAAAAGTTGCCAAGCCGTTCGCAGTGTTATTCCTCTGCAGAGGGTGAACCTTGTCTGCTGTAGGGGACTGAAGTGTCACTTCTTGTACGCTGGAGAGTCAAAGGCTGAAACCAAAGTTACTGCTTCTACGATTGAAGAGGTGATTACTTTTACAAGGAAATAACTGATATATTTCCTCCTTGTCTGATTTAATATTTTGCAGCCATTCCTCTTTTTTATTTCATTCAGAATTGTTTAATGGCTTAAGATAATTAGTTTTAAATGGGGGATGGGAAGAGGTTAATTAGATGGACTGAAGTTCTCACATTGGCACTTTGAATTAAATCAAATGAATGTGACTTTTGGAGTAAGGTAATCTTCCAATCGCTTATGATAACATCAGTTATGAATGCAAAAGCTGAAGGTTTCAATTTTGTCTTTTAATTTTTTTTCGGGCAGGTTGGTTCATTCAGTGAATAACGTACATTGTTAAAACTGTTCTTGGAGGAGAAACATATGGTTTTCCTGCCTGAAGACTGTACAAGTATTATATTGTGTTTTTAAAACCAAAACAAATTGAGAAGTTTGACTGAATGTCAACAAGTGATTATAATCTTAATTGAAATTGGTCTGCAGTACTTGCATTTAATGGTGGAGTTCATAATGTGGTCTAAAAAATTAGATGGTAATGAAGGTATTAAGTGTAATGAGTACCTTTGTGGATTTCTACTTCCTTTCTGGAACGGGGTTCCTGGGGAGAAATGCTCTTGTAATTGGTGATATTTTATGGTCTCATATGTAACCAGGTGGAGACAATTTTGGTGTGATTAAAAAAAATTATTTCTCTCATCTTACTTGCCTGTCCCAAATCCATCCACGCAGTTTCAAACACTTATTACCTCGTTTGAAAGGCAGTGGGGTGGACGCAGGCTTGTAACTGAGGGCTGTACAGCACTTTCCCACTGCAGCTTTGTTCTCTCTAGAGAGCAGAATCTGGCTGCTTTTACTTTATCAAAGCCTGGGTGGAAAGGGGATCTTAAATTAAAATAACTTCAAAATATGTTTTAAATTTATTAAAATGGGTTAACTAGAAGTCATTGTTTCTTTGTTGGGAGCTACTCAGCTGCCCTTCTGAAATGTGTTCCCCCTCCAGTAGCTAAAAGTTGCTAAACTGACATTTAACAGCGTGTTGGAGAGAGAAAAAAACAAACAAGCAAAACCCCAAAACACAGACAAAACAAAAATGAAACAAACAAACCACACAAAACCCCAACCAAGGCTACTGGAGTGGGTGCTGCTGGTGGCAGAGGCGGCAGGGACGTCTGTCTGTCCTGCAGAGATGGGACAGTGTGGTGGCAGGTTCTTGCTGAGGCCCAACTGTTAGGGTGCAGCTTTTTGCAAGAGGATGTTGGGCAGAGAAAAGCATCCAGACATTTCTATGGGCAAGTGTCTGTCTTCGTGTTTTACTGTCACATTTGCTTGCTTTACCTGTTGTCTCTTAACTGCTTTTCACCCAAAGCAAGAATTACGTTATATAAAGATAAAAGCAACAACTACAACCAGAAAAGGCAGCATTCTCGCTTCTAAGACGGTGAGAATAAATGCGTGTTAGAATAAAGGAAGTAACTGTGATCCGAGAAGAGAAATAACACCAGGCTGCTTAACACAGACTACGTTGGGGAAGTTGGATCAGATACCGCCTAGTTAAAAAAAGAATAAACTATGCAGGCAGGTTTGACCTTCAAGGTTCTCTGATAGTAATTTAGCCTTTTTCTTCAGGGTATAATGTAGGGCTCGTGTGTCCCTCATAAGGGTTGTGAAGCCTGATTAACTTAGGGAAGTCTAGCTTGTTATCCACTGGTCTGCTTTGTCAGAATTAATTGACAGTGGGCTTGAGATCTAGTAAACTTCCTTAGTTTGAGTGTGAGGAGGGAAGATGTGGTGACATGATCTGCTCTGGCAGTTGCTTCCTTCCTCCTTGAGTTCTTGAGGACCCTTGTGGACACACAGCTTGAAGTAACAGGGTGCCTGCATCTCTGTTGTGGGGTGGTGGTGTAGGACTAGGCTTCTCTATAAAGCTGTTGTCCTTCCCTGCTGAAGTGCACCCTCCTAGATCTTTTAAAAATTTTTGGTTCCTATTTAATTTTCTGCTTGATAGTTGTGTGTGTGGACTGAGATGTTAATATTCCAATTATTGTGGGTTTTCAAAAAAAAAATTAAATAACCCATGTGTCCTTGTTAATTCTGACAAAGCTGATATAGCAGACATATTGAGATTTTTATTTTTTCACAGTAAAGGCTCCACAGCTCTTTGCTGCTTCTAGTTTGTAATTAATTCTGCAAAACAATGATGAAGCTTTAAGAGCATAATTTACAATGGAACATTCTCTTGTCAGAAGGCTGTGATCTCTTACAATGACAGCTTACTGATGGTGTGTTGACCTGAACCCTTACAAACCGTAAAATGAACCACTACGCTATTAAAATATGTGGTGATTCTACTGGTGTATTTACCTCTCTTTGCTATTTATAGGATAGGAATATGAAATGTAAGTGCATCCTCTTCTAACCTGTAATCTGTACTATGGAAGTAGAGTATATGTAGTTCCCCAAACAGACATGAATCTGTGAAGCCACTTTTACATTTCTAAAGACATTCTTGAATTCATTTATTTTTCTCCTGTTAGTTTATAGCAGAGCACTGTTCTTTAGTTTTCCCACACTTGTGGTGTTAAAACTGTTGAAACTTATTTAATAATGTGACTCTCCTAAATGCAGGAATTGGGAGTTCTAAGGAAAATACAGATTAACTTTTACACAATAAATCTGACTTGGCAAAAATGGGTGTGTGGAGGAATGGCAAGCCAGAGCAGGGTGAGTTAAGGCAGATCAACTACGGAAGACAAGCTACCTAACTTTATACCGCTAATATGTATTGCTGCAATTGTGTTTGATATGTTGGTGCCATGTTGAGGCCACTTACAAATGCATACTACCAACATTTGGGATAATTCTTTTCTAACATCTTGTGAAGTTGTATTTCTACCGAATTGCACTTGAAAACAGAGTAGGAATGTCTGGACCAGAAACTTCCTTGAAAGATAAACTTTTCGTTCTTCCCTGTACTGACCTTGTTGATATTATGAGTTATTCAGAAAGTGATAAATATAAGATCAGACTTGAGCTGGATTGGGAATGGATTGGGTTAGAGGCAAAAGACAGCACTTAAGTACACACTGTGGTGAAATGGAACAGCTAAAGGAACTTTTCTAATTATTTTGTGTTCAGGAGGTGGAAAACTTTAGGTTTGAAGTTGCCCGTGTCAGTGTAAGCCCATAGAATAAGTGGAGAAGAAAAATAATTTTGGCTAGCAGTACTTTTCCTTAGGGGCTCATCTTGATAAGAAAAATAAGAATGATATTTAAAAAAGTAAATTTTCTTCTTGCAGTTTACCCTTAGTGGTAAGTTCTTAAGCCTCTGTAACTTTACTGTCTGCCTGGAATGTGTTAGGCCGCCATAACCCATCAGTGGGGTGTGCACAGCCAGCCTGCCTCTAGTTATGAGGTGATGCAGTCAGTCTTAAACTTCAGTTAAATTTTTAAAAAGATGAATAATGAAACTCTCCTATTACAGAAAAATGGAAACTGGAAGGAAGAACTAGTTAAACACGACTCCTGAGCCAGTCCCAGGGTTGCATTTGCTGTGGCCAGGAGGTGGTTAAGTGCTGGAGTGACACACATTTGATAGCAATGGGCCAAGTGCATCCTCCAAGTTTGGTGGTTGTTTTTTTTTTTTCTTCTTCTCTTTGTCTGATAGAACATGCATTATATTATGGAGAACTCCGTGTTCTAGGTCTAAGATGTGGATCTATAATCTTGCTGCCTTTAGAGCAAGGGTGGCCGCAGTCTGCCTCGCTCTGCAGTGTGCCTGCCTGGCTCCACGTGAGTCTCCGGTGTCTTCCTGCTGGTGCAGCAACATCTCCATCTGCAGCACGGATGGGTCCTCCTGGTGTGTGGCTGGGTTCTCAGGGCAGTTCTGGCCCCTCTGTTTCTTGTCTCCCTATTAATGTTTGCATGTGCAGTATGTTCTCAGACTGCACCCACGTAATCTGATGTACTGATGGTGGCAGTCGTGATAATAACCTGTGCAGAAGTAGTGCTCTTGAAACCTGTGGTGTCAGTCAGTGCAGCTGGTTGGCAGCTGCTGAGGCTGGAGAGTAAAAGGGTCCCTGATTCTGAAGTACTTTTGTGTGAGCATCTTCAGGGGCCAGATTGTTTACCAAACTCTGCTAGGAGTTTCTCTTTTAAGAAAGTGAGGTTTGTGCCTTCAGCTTTCAACAAAACAACTGAACTTCCAGGGCATAGTAGCTTAATTCTTTATCTATTCAAACTTACCTCCAACTCAGCAATAGTACAAACACTAGATACCTGCTTTTACCTGAGGTGTTCTTGAAATGTTTAAAGTTGTGTAGTGTTTGTGTAGGGAGAAATGCTGCACAGCTTGTCATTGCAGCACTGAGCCTACGCTCTTCAAAACTCTGTTTGCAAGTCGCAACTTTGAGTTGAAATACTCTTAATCGGGGAGAATTCTATGGGATACTGGCAGTACAATTTAGTGGCTGTCAGCAGTGTGCTCACCTTTTTTTCTTAAGTCAGTCTCAAACAGTTTTAATCTGCAGCAGTTTGTGTTGAATGCTTATGAATACATCCTTTCTTCTTCCTCCTTGTGAATTTCTTTTTCCTACAGATTCAGTCACCTGGAATAAATGTCCTTTCCACAAGGCAAGGATAGATAAACAGAAAATGCTCGGCCTTACTAATTTAAAAAAGATTGCTTTTTGCATAATTCTGTATTAAATTACTTTAACCTCAAGATGTAACCATGCTTTTAAACAAGAGGGTGTAGCAAGGCTGTTCTTTTCTAATGAGAGTTCAGAAATGCATGACAAAGGCTTCTTGTGTTTTATTTAACTGTATGGAATAATTGGGGCTGCCCTGGAGCGGGATTGTTTGTTTTTTTCGGTAAGGTCATTAGAAATCCAACCTTGAAGGTTAAGAATAGCTTAAAAAAAAAAAAGTGTGCTATTTACATGTTTTTAAAACTTTACTCCAGGAAGTTCCTATGAACTCAAGAACTGCATAGCCTGGTTTCTGCTGGAAGAAATAATTTAGTACTCTGTTCTGAGTATCATAGGAGTAAGTACTTGTAGTTATGGGCTCCCCAGTACAAGTGGATGTAGTGAAGCAAGTCCAGTGAAGGGCCATGAAGGTGATGATGAGCGAGGAGTATCTGATGTTCAGGGAGAGGCTGAGAGATATCACCTTGCTTGGTGACGTTGGCTTTAAGTTTTCAACAATTTTGAGATGCATCAGTTTTGTACCTGCTTACGCTATCTTTAGCTAGTTTGTTAAACTATGTCTGTAGTACTTAACTATATAAAGATATCACTTTGAACCCAGAAAACTGGAGATGCTTTGAAATTTGTGAAAATGTCCTTTAAAATTTCTAAATATTAAAGTGTGGATTTTTTAACTATTCCAGCTGTTGCAGACAAGACAATCTTTATCCTCTGAAGTGAAGGCTTTCCCATTGAATAGTAAATTCCTTCTTGTAATACTCTGTATCCTGCAGCTGCTTAAGAAATTCTGCTGGCTTGAAGCCTGACACTGTTCCAAGAGAAATATGTCTAATTCTGTAGTGATGTGAACTAAGTCACTTGTGTGGCTCTCTACTTGACTGTGACCTACCTGTTTGTTTGTGGTGGGATGAAAATGTGTTGACTTTTTCCTAAAAAGAAAAAAAATGCATGCTATCAGGCAGAAATCAGAAATATTTTTAAATTAATATATGGATGTGAAATTAATTAAGGTTAGTTTAAATTATAGGCAAGTTATGCAGTAATCATTACTGGGGAACTGGTTTTAGGACCTTTGCTATAATTGTGCTGACAGTATGAGGAAGGAGTTGATAGCTTACTAATGCTTGAATTTGCTGTTTCATCTTTCAGAGCTGTTGAGCCCCAGAGTGAGGGACAATGTGCCCCAGTGGACTCCCTGTGGCGACGTTACAGTGAATTTGAGTTACTGAGGAATTATTTGTCGGTCACCTATCCACATATTGTTGTTCCCCCTTTGCCAGAAAAAAGGGTAAGGAAGCTGAGGCTGCAGCTTGCTTTGTCTTATTTGCTATTTATTTATTATTAACACTCTTCTGTTTAAATAGGCTGACTTTGTTTGGCATAAGCTATCAGCAGATAATATGGATCCAGACTTTGTGGAAAGAAGAAGAATTGGTTTGGAAAACTTCTTGTTACGTGTGGCTTCGCATCCTGTTCTTTGCCAAGACAAAATCTTTTATTCATTTTTAACACAGGTAAAGTGGTGTGCTTTCTAAATACATTCATTAACAATTATTTAAGATAATGTCCTTTTGCTCTTCTTCCCTGCCATTGACCCACAGCTTGTTCTGTGTCTAGAAGAATAGACAGCATGAGTGAACTTGAGGTGGATGAGACTTGTCCATCTGAAGACTTTTTAACAGCCCACTGCAGTTGTACAACTGGGCTTCTGATGTACCTTGTGGCATTTTTCCAGTCTAGTTCTAAGGTTCTGAAGAGAGAATTTCCACCTCTTTGGAACAGCATATTGGGAACTTAACGTGTATTGGTTAGGAAAGCTTCCCTAGGACTAAAGCTGAAATATAATAGTTAGCGTGCTGTATTGCTGGCTGCAGAGACAGTACTGGCTTCCAATTCACTTTTTGGATATCCATGGTTTCTTTAGCTTTGCGGTTTGACTCGTGTTCCATTTGTATGTGTCATGGCCCAAAACCGCTACAGTATGTTGTCACGAAAGTTGTGATTCAATTGTCAGCTGAAGTATTGCATTCTGTGGTTTTGAACTTCAGGAGATGTTGGATGTCTCTCTTTTTTTTCTTTTCTGTGCTTTGAGAGATTCCCAAGTAGTAGCCTTAGCAGGTATGTTCACTGCCACACAGTATAGCACGTAGCTGAACCAGCGTATGGGAACTGGAAATGGGGGCATCCAGCTACATGTGAGCAAGGTGACCACATGTACGCTGTGACCAGCTGCCACCCGTATGTTTTCTGTGTGCTCTCAGCCTCAGCCTGCAAAGGTCCTTGGAGCTGCTGCTGATTTAATAGGCAATAGATGGTTACTACCCTTATTTCGAAAGAGCTGAGCTCCTTCTTCAGACAAAGCTGTGCGGCTCCTGCCCCCAGTTGATAGAATGAGGTAATTGAGTAGTGCAGAGGCAGATTTTTGGGGGGAGGTTAGTATGCAAACACAACGTAATGACATGTTATTTTTAACCCAGATTCTTGAAGAGTCATGGGGAGGGTAGCTGAGGCAGAAACCAGGCTTACTGGAGAAGCTTTTGTGATGTAGGGACTGATACAGGGCTTTGCAAAAGCTGTGGCACTCTTAAATAACTCTTACTGAACGTTCTTTTCCTGTGTTTTTAGGAAGGTGGATGGAAGGAAATGGTGAATGAGACTGGATTTCAGTTAAAGGTAATTACTGTAATTGTTTGTCTCATGATTGCTATGACACATAAATACTCCAGCAAACGTGTTTTAGGCTATTATTTATGAAGGGCTGTTTGCTGTTAGAATGAGTTAGAGGCATTGCTTCATGTATACTTGTAACTACAAAAAAACAGTGGTGTTCTTGGCATGTAATAGGGAAGACTTCAGTTGTGAAGTTCTCTAGGAGGCTTGTTAATATGTGCCCATGTTTGATGCTCAACCTTGTAATTCTGGCAGTAATGTAGAATTGTGATCCTTAAAAGCTTTAAAACTAATGAACTTGAACCCATAGCAGTGCTTTTGTATGTTGTCAATTTATTTTAGCATTGTTTTAAAGATGGATGGCAAATGTAGCCTGGTAAGAGGTGCAAGGTGTCAAAGAAAAAAAAAAGGCAAGCAAAGGTGTCTGAATTGTAGGACTTATCTCCAAGGATAAGTTGCTGAAAGGTACTAAGACAGTTGGATTTGGTGCCCCTTATCTGTTTAACAGAATGTGTCTTGTACTATCCCCATTGACATCAGTGAGTTTGTGGCTGGGTAAACTGATGGAACACTTGCAGGAAAAAATCCTCAAAGGTTGTATGTCTGTACAGGACAAGAATCTGTGAGAAGCTGATAGATTGCTGGGCTGTGTCTGGAGAAGAATACTGGGGACAAATACTGAGCTTTTGTTTCATTGTAATGTGGTCAACTCTCATGAAATCACAGCTGAAAACTAGGTGGATTATGAAGAATTATTTTGCATAGTGAAAGCTAAAGAAAATCGCTGGTGTTCTTATCCTCAATGTCCAAGGGGCTTTGATGCTGACACTTAATGTTGGTTACTTAAGTTGACAGTAATTCTCTTCCGTCATGGTAGGGCTTGCATATTGCTAGTATTCATAATATAAAAAATGTAAAGCTCTCAAGCTGTGTTTTCCTAACTGTGTTTCCATCTTTATTTCAACTTGCACTGTGAGAGTTGAGAAGGTTTTTACTGGCAGGGTGTGTTCAGGAGTGCACGCAGCGGCATGTGCGTAAAATAAAACTCATAGCAGAGTGCTGAGAATATTTGCCTACCTGAAACTGTATAGTAGGTTAAATGAGAGATGAGCAAGTCCTGTTTTTCTTTTAGATTTGATCACGTGTATAGTTTCCTTTCAACAGTTCCTTAGTAAAGAAAAGTAACTTTTTGTAAAAGCCTGGGAAAGGGCATCTTCCCTTTATTCAACATCTGAAGTATAAACCCCTCAAGATTGGAGGTTATTTAGCACTACATTGGAGGACAAACCCCTGTTCACTACATGTTTTAGACTAGAACCAGACCACTGGTTTGCATGCTGCTGCTGTCTCTGCTGCTAATGCATTAAAGCAGGATGTGTCTTTTGTCCCAAAGGGTTTGAACCCGGCTAACTAAACTTTAAATTAGGCATTAATGCAGTGTAGCATGTTATAGTTGAATGTTGATGTTGGAGACTTTGTTTACTCTGCCAACTGTATCATTAAATCATGCCTTTCCTCCCTTCTGCCTCCAGCACTTAGTTTTATTCTTTAAGGGATTTGTTTGCTTGGGATTTTAACCCTTTGTTTAGGAAGAAGAAAATTCCCGTTTTTAGTCTACTTAAATGATTATAGGATCGTAGTAGGAATTAGCTGTCTGAAAACTCCTTGGCTGTGCCTCATTTGATGGGGAGTTCATTTCTAAAATGCCTGTGTGTATTAGCCTTAAATCAGGTTTTAGACTGGACAGGTATTTTTCCAACAGTGTAACTCTGGTGCAAATGCACCAGAGGTGGTGTGTGGGAGTTACTGTGCTGTTAATGGCAAGGAGGAAATAACCCTGCTTAGGTGGTTGAGCATTGGCAGGATCTTGGTTCCTGCCTGAGGTGCAGGAGCACTATGTGTGTCTGTAACAAAAGGCAAAAACTTGCCCTGGAGATGCGACATAGGAAGCGATCCTTTTCAAGCGTAACCTCTTGAATGTGCATGCTGTCCCAACAAACTCAAATGACTTTGGTGCCTGCTGTTTGAATACAAGTACGATGTTTTGTGAAATAGCTACTTAGAGGGAAGGACTCTCATTTAAGGTCAGTGTACCCAGGTGGTATTTGTACTGTGAGAAATGTGTGAGGAGTTCATGTAGGTGTGTCTGCAAGACCTGAGATCTCCCTGGCTCGTGGAATGACTCGTTGGGCTGTAGCAGTGGAGATCTAAGGCCATACAAACCCATGGGGCACTCTGAATGATCCTAAAGGCTGGGACTTGCGGTTACTGCAGTGTTTTCAGTTCCTTGTGCTGTCCTGGACACGCTTCCCCATGGTGCCTTTGTCTTCCCTTTGCAAAATGTTCTTGAAGGAGCGCTGTGTGTGGCAGTGACAATGAACCTGGTTTCTTCCAATATCAGTCGGTCTTAGTCTTGCAGGTTTCATTCACTTACATTGGGTTTGTAGATTGTTTTGTGTTGGTGGTTTAGTGGTTGGAGGACAGCTAAAGTTAGCAAGATTTCCATCAGTACCTCTCATCCTAGTTGCAAGAAAAAAAGCTGCTTTTCTGTGAACTTAAATGCCTTCCTAAGTGTCCTCCAGGTGTGGAGGTGAAAGGAACTTGCAGTGATGCTCAAATACAGGATCTTCTGTTCAGCCCCAATGCAGTGGGAGGTGAAACAGTCTCAAACTGTGCCCGTCTCATCTGCAGAAGTTATCGCAAGGGTCCTAAAGGAAGGACTCTGGTCTTAGTTTGGGAGAACACTGTGTTTCCTTTAGTGTCAAATTCAAAATAGCTCTTCAGGCTCAGAGTTGGCTGTAACAGTGCACAGAATATTCCTGTATCATACACCAGCACTAGCAAATACAGCTGAAGTAACTGGCTGCTGGCAGTTGTGGCACAGTCTGGCTCAAAGAGAACACTGCAGGAAATCTATACACCCCACAAGATGTGTTTATTTTTCTTTCCCTGAAAAGAGGGACGTTTTCATCAAAAGTAAACTCCAACCATTTTCCCGGGGTTGGCGTTTTCATGCAGTATAGATGAGCCCTGAGTGAGCTGCGTGGAAAATGCCATACAGAAATTAAAAGTTGTGGTGCTATGGGTCCTCTGTGGGTGAAGCTGGGATATCTAATCTGTGTTGGTGTCTTATTAAGAGTCAATACCCATTGGGCAGTTTAATGTTCAATTAAACCAAAAAACAGCCCACCTCCTTAGAGAGGTTCCGTACTGCTGTTGCAGTCATTGGTAAACCAACATCTCAAAAGGTAGCCAATTACCTTTTAAATTAGGTATTGAACTTTAGAGATTTATATATACTCTGTTATAGAAAAGAACATTGCATTAAAAATGGCTCTATTCTGATATACAAATTACGTATTTTCTGTAAAGCAAGTCATAAAATAAAGAGAACACCACATATGAGATTTTGATTTCACTGGGGAACTATTCCTGGTAATCAAGAGCATATAGAGGTCACTCTGCCACTAGTTTTATTTTTGGTTTGAAAAATATAAAATAGTTTGTCCATATGGTCTTACATTACCTAATTGCTTCATCTAAAAAGAATGTAGGGTTGTGTGTCTTAACTCCGTGATTTGTGTAACGTTTTAGGAAGGGACTATTTTTTGTGGGCTTTGGATTATACCAGCTTGATTTTAGTTGATACTGTTCACAACCTAGTTCAGAAAAATAGTTTATTTAGGTTTTTTTACTTTTTAATAAAAAAAAAATCTGACATGCAGGGCAGCTACTTGTTCAATGCTTAAAGGTTTAAATATGCCAGGAAGGCAGGACTTTTTTCTAATGGTGCTGCCAGAAGGCTGAGGGTGGTTTTTTTTTGGTCACTGAAATTTAATTGTATTAAATTAACAAAGTGTTTTTTTTCCCCTTTTTTTCAGGCAGATTCCAGATTAAAAGCTCTTAATGCAACATTCAGAGTGAAAAACCCAGACAAGTAAGATTACACATCCTTCTTCCCTCCTTTTCCCTTTTTCGCTTAAAACTGTAACTTCAGATGACAGAATATTCTATATCCTTAGTTTTTCTTTTCTGAATTTATCCTATCTTTCTGCACTTCAAATCTTAACAGAAGCCCAATAAGGAGATAGTGTGAAAAGGTTTGATAAATCCTGTGCCTAGGAGCAGGAAACATTCAGAAAAACACCATAGCTTTGTGCAAAATGGGTCTTCTGTTTTAGCTGGATTAAAAGGAAGGGATAAATGAAAACAGACTCTGCAGAAGAACCTCTTAACATTTGTTTGTAAAGAAATCTGTGCAAGCATGAACAGAGTACAGATTGATAGAAGGTCTTCCCAAAATCGACTAGCATGCAATTCTGGATGCTGCACCCTGGTGTTGCAGGTCAGAGTTCTCTTCAGGGTGCCACTCTTCACAGATGCTTTTGGAAGGTCAGTTCAGCTCTGTTGCAGGAAGCTCTGGGACAGGCACTACAGCAACCAGCTGGATCAAAAAACTGGTCAGAATTGTCAGGGTATGTAGTGGGACATTCATCACACCTTAGGTGATGCGAGAAGGGTAGAATTAGAGTTTCTACTTCTGTGATAGTTAAAACATCGGTGTGCAGGAAGAGGGTGAAGAGATGTTGCAGTTTGCCAACTATAAGCCATGGAGACCTGTATGAAATGCCCTTTGGGGTTAGTCTGCTGTCCCACAGTGGCAATAGGAGACGCTGTTCAGGGAATGACTGACCATGTGCCTGACTTCTTTCTCTTGCCTGCTCCCTTTGTACTTCTCTAGCGTCTATGGGTATTGTATTAAGGATGTGAGAGGGTACATACTTTTCTGTTCCTCTTTACTGTGAATTGGTGCACTCCCTCTTTTTTATTTGTTTGCTTTTGCAGCCTTCTGTGGCAGCAAGGAAGCTTTTAGCTGGGGTTTAATATATGACAGTCACCAATGATATCAAAAGACAGCAGTTCTCTCAGTAGCTACAGGTGAAATTGGTCCCTTGTTTGAATGCTTCATCCTCAGTCTTCATCTGTAGCTCAGACTTAAGCCTTTTCTGCTTTCATGGCAGGGAGGCTTAGCCAGGAGTCTGCCTGTAGGTGTGGGTGGGCAAGACTGGTTAAGGCTGAGGTGAGGAATGTACTGTTATCTTTTGAGTTAACTTGATGTTTTGGAAAGCAAAGCTGTTGTGAGAAATGGCTTGGTAAAAAGCCAGAAAAGAGTTAATACAAAGAAAACATGAGGAAGGGCTTGTGACCAAACCAGTCCCCGAGATCTGTCTCTCAATAGAGATTTCACAGCACTGAAGAGATCTGGCACATGCTTTCTATTGTATTCTGCCAGCTACATAGCTTCCAAATTGAACTTTTGGATACAAGCTGCTTAATAAATAACTGCTGAGCATAACTGTTTGGCTTTTTGTTTGTATTTTTTTAAAATTTTTGATTCCTCGAGAGCATTTAGTATGACGTGTGCAGCTCTAACAGGCAGAATAGTGCCCTGCTCTGCCCGGCACACTTAATGCTTGAGCTGCCTGGAATCTGACACCTTATCCCTTGGTTACCTTTGGTGCTTGCGTGACTGGCTGGTAAAGTGTGTTCAGCAAGCTCACCTTGCCAAAAGCAGAGATGTGACCGCTGCGGGGAGTGTAGGCTTTCAAGTTGCTGGACCAGGAAGGGTTCAGGTGAAGAACAGCTGCAACTCCCTGTCCAGATTGCCTTGCGGTGCTGTGGAGCTGCATCCTTCAGCTTAGAGCAGCATGAGGAGCTTTAAACAGCTGAAACGATGCTGCCAATATTCCAATATAGACTGGAAACTAGACCTCCTCCTGTGGGAAGCAATTAATGATGGAATTTTATATGGTGATCAAAATGTAATATTCTGATACTCAAAGGTGAATTTGTATCTACTGCAGCCCTCTCTAATTCAGCCTCATGGCACCCATCCTCTTGTTCTCCTTCTGTGCTGTAATCAGACCAGCAGCTTGCTTCTTGGTGAAAAGTTTATTTAGAAAACACTACATCCTTTCCTAAGCCAGAATTTAAACAAAGAGTAACTTTTGTTTGGTTGGGTTTTTTGTTTGGTTGGTTTTGGTTTGGTTTGTTTTTTTGTCTGGTTGGTTGTCAAGTGGCTGAAGGCATGCTTTTTAATCATTTGTTTTTAGTTCAGTTATTTCAAATATCTTCACTGTGCATGTCTGCAGCTGTCCAACATGCAGCCCTAGTGCATATTTTATAAAGTGTAAACTGAAAAGATTGCTTGCTAAACCCCACTGTGCAGATCAATAACTGGTTTTATCCCGTACACTTTCTCTGCTGGCTTTTAAATCTTTTCATGTGCTTTAACCCTGTGTGTGTCATAATCTTATAAAAGATGCTCCTTGGAGATCAAAAATATTAGAAATGGTCATAAAGCTCCTTCTTCCTGAATGTGAGGAGGAGAATATTTTAGGGGAAGACTTCCTGGCAGGGGAAGAAGAGGTGTTAAATGAAAAACCCTGGAATGTCATACTTGGTCACACAGAACAAGTGACCTGTTTCAGTAAGACCTCTTGGGTACAAAGTGTTCTGAAACACAAAGCCTGACTGTGTGCTTGCCGTGGGAGGGAGGGGTGTGAAGGTTTTAATGCTCGGACATCAACCTGGAAGGCTAATCTCATTCTCCCGTTCCTTAATTCGAGTTGTGTTCTTCTGTGTCTGTTTATTTTCAGATCATTGTTCAGTAATTTAGGTAAAGCTGTTTGTGGCTTCCCATCTGGATGAAATACACATTCCTGTGCACCAAAGTAGGTCACGAGTCAGACTTGTGTGTAGTAGGGAGGGTTTTCGTGTACGGAAGTGGCTGTTGCAGTGGCTTAGTTGGTTACCTGTTGCTAGCAAAGCTGTGGCAACTGATCCAGCTTTGTCATGAGCACAAGCTAAATATATTGATTTAAACTACCACCAAGGCTTAACTGGGGTGATGGGTAAAAGGCCTCTTTCCTTCAGCAGTGGCAGGCCAGCAGCGTGTGTGTCCCTTGCAGAAGTGACTGGTGCCTCGCTAAGCTGGAGGGACTTAGTCACTTTTACCCTTGCGTGGCTCCTGTGCAGGTACAGGTCTCCGTAACTAGTTCCAGTTACCGTACGGCTTAGCCTGAGGGGAATTGTGGTAATTGTGAGTGATTCTGTGAGCTTCTGAAAGGCTGTACTCCAAACCGGCTGGACAGCAGCTTGAAAGTGAAGTGGCTTTGTCAGGACAGAAATGTGAATACGTTTTTATAAGAAATATGTATGCTTCAGCAGACTTTAGCTTTGTACTTATTTGAAGCTTTCCTATTCTTTCCTATTGACTCACGCTTGCTTTTATAAATCCTATTTTTTAAAAAAAGCAATACAATTATGTAATAATTTCAGTTACATTCGTATGAACTATAAGGAGTTATCTCTTAAATTGTTCTGAACCTCCATTTACATTAAAAAAATGTTCTGCAAGTGTTGGGTTGTTCACTTTAGGGAAATTAAACTCTGCAGTCACTTTTTTAGGAGTCTTCAGATAATTCCACCTCAGCATAATTCAGGCTGTGTCTCGCTGGCTGTGGTCTGCGATGGATATCTGGCGTTCTGTGACACTTGCTTTCGTGATGCCTAATGATGTACTATCTGTTTCCTTCTCCCAGGAGATTTACTGAACTAAAACACTATAGCGATGAACTGCAGTCTGTCATATCACACCTTCTGCGAGTCAGAGCTGTAAGTATTTCCCATGTGTGTCGTGACAAACAGTATAATTCATTTCCGAGGCAGTATTTCTTGTTCAGTCAAGAGAACTGCTATATCTGCTCTAGAATAAGGGCAGTTTTGCCTGAGGAGTCTGGCTCTGGAGCAGGAGGTGGCAAGGAGGGGGTGCTGATTTAGTACAGATTTGGGGAGGGGAAGAATTCCAGATGTGACGGTCAAGTTTGACAGTCATCACAGGAGCAAACATACACATCTTGCTAATCTGTCTTCTCCCCTGCTAGTCATGTATCAGAGGGAGGTGTTTTAAAGTGAATCAAGATATCTGCTTCTCTCTACTCAGCAGACAAGTTGCTTTTGCTGCATGTCTGGGCTGGGAAGGGCCCCCAAACACCGTTTTCTGGTCAGACATGTAAAACTTAGTTTTCCAGAGCTTGTAGTACGGATCGTGTGTGCTTCCCAGCTTGCTTTTTCTTTCTTTGGCCTGTTCTTTGCTCTGTAGTGAATAATGTTCTTTCTAACGATGAGAACAATTATGTCATGCATCAAGATACTCTATGGGTTGAGAATGGAAGTTTGTTTTTTTTTTTAAAAAGCCACAAAAAGGAAATGGGAAATTACAATTCAAATAATGAGGAGCATGATCCTGCTTTTTAGTATGTTCAACATGGATTTAATTTTTGGTGGAAACTGTGTGGCATAGAGGACAGTAATTGATTGCCCTGTTGAGCTGAGGTTCTTGAGAGGATTAATCACTGGTGTTCTACTGACAGTGCCTTTTTCTCAGGGCAATATGTGCATGAGATCTGTTGGGCAATTTGCTTATGTTTCCTTTTTACTGCTTTGACAGACCGATAATGGTAGCTCTTACTGAGCTTCAGTCTCATTCATTGGTACATCACAGTTACAAGGGCGTTATCTGGATTGCAAGTCACTCTTCAGAGTGTACATGTGGTCTTTTCTTCAGAGGATGTTGCCAGCATTGTAGTGCAAGCTGCAGCAGGCGCTGACTCTCTAAACAGCTGAAATGACATATCTAGCTTGAGCATTAAGTTCTGCGATGGATATAGCTTATTTCCTTTGTTTCACTGAGCTGGATGGAAAAATCAAGTCACTTGTTACAATTTTGCTGAAGCTTTCGCTACATTCTTGGTGTCAGGATGGACTTTAGTTAGGTGTCAGGATGGACTTTATGTTAAATAAGCAAGTGTGTATATAAATTTGGCATTATTTGGGTAAAGGAGAGTATGCCTTACATCTGGTTTTCAAAAACTGAAGGTAACTTGATGATTTGTGGTCTCCATAAGGCATATCCTATACATGGGCACCTCCAAAGAAATACTTCAAATGTTACTTTTCAATATAGCGTTGACTGTGACTTCAGTCTTCAAAGACTTAATGCTGTTGATTTTTCCTTCAGTAATGGCTTAGATTAGATTTAGGTTTAACCTTGTTTATCTGTATAAAAACATTAAGGCTTTATCTTGAAGTTTGTGTTTGGTTTTCACAAAACAATTGCACTTAAAATTGATGACCAAAAATTGACTCTAATGTTTTAGAGGGTAGCAGACCGGCTGTATGGTGTCTATAAAGTCCATGGCAACTATGGAAGAGTATTCAGGTAAGAGTTAATCCATTTTTTACATATGTACATAGGAGAGATGTGTGTATGTAGAGTAGGGGATTTGTTGATGTTGTTATGCTTTTGAAAAATATATGTGAAACATTTAAACACCTGGCTTGAAAAACTTCATGTTGCAGTTCAAATGAGATTTCTGTGTTGGATACAGCAATCTCCAGATCTGCTGAGCTTAGTCTCAAGTGGAAGATTTTAGCTTTTTGGTTTGTGTTTCAGACCTCCGGGGCTTTTGGTTTTGCATTGGCATTCTGTATCTTCAGAGAGCAGCTTGCTCCCTATTTTCATGTAGTTGTCCCTGAAAAGCTTCTAGGTACTTATAAGGATTGAAAATCAACAACTATATCTATTCTTTTTAAAGTGAATTTGCCAATGCTTTTTTGATTTATATGAGTGAATTGCATGCTCAGGTTTTCCATCTCACTGGAGAATTAAAGAATCTAAACTTCTGGTTAAGAGAAACCTCCTGCTTCTACACACTGTTCAAGTGCTAAATTTAATTCTCAGGGTTAATGGATTGCAGATGTCTTTCTCGTTGGGGGTTTTAAAGTGAAATTAGGTGTAGTTCTGTAATAACACAAAGACAAACAAATGTCAACATCAGCAGAGTGGAATGCTTATGAAAAAGCAAAGGACAGGATAGATGCATTAGACATAAATTATGTGAAATGTAAGGGAACTTCTTTTTTGTAAGAAGAGTGGTGGGTGTAATTCTTGTAACTAAGAAATCTCATAAGGTTTCACAAAGCTGAGAACACCATTAAAATTGCAGTGTACATACTTGGATGTCCAGAACAAGGCTCTTGCTATCTTTATTGCAGCTCTGTTTCCTTCTTTATCTAAATGATCTCCCTAATGTGAATAGGTAGTTGCAGTAATGAGACAATTGTAAGTTGTTTTTTTTAATGAATAAGAACTAAACAGCAGTTTACTGTGAAAACAGAGAGCAACATGCAGCAAAGAGTTTCAGGAGCAGTAAAATGCTTACAAATGTCAAATCTCACCTCCTGGTTTTTGGAATGAAAGGCTTCTATCTGATGTGTTGTGAGTCTGGAAAGCTTCGTTTCTTCTTGATGAGCATGTTAGACCAAATTCTGGTTTAGAAAGTTCCATCTTTTTCTTTCCCTGTTTAAGTGTTAGTATTGTGTTGGTGTTGTGTGTGTGTGTGTGTGTTCGTTTTGTTTTTAAATTGAGTTGGATCTATTTAGATGATTCTTTCTGCTCAAAACCAATCCCAAAGTTAAGTATATTTGTGAGGATGAGTTTAGGTGGCAGGGACAATTGTACTGAAAATTGCCTTGCCACATTGTCAGTGTTGCTGCTTGAGGAAGAAAAGAGTTTGGCTAAGCCAGACTTTGAGGCAGTTTCTATTCAGGTGTCACCTGGAAAGAAACTATATACAGGATGCAGCTTATTAACTTCCTTACCCTTCATGTGTGATGTTGTTTCTCGTTTGTTTTTCCTACAGTGAGTGGAGTGCAATAGAAAAGGAGATGGGGGATGGGTTGCAGAGTGCTGGCCACCACATGGATGTGTAAGTACTGACTGAATATCTGATAGTTTGATGTAAGCCAGATGTAGAACTCTCCCTCTTTCCTCTCTTTTCCCTCAATCCCAAAGTACATAACAAGTAGAGTACCAGGAAAGTTGGGGGCGCGTTGTTTTTCGGTTTAGGGTGTTTCTGTGACTTAGATACAGGCACAATTTTAGCATCTATGTACTGTATTAAGTAGCTCAAAAGGTCTCAGGAGAACTAGAGGGATTTCTTTTTTTATTATTATTTTGAAATTGTAGAAGTGTTTGGAATTCTTCCAGTTTTTCTTCTAAGCTACTATGCCAGAAACTGTTGGAATACAACTTTAATGTACTGCAGACCTGATGTGATCCATTTGGTTTTGATAGCAGCATTTTGTACCATGCAGTAGATGGTAGATAGATTTGGACTTAATTACAGAAAGTTAAGAAATGTAATTAATCAGCACCAAAACTCTAATGTTAGAGTCTTGAAATAAATACTGACTGGATGTAATAAAGTAGAAAATCCTCCCTCCTTGCATCTTCAGAGTCAGTTGGCAGAGTATACAAAACACAGCCTTCAAAATAAGAGTCTAGCACTTCAGAGGGCTCACAGAAGTGGTATTCTGGGCTTGTGCTTTCTGCTTTTTGGGTAGTCATATATAGTAAGGGAAACAGTGTAACTTCTCATTGCTCTGATTCTTCTTCTGCAATCACGCAGTACAGATAAGTAATAACTCCATCAAGAGATGGAAGCTGTTCATGTCTTCATGCAGCATTCTTACTGATAAAGTGTAATTCCTGTGGAAGTTATCACTTTTAGTTTACAGTGCAGATTTACATACATAACTACTGCCTGCTGGTACTTGGTGTTATGCCTGGTCAACTGGAAGAGTATGAAGAGACATGCCAAACTCTGCCCTCACCTTCTTCAGGATAATTATGTTTTAATGAGATCTCCAAGAATTTGAACCTCTGAATTTATTCACACTTTGGTGTTTTGGCTAACATGGTGGTTTGCACCCCAAAAAATGCTGTAATAGCATTAAGACAGAGGGCTCTGGTGAGAATGAAGAAATGCAGAATGCATTCTGCTTTCAGAAGAAAATTGAAGTAGAAGTGGAATACAATGTGAAGCACCTACTGCAGTATGCAGATATTAATTTATGAAAACATGGTATAATATAGAGGAGTTAAGAAGGCACAGGTAGGTTTTCAGTGGTTCAGATACACCACACCAAGATGTCAAACATGTAACCAGCTGAAAGAAGTAGGTCTTACCACTCAGTCAGGAGGCTGAACCCTCTCCAGACATCTGAGATGTTTAATGTTTCTGTCTGTGACACAGCCAGGGTTAAAGATCCAGAGCAATGACAGTTGTTTCTGGGTAACTGTAATCACTGCGTGGGGTCTGGGGTAGCTTTCGTTGTCTGTCATCTCTTCTGCTCTGGCACTCTGTACAACGATCATCTCTTAGTGATGATCAAGCAAGAAGCAGCAGTGGTGAGATTCAGGAACTTATTCAGTGACCCGTGCGGTTTCCCACCAGTAGGGATCATATCTAGGCTCTCTTGAAAGTATAACTTACCAGCCCAGTTACCATTCCCATAACATTAGACAGGAGTTTATTGCAACACAAAGCTATTTCACAAAGGTTGCCTAATATAGATGTGAAACTTCAAGGCTAATTGAATTATTCTCTATCTACTCCATATGCTGTGGTCTTTACTAGATGTTTATTTAAACTTTAGATCATACTAAACAACAACAACTCAAAAACTGCTTAGTATTTGGAGAAGGCATCCCAAAGTACCTCTGGGTTTGTGTTGTATGGCAGGGTGAGGCTTGCTAAAGTGACAGAAAGTGAGAGCATGCTGAGAAAGCTTGAGTGAATGGCTATAACTCAGTCATTTAAAAGATGAAAGAAAAAAATGCCAGACCTTTGACTTTTGTTCTTTGTGCTGTTAATGAGTTTTTCTTTATCTCTGTATCAACTAGGCTGTCATGACAGGTGGAAGCAGTCTAAACTAAAACAGGGCTTTAGCTGATAATTCCCATGAAGAGTGGAAACATATTGGGTACCTTCACTGCAGTGTTTCTCCTTGGTTTGCCTCCATGCTTAGGACAAACCAGTATTTAAACTTCAGCTTAGGCTCCCCAAAATATAACTTGTCTTACTATTTTTTTTCCTCAAATCAAGTGTGTGTCATTATGAAAACCCTGTCTAGATAAGGTGGGGTTTTGTTTGGTGGGGTTTTTGTTTGTTTTTTTGGAGAGTTGTTCTGCCACAGATGAGCTGTAGCACTGCTCTAAACTTAGAACTGACTTGAAACTGAAATATCCCATCTGCTGCTTTGAGAAATCTAACCACTATACTAAAATTAATGCACTTAAGAACTTAAAAATAGAAAGGGTAAGCCACTTATGACCTGTGTGGCTGCAGGACTTTTTCAGAACAAGTATATTTTTCAACAGTTTGTACTCTTCTTTATTAATGTGAATTTGCATTCTGCCTGTTGTTTTATCTCTTCTACCTAAACTGATCTGCTGTTGCCATGTCTTTGATTTTGCAGAGCATCAAAACAGCTCACCTTCCTTCCAAGCTTATAGAATTCATACTTGAAGAGATGGGCATGTCTACAACTTTTCCTCAGGCTGCATTCTTCCAGTTACTCTGGAAGTAGCCACTTGCTCTTTGAAGAGCCACAGTCTGCACACCCTGCTGAGTGGGCCTGGGGATGGTGATAACAACTTTCAGGAGTTGTCTCCCTTAGATGCCCAGGGGTCTAAGTAATATTGTTGTTCCTTTTAGAGCTTGCAAGAGGGATTTCTTGCTCTATCCCAAGTCGTATTACCAGTTCCCTTTCAGCTTGAGACTCTGCCCTCTTCTTCCGTAGAGCCATGTACTGGAGAGGCACAGGAGGAAAGCAAAAAACTCAGGCTGTGCAAAATCTTTTAAGCCAAGAGATGTCATTAACATTGGAGTTACAGTGTGCTGGTCACCAGACAAACATGGGCATGTGCTCTCTTCAGAGCACCTGCAGCTGTGCAGGGGATTGCCACATGCTTGAGAATCCAGACTGAGTTGGCAGAATAGATGGAGTTTGTGGTGAGATCTCATTGATTCTCTTTTATCGCCAGTGGCATGTGCCCTGCATTGCCAGCTGAAGTGGCATGTTCTATTTCTGTCACTGTGCCAAGTGAGATGTGCGGTTCCCTCTTAGCTGTAGGCCTGTGCCTGCAATTGTGTCCAAGCACAGTCATCTCGGTTAGTGAGAACCTATTAAATACTGTCCAATAAGCAATATTAACTAGAAAAAGAAAGTGCTTTTTTCGCCATTTTTAGGAGATGTCAGCTTAAGTGACAAAACTCTTACTAAATGCAAGAGCTGCAGAGTTGGTCCAAGCCCTTGTACTTCAGATTTCTCCCTAAAAGGCAGGTTTAAACTTCTTGTTGCTCTGAGTTGATATGCCTGACTTACACAGCAGACAAAGCAACACGCTTTCAAAGAGCCGAAGGACTCAATGTCATGGTGTTCAGAGCACCGCTGTGAGTTCTGTTGTACTCAGGCTGAATAATGAGCAGTGAAAGCAGCCTTTTAAATACAGCCTCTTTGCTTTTCAGAAGATACGATGCTTGTGTTCCTATGCCTTAATGCTTTAGGCCTTGCAGGGTTTCTTCTGCACCATATCTTTTCTGTCTTGGTGCTGCCTATTGACAGTCCACTGAAGAAATGGAATAAATTGTTTTCCTGTAATGAAAACTGTCTCTTCTTCAGCGGGAAACTTATGATAGATCTTGTACTTGTCAGAAGATTCGTTGTAGTAACAACCAAAGAAACAGGAGTGTTTATTTTAACTGATTCAGAGTTTAATTAAAAACAAAGGAAAAACTGCTTTTGGAAGTGCCTTTCACTGCTTTACTTTGTGACTGGTGGTTCAGGTGTCCTCCTTTCCTGTGTGCATAGTCCTTAAAAGGTTAAATTAAGGGGCTTTGTATTTAACCATGGCTGTTTTTCACCAGATATGCAGCTTCTATTGATGACATACTGGAAGAAGAGGAACATTATGCAGATCAGCTGAAAGAGTATCTCTTCTATGCAGAGGCACTACGGTATGTATAGAAGCATATAGCTCAAATGGAAGCTTTGCTCCTTTTCTCTGTACATCGGGTTGATACGGAATTTCCTTTGGTATCCTCTTCTGTTCTCTGAGAAGCGGGAATGTCAGTGTTGTAGAATCTGCACGTTCTCACTGCTTACTTGTATTTGATTGCCATGTGGGTGGCAATAAAAATTAGAACTGAGCTGATCAGCAGTGAAGCAACAGAAATGTTAAGTCTGTATACTGTGGAAGGTAATGCTGTTTATTCCCCGTATTACACTGTTTCCTTGCCTCCTGCAAGATCGTGCTCCAATGTGCTGAAAGCTTCAGCTTTCACATGAGATAGGCCAAACAGAGCTGCTACAGCCCTTACAAATTCCAGTAAGTTTCAAAGTGCATTGTGCAGCTTTCATCTGCTGTACAGTGTTGTGCATCTAAATACTGATTTAAAAAAAAAAAAAAATTAACATTAGCCTTTATTGGGCAGTCCTTGTAAGTGCGGATACAAAAGCAAATTGCTTTATGCTATAAGGTTGTACCTGAAGCTGTTGCACTCTCCCTGGGCTGGCTCTGAACCTCCTGGGGAGGTTCGGTAGTGCCGCAGAGAGTCGGGTTGGCGGGTGTGACGGCTGCTGTGTGGGAACCCGGAGCACGAGCAGCCTCTCCTGGGAGACGAATGCGCGTCCGGCAGCGGAGTGCGGATGTAGCATCGTCAGCCCACACAGGACTGGGACTTACTGCAGGTGCTCAGAGGAAACGCTCCTCTTTTTCCGGATGAAAGGCGCTATATGAATCTAGGAGCACAGTTTCTTGTTTCATTGTTTAAAAAATGTGAGTAATTTTATGATTGACTGACACGTTGCTGCCGTGATGAGTACCATCTTTAGGTACCTTTTGTCGTAGCTATGGTTTTTCTGTAATATATTTTAAATAGAACTATTTTACAGTGGTGGTGTTAAGTAGGTGGTAGGACTGGTATTGCTGAGAATGTCTGGGAATGAGTCTAAAAAGAGCAGAGTGCTGCTGTACTAAGAACTTTCTTTATACTTTGATCCAAGCTTGCTTAACTACAGCATTTGCAGAGTTATGAGTTTTGTGATAAGGCTGTTGAATTCAAGCTAGATAAATAACTGAATGTGCTGCCTGCCAGAAAAGCATGATGCCATTTGTAAAGCTTAAACGGAGGGAAGCGTAGCAAAACAAAGTATTATGTGACAGGTCTTTCATTGCGTGCTTTTCAGGGCAGTTTGCAGGAAACACGAACTAATGCAATATGACTTGGAAATGGCTGCACAGGACCTGACATCTAAGAAACAGCAGTGTGAGGAGCTGGCAACAGGAGTGAGTCTTTCCACTTTCTTTTCCAGGATGCCTTTTCAAAATTATTTTTTATTTAAGCCAACTTACTTAGAATGACATTTAAATGGCACTGACATGCTGGCTGCTGCTTATGAGAAGCAGTATCATATGAGCTGTAGCCATCTGAGGTTTAGAGTAACTTGGTTCTTGGTGACACAAGCTGTTTGTACCACATTTATTTTATTGAATACTGAGCAAGTAAAGGGTTGCAGGAAACGTGACCTGAGCAGGATAGTACAAACAACTCTATCCTAAAAATGAAAATTTTGATAGGCTTCCTCTCCCTTTTCAAAGGTGGATATTATTGATATGTGGGTAGCCCCTTTTATAGGGAAGATATTGTTACTTAAGAATTACCTTAAAGTGGTAACTTTAGAAAAGTGTTTAGAATTCTTAATATTGCTGTTGATTCTATTGATGCTCTATATGCAACTACTTTATGGCTTTCTAATACAGAACACAAGACTTGGGTTCTTTCAGAGCAGTTTTCTTACTGAAGTAGGAAAGGTTTACCTGTGTCAGTGGAATGGCTCACGGTCTAATCCACAGACCAGTCTTTAAGAGTTTGAATGTGAAATTACTTCCTCCCCACTTCGCTCAGTCTAATGTGAGCCACTCTACCTCTATAGTTGCTTATCAATGAGACATTCATGAAATGGAAGTTAAAGATGAAATTCAACTGAATAATAGGAATAAGCCCAAACATTGGCAAAAATAACATAATGACTTGTGGCTGTGCTCAAGAATCCCAAACCTGGAGTGTCTTTGCTTTTTGTAGACTGTGAGAACATTCTCGCTGAAAGGGATGACCAGCAAGCTCTTCGGGCAGGAAACCCCAGAGCAGAGGGAAGCCAAGATAAAGGTTCTGGAAGAGCAGATACAGGAAGGAGAGGAACAACTGAAGTCTAAAAATCTGGAGGGCAGGTAAACGGGCTTGACTTTTTCAAAGAAAACACAGGGTTTGTCTTAGCAGAAGTCTTTGACTGGATACTCTTGAAGGTGTTTGCATTTTATAAGTGTTTTTAATATATTCTTGGTGTTTATGAGCTGTCTATAAAAGCTCCTGTCAGCTGCAAGCTGTGAAATAAAGTGCAGTACATGCAGTTAGCTTCTGGTCTGAGTGCATGGCTTATGTAAAACCTGATGACTTTCCCAGTGACTGAGCCCACTCTAATGGCTGACTTGCTTGCTTTTATGTTCAGCTAGTAATATGTTTAGCAGGTGGCCTTGTAGGTCTGCAGCTGAATAGCATAAGACTCAAATGCATATTCGATTCAAGTACAGTATTTAGTTTGGTTTATGTGTATGGCTCCTGAGCTCGTATTCTGCAACTTCTCATATGGGGGACAACTCATTCCTGTTTGAAAGATGTTAGAAGTTCTGGTGAGTTGTGTTTGAGTAAATGCTGCTCGGTGCCCTGATTTTCTTCAGGAAGCCAAATGTGAAAAATAGGAACTAACATTCCTAAAGCAATGTGATGGTGGCAGAACATGTTCATCATATAACATAAGGGTTAAACGTGGTATCTCCTAATATGTTGGGATTAGAGCTGGAAAGATAAGACTAGTTCATGAATAGTTCAAAACAACAAAACGCTCAGTAAATGCAGTTTCTTAATCATTTTGACAGAAGTACTGGTGGAGATCTGCTTTTGTAGCTCTGGAAGCAATTTTCAAGTGAATACTTGCCTTGTATGTGTAGTCCAGCACAAATGAAAGCTATGAATTACAGAAATCCTCCTCCATTTTAGTTAAGGAGACCTGAAGGCACATCAAGCAAACCAACACAATTAATTCCGCAAGTGAATTGTCCAAGTCAAATTTGCATTGTAAATGTTTGTTGTACTTGAGTGTCTCAAATCCTGATGACAAGTGAGTTTTCAGGCTGGGAAGACCAATATTCTGACTTGACAATTGACAAAGAAATGTGCAATGTTGTGTGCTGAATGTCAGCATAAAGATACTTAGTTACCCAGACAGCATCTGAGGAGAAAAGTGTATTCTAAATTATGCTGGTTCTAGGGCAGTGATGCTTACTGGAAAAAAATCCCCAGAACAAAGAACCCAACACATGTGAAACTTACTGTATAGATTACAAACCTAAAGAAGAAGATGCCAATTATAAAATGAGGACAGTGTGGGATGCATAGTAACTACGGAACTTGGTTTACTGACTGAAAGATGGAGTACTTTGTCACACATGGCTTCTCTGCTGAGGGTTCGGAGGAAGGAAGATCAGTTGAGGATGGAAAATGTAAACCAGTTACTAACAGTCATATTGCTTTTAATTCCAGAGACTTTGTGAAAAGTGCCTGGGCTGACATTGAACGGTTTAAAGAACAAAAGAATCATGATTTGAAGGAGGCGCTTATAAACTATGCTGTTATGCAGATTAGCATGTGCAAAAAGGTATGTTTGTAAACGGCCAGGCTAGTGTATATATCGTATCGGCAGGGGGTCAGATGCAAACCCTCAATAACGAGGAACACTGCGGTCACAGAAGGTTGGAAGTCACTAGCGTGAAACTTCTCACATATTCTGTCCCACTCTAACTCAGTCCTGTGTTCATGTTGATATATAATAGGCAGTGTGGTCCAATTCCACTGTGATCTCTGCCTTATTCTTGTGGGACGTATTCCGTGTGACTTTTTTTGTAGAGTATTCTGTGGAAGGAGGTCTGTTGATGAGGTTTGCAAAGTGTATTTCCTGCTATTGATTTTTAACTTTTTTTAAAGGGAATTCAAGTTTGGACAAATGCAAAGGAATGCTTCAGCAAGATGTGATTATCTGGAAATGAATTTCTCCTCCAAGTGCCAGAGAACGGAAGCACAAATGTATTAACACCAATGTTAAGTTGCTACATGACTTACATATAAATCATGAAATAAATGAGTTGAGTGAATAGTTTTTCTTTCTGCTGATTGTAATTGTTAATAAATGACAAAAAGGACATGTCATTAAATGTTTAGCCCTGACTGCCACTTCTGTGGCATGTTTTATATGTGGTAGCAAATAATTCAGGGGTAAAAGAGTTACTGAAAACTACAGCTCTGTATTGGGGCAAAGGTACAGGAAGAGTTATCCCAGAAAGTATGAACCAAACTGTTCTGAGACTTGTGAAACACCGTGCTCTGTAATGTGTAGATCACTTCCAGATGCCCTCCTTTTCAGCCCTTGCTGTTTAGAATTTGTAATGCTAAAGGGTGCTTTGTTTTTTTACTGGGACACACGGTTGTGTTCTTGAGGTCTACACTGTAAGAGGGCAAAAAATGAAATATTGTAACACCTAGGGTTCATATTTAAATGCCTTTGCATGTCCGTAGAGAAATGTGCTTCTACAGAGTTCAGGTTAAGCAGTCTCAAGCTCCTGAGATGTTTGAAACTCTCTACAGTAGAGGTGTTGTACGATGGTTTGATAAAATATTCTGCATTTACTGGTTCTCACTTCAGTTTTGATATGGGCATTGATTTCTTATCAAACTTCTTCCTGCAAGTAAAGGAGACTGGTGATCCAGCTGAGCAGCAAAACCAAAGTCAAAGCTGGTAAGAAGCAGATGCAACTTCTGTTTGGTTGTTTGGAACCTGTTTACACTAGATGTGAATCTGGCCTGTGGTACCTCCTCTTGTAATTGAAGTGGTTTGGTTCTTAAGAGAATAGTTATCAATGAAGATGCTGAAAAAAACCCCACAAAAAACTGGTGCAATTTCTGTCATACTTAAAAGCAGTGATGTGTGAAATCCATAACAAACCAAGGTGTCTGGCTCTTGTAATAATGTTTTTGTGTGTGTGTGTATATGTGTATATATATACACACCAATATAACATGATTTGCGGTTACAGGTACTTGCATTAAATATTTCCAGTTATGAAAAACACCACTGTCTAATAATGGGCTTTTTCTACGTACTTAAAGTTCCTGAAGTCTTGTGGAATTTGTCAGACTTGATTGCTAGTCCTAGAGGAAGCTTTGTAATATTGTCTTAAAGTGTATTTAGTTATTCTGGATTATAACACTACTCAGATTTTGATTTTTTTAAGAAATACTCCAGGAAGTCCTTGAAAGTTCTTTTGATAAATAATCAATAATTTCATTACTGATATGCCCCGTGTTACTTTGCAGCATTTCTTTTCTATAAAACTGTTGTAAAGAATTCGTAGGCCTGGTGTACACTACAGCTTAACACTCTGAAGTTAAATGCTGGTTGCTCTGATAGTGTATGTTGGCTTGTTCAAACCGTGTGATGGTGACTCTTCTGGCTGAGATGATGTTGGGCAGAAGGAGGTTTCTCCATGTGAGATTTACAAGAAGTGCTGTTCCGTTCAGAGGTTGCAGTATCCCGTTCCGATACAGGTGAAAGACTCTTACATTCCAAACTAAGAAGTTGCACACTTGATGTATTCAGCAAACCTTCTAAAGGAGTGGTGCCTTAATACAATACCGTGAGGCGCTCAGAGTAGGTATTTTTCATGCACTTTGATTTTTGGTAGATCTTTCTGGTGCCTCTTTCCACATTTCACTTGCTGTACAGCTTATTAAATGTATTAGTATGCCTTTTTTTCCTTGCTAGTTGTACTAAATTTAAGAAGGGAACAAAACAGTTCTTGTAAGTTTTGTGCCAAATAAGCTAAATAAAATTGCTCTTTGATATCTTTGTTATGCTGGGGTCTTTTTTGTAAAAGTATTCCCTTCCCAGTTCTGACAACTGCTGTTCGATTTCTTGAAATCAGTTCTTGTCCATCTTGGCTCTTAAATGGCCTCCAAACTGGGGTTTAAAATGTAAGTAAAGTGCTCACAACTAGCTTATTTGCCTTTTAGGTGAAGAACAGCATGTTAAGGCCAAATTCAGGTGCTTGTTACAAGCCAGCTTTGATTGCTGCTTTGTTTTCGCCCAAACAGAGCCGGCTGGCTGAGTTTCAGGTGTGTCTTCATCTAGGTGAGAGAAGATGCATTTGAAAAGGTTTTGTGTTGCTTGACAGAAAAGAGGTGGAAGGTGGATTAAGGATTATTTGCAAGAAGTTTATTTCTTCTGCTGTCTGCAGGAAAGCATTGCATGTCATCTGTGTATTTGTGGATCTTAAACAGTGAAGGTTTCTCCCCCTCTTTTAGCTTTTTATCTTTTTAAGGGGAAATCATCTAGTTAATGGCTGTTTCCTTGTGGTTAATGGAGTCCAGATGACAAAGGCACACTTGTGAAGCGTGCATTTCTCCAGCTACGGTGCAGATTTAACTTCCGTAACTCAGCCCACTTTGCCTCAACGTGCTGCCTTCAGCTACCCAGTAAACATCAAGAACTGATGGAAGGCCTTGAGAATAATAGCAGGTGGGTAGGCTGGCTGAGTTTACCTACATGGATGATCAGATCTGCTGATGGAGCTGTCACTTCTGCCCCAGGCAGCTTTGCTGGGTGGATCATCGCTGTTTGTGCTGTGATGACCCCAACCTTCCCCGTTACCAGGACCTTGACTTGTCAGCACATTTTATTTGCTACTGTTGTCTGCTCCTGAAATGCAGTTAGGGTAAGGGAGCCAGCTGAAATGGAAAGATAAAGTATCTTTATTAAACCAATTTTTAAAAGATGTTGTATTATTTCAGTATCTGGCGTGTGAGCCGAAGCTGAGTTAACCTCGGGGCTGTGTGCAGGGGCTTCCTTGGCAAGCGCAGAGCAGATCCTGGGGCTCGGGCCCAGGCCCAGGAGCTCTGCTGGGGCAGGTGAGCCAGAGGGACACGGCAGCTGAAGCCAAACTCGCGGCAGCGCCAGCGGGGCTGAGGTCCTGGCAGGGGAGACTTTATTTTTCTGTATAACTCTCCCTACCACCAAAATGATGTTGCAATGAGAAATGCTTTCTGATGTCCTTTGAAGGATTACAGGGAAGGAAGTTGTCTTCATTCCCTGCATGCCCACACCTGCCATGCAATGGCAAGGCAGGGCTGTAATTTGTGAATTTTGGGGTTGTCCTGTGCAAGGACAGGAGTTGGACTCGATGATCCTTGTGGGTCTCTTCCAACTCAGGACATTCTGCGATTGTTTCCTTATGTCTGTCTGCTCTGTGCATCCCTGCTGCCTGTGCCTTGTGTTTGCTCCTAGAGCTCTGTGGGGAGATGTGACCTCTGTGAGGAAAATCCTCATGCTGGGCTGCTGTAGAAATAACGTGAACAAAGGAAGCAAAGCGGAGTGAGAGCTTGTGAAACGGGGGCACAGGCTTCAGAGCCAGGTCCAAGTACACACACCTGTGTATCACCACACACCTGTGTATCACCACACACCTGTGTATCACCACCAAAAGCAGCCGCTGGTGTCTGCTCCAAGCCCTGAGCACTCCTGCCCAGCGGGTTCTCTCCTGCTTCCAGCAGAGCTGGGGTTTCTCTGGGCAGGGGTGTCTGGTGGAGGATGCTCACTGCTGATCCAGCTCCTGTCCGACCTTGGCACTGCTGGAGAACAACTTGTGTGAGCTGCTTCCCTCTAGTGGGTGGTGACCAGGGAGGGCAGGATGCTCTCTGCAGCTCTGGCAGCCGGAGAAATGTCTCTCTTTGAAGGGCAAAGGCTTCGGTGTCCCCCCAGCTGAAATAAGGAGGTTTTATGTCCACACCTGCTGTGGTGAGTGTATCCTTCTGCCTTGGGCAGGCCAGAGAGCCTTGAGTTGGGGGTTGGACTAGATGACCTTTGAAGGTCCCTTCCAACCCAAACTGTTCTATGATTCTATGAGTTCCTGCATAAGCAAAGGGCTGTAACTCTTTGGCTGCTGTTTTCTGATGCTTCCTGGTATGATACAGAGTTATCAAAAGGATTTTGCGTTTGTGGCTTCTGCAGGGTCAAATGCAGAGGAGAAACCTTTTTATTTTTTGCTGCCTTTTAGTTGCTTTTGAATGGGTTCTATAAACTGGCCTTCCGATTGCTTTATTCCCTTTCCAAAAAAATGTTTTTGCTTTGACTGGTTGTGGAAGGTATCTAAAACACGAAACAAAGCCAAATTGGAAAGAATCTTGGGCGGATTTGGAGGAAAACAACTCCAGACAGTGAAAGGGCAGAGTATTTGGAGGTAAGGGGAGATGGTACCATGCTGGGAGAGACACGGGGGGGGAAGCTCTGCATGTGTGAGGGAGAATGGGGTTTTGAGGGGAGATGCATGAGAGGGCGAGGAGGTGAGGAGGAATGAGGAGAAGGTGAAGAGGCAGGAGGTAGAGCCGAGATGGGATGGGTGGAAGAGCTGGAGAGGAGAACAGCCTGGAGAAGAGAAGGCTGAGAGGGGATCTCATCGGTGTTTATAAATACCTCAAGGGTGGATGTCAAGAGGATGGGCCAGACTCCTTTCAGTGGTGCCCAGTGATAGGGTGAGGGGCAATGGGCACAGACTGAAACATGGGAGGTCCCATCCGAATGTGAGGGAAAGCTACTCTGGGGGTGCCAGAGCCCTGGAACAGGCTGCCCAGAGAGGTTGTGGAGTCTCCTTCTCTGGAGAAGATCTACTCTGGTGAACCTGCTTTAGCAGGTGGGTTGGACCAGGTGATCTGCAGAGGTCCCTTCCAACCCAAACTGTTCTATGTATCTCTGTAAGAGATGGAAAGAAAGGTGCTGGACCTGCAGGCTGTGCTGTGCAGAAGGGGAGAGCAGCACTGCATGCCCCTCGTTCTGGAGAAGTGAGGGAGGTGGAAACAGGAGATAGTGAAAATTCAAGAGCTATCAAAGACATGAGTATATGATACTAATGATAGTACCTAGGTCTGAATGAGGCATGTGATGATGACTGTGGTCCTAAAGCCAAGTTCAACGCTGATAATGGTGTAATGTTTCTCTTGAGCTCAGAAGAAGAGATTGAATTTGTCTAATATTTTGTATCTATTTTTAATATGATCACTTTGAATTTGTTGAATAAATAAAGTAGGAGAAGAAGGTTCAGTCATCAAAACACAGCGTCATTGTTGCAGACACCCTGATCCCACAAACACCAGCATGATCAGCCATGCGATCTGGAGGCCTGTAGGCTGATGCAGCCCTAAAAACAGGTTGCCCCACATACCACAGACATCCCAGGGACTATGATTAATAAACAGCTGCTTCATCTGCAGCAAACGTTTTCTTTTATCTGTATATATTGTGGCATATGATAACACTAATTACATTCTCTTCTGTGGCCACTTAGAGTTACTCTCTGAAGACGAAAAGCGACTCTGCGGTGAGCCTCCCCGGGATGCTGGGGTGGAAAGTTATGTAGTTGAAGGGAAAATGCAACTCCGACCGCCCTCTTGTGGGTCTCCAGCCCGAGCTCACAGGGGCCAGGATAAAACTGCAGCAGGAGGGAGGCAAACGCTACCTACTCCCCTCCTGCTGCTCAAAGGTGTAAAGGCCATCGCAACAGCCGTGGCGTGATGCATGCTTAAACACAAAGGGGTGGTTATCCTGGAACGCAGATCTATGCAGGATTTGGTGGTGAATCCGTGTCTTGCTGTAGGTTGCTATCAATAATGTTACGCTGTGATTTGCAGCTTGTGTGCAGGTTCCTTGGGCACCTTCCACAGCTGCTGTGAGTCGGACTTAAAAGACAGGTTTCTGAGCTAGCAGTATTTTTATTTTTTAGTTTTCCTTAAGTAACGGTGTGGAAGCAGTGCTGGCTGTGTGGTCAGCAGGAGCGCTCTGTGGCTGTGTAAGCTGCACTCTGGTATCAGAGACGGGAAATTTGCCTTTGCCCAGAGCTGCTCTGAATTCTCTTCTTCTGAAGCACGTGCTCTCTGATCCCAGCTTTGAAACTGCCTGGTGACAGAGGGGCTGAATCTCATGATGGTTGTTCCAGAGGCTAAAAGCACAGCCTTTAATTCCAGTCTTGTTTGTCTGCTTTATCTTCCAAGCTAAGTGTGGGTAGGCTCTCAGGGGGCAGCTCTTGCCTCTTGCTGGCACGATCCCTCCAGGGCCACATGTCAGAGCCACACGTCCCTCTCTCCCTGTGTTTGCCAAGCTGGAGCGGGCATTGCGATAGCCACAGCAGCATTCCCGCTTCTGCGTGTGACGTTCCCTGCTCTCCTGTGTGGATCATGTCAGCTCCCAAGGCTGTCACTGCTTGTTTCAAGCCCTGTCTGGTGCTTCTGTCTTCCAGAATGGCTTTGGGACTGGCACCGAGCTGCTGCCTGTTTGCTTCCATCGGGTGACTTGTCAGTGCTTCTCAGCAGCGCGGCCTCCTCTTCCTCTAGGGACTCCTTCATCTCTTCATCTCCATCACCCGTGCTCTCAATGATGCTCTGACTGGAGCTGTTAGTAAAGATGCAACAACCAGCAGAGCCAAGGTGAGACCCTAGTGGGACCTCACTACCCCAAAGAAGTCCCATTTCCAGTTACATCCTGAAACCTCTGGCCAGATTTTAATTTTAAGGAATGCTAGCCTGGCTCTCTGCTTTCTTATTCAGAGCAGAACTGGCCTAACCTGAGTGAGGAAAGCTGTAGTAAGTTGGATTGCTGCATTAACAATATTGCTCTATCGAGAAAACAGTAGTGTACTACAATGAGAATCAATTTGACAAGATCTGTTTTCCACGAACACATTGATTTGCATTCATTTATTTTAATTCTGCGTCAACTATTATTTTCCCAGGGATGACTTTCAATCTGAGACAGGCCTATAATAATCCAATGTCTCTAATTATACATTTTTATAAATAGGCAAAATGTTAGCTTTCTTCCACCCTTGTGGAATTTCTCCTGAAATTCAGGACTTGTTGAAAAATCAGTGTCTGTGGTTCTGAGGTCTTGTATGTTGGGACTGCCATAAGCTTGAGAAGCAGCTGTATGGATCTGCAGATACAGGGAATTTAGGAAGCTGATTTTCAATGCTGCACCCTGGGTGGGACTCAGGAGAAATTATCTTCTAGTGATGGAGCTAACGCACAGCTATGGTTGGTGAAGAGCGCACACAGAGTATTATTTGGTTTTAGCATGCTCCTCAATGAAGTGAAAATAATATCCTTATGTAGTTTAACATGTTATTACATTATAACTCTATGCTGTTGCTGAAGATTGACCAAACTTTCAGACGTCTCAAAACTCGAGTACTGAATTAACCTTCGAACCATGTAAGGTGTTAGGAATATTTGCTGGCAGAGGGGTTTCATTTGTGGACCAGGAGACACCATTTGCTCTGGGAAGCTGAGCTATTAGAGGAGATGAGGAATCCTGCCTTCAAAATCTAAAATCCTTCTCTGTGTTAAATCTCCTCTAAGTACATCTTGCTTCCTTATAGATAATTTTTTTCCTAACCTCTAACTTCTCTTTATGATTAGCTTTACCCTTCCTCCATAACACTTTACCTGTTTCTATTTTGCCAGGATAGGGGTTTTAACATGTGTTGCCTTTTTCAATTCCAGGGCACTTACTTAAAATATTCCGAAATAATTG
Organism: Pampusana beccarii; assembly: GCA_013399365.1. Taxonomy (NCBI): domain Eukaryota; kingdom Metazoa; phylum Chordata; class Aves; order Columbiformes; family Columbidae; genus Pampusana; species Pampusana beccarii. The sequence continues at coordinate 178,835 of VWYH01001394.1, forward strand.
TTGGCGATCATTTGCTTTCTGTTCAAACTCCTCCCTGCTGATATAGTCACTGCTATTTATAGCTTTAAAAACCTAAATACATAGTGCTTAGCTGGGTCTTTTTCTATTTCCTTCCAACAAATACAATGATTGCGATTACAAGGCAATTTAGTGGTTGCTTGGTTTCGTGTTACTTTTAAATTTGAAAACATTTCCTCTTTCTCTCCCATGTTAATGTCCACTGTAGAGCTTCCTGTGCTGGAGTTAAATAAAAAAGATGGTAAGCAGGGATTCAGAACCCTTTTGCCAGCAAACCTGTGTGTGCAGGACAGTGAAGGTCCTCAGCAGATTGTCCTGGAGAGTTTTTGACTTGACTCAGATGAAGCTTCTCCTTCCTCCCTATGCCCCATTACCGGAGCCAGGTGGTTTTTGTACTGTGCTGCTGTATATTCCCAGCAAACACAATGATCAGGGAGCTCGGTCTAAGGAAGATGCTCCTGGAGGGTCACGGGACACCAGGCTGCTGTTTGGGGGTGTTGGTGAGATTTTTGTCTGGTCTCATGCCAGTGGAGGGTGGTGGAACCCAGCTGAGGGGAGTTGGCTTCAGAGCTGAGAAGCTCTGTCTTGTGAGACCCCACTTTGGGTGGTCAGATAAGGATATAGAGGGGAATTGAGCTGTTTAAGAGGAGTAGGGCTGGAGATAAGCACAGGGAAATAAACCACAGAGCTCTGCAAGCACAGCTGGAGGTTTGGGTAAGGTTGTGTTTGGCAAACACAGGCTGAGCAGGTGGAAGAGTTTATTTATAGATTTGGCTTCCAGGACTGACTTGCACACGAACGTGCCATAGTTAGATGACCCTACTCAAGAGCTGAGTTGGGGTTATTTTTTCCATCCAAGGAGTAACACATGGGATGCAGGTGCCCTGGCTCTGAGAGACAGAGTGGGGTTTGGCACCTCAGGTGAGAGTGGCTTGTGTGGGGTGAGAAGGCATGTTCTGGTGTCCTGGGCAGATTGAGCTGCCTGGGTAGACACAATTTTTGGTTCAAAAGTGGTTCCTATCATCTTTACCAGAGGGTGTAGCTTCTCTTCCTCTCTTAGAATAATAGAACAGTTTGGGTTGGAAGGGACCTTCAAAGCTCATCCAGTCCAACCCCTGCCATGAGCAGGGACATCTTCAACTACATTAGGTCACTCAGAGCCCCATCCAGCCTGGCCTGGGGATGGGGCATCGACCACCTCTCTGGGCAACCTGGGCCAGTGTTTCACCACCCTCAGTGTAAAAAATTTCTTCTTAGTGTCTAGCCTCATTCCCCACTCCTTTAGTTTAAAACCATTACCTCTTGTCCTGTCATAACATGCCCTGCTAAAAAGTCTCTCCTCATCTTTCTTATACGCCCATTTTAAGTACTGAAAGGCCACAACAAGGTCTCCCCAGAGCCCTCCCTTTTCCAGGCTGAACAACCCCTGCTCTCTCAGCCTGTCCTCAGAGCAGAGCTGTTCCCACCCTCTGATCATTTTTGTGGCCCTAATGATCAGAGCGCTGGAACCCACCTTCGTGCCTTCCATTGGCGTCAATGCTCTGGCATGTGAACCTTTCTACTAAGTGTTGGTAATGCCGCTGTGCTAAGTCTGTGCCTGCAAATGTGTCACAACAGCTGATTTTTGTGCATTACCTGTGCTGTGGCACTGCTGTGTCAGCAACTGGCCTGTTTCCTTCGTTGTTTTTGTTCTGAACAGCCTGGCTCAATGGCTGCTCCCTTCCATCCTCCCTTTACGCCACTTCAACACCTTTCGAGTTGTTTAGTCTGCCTGAGCCTCCTGCTCAGAAAATTGGGGTGGCTTCTCCTGATGTGGTGCTCATCCGGGATACACAGCCTCCCATCCTGCTGGAACAGCGTGCCAAAACCTTCATCTCTCACTTTACAATGCAGCTTCATTGATTAAGGATGGGGAGGGTGTCAAGAAACCCATCTGAGATACCTGCTGCTTCATGTGGTGCAGAGTCCTCTGAAGTCTTCGCCAGCACACCCAATCTCCTGGGATGTACATTGGCGTTGTGAGCACTGCTGCTCTACAGGTGGCTCCATAACCAGCTGTCCTGGGAAGTTTAAGCTTAATTGTGTATGTATTGGCTCTAGAGAGGCAGGAACTGTATCCCTTGAAGGTAGTTCTTCTATCATCCAGCAAGAAATGTTTTTGCAGTCACTAAAGAGCTTTCTCTGTTGGCAGAATGCGTTGCCTCTCAGGCTGGCCTGAGCAGCCATGTTCAGCAGTGCTTTTCTGCTCACCATTTGTCTTTCTGCCCTTTCCTCCTCTGTCTCCAGCCCACAGTGCTTTGTCCTTTTGTCTCACGGCTAAAACACAGAGAGTCCTGCTTAGCTTTGACATGAGCCATGACCCTTGCAGACACTTTTTCCCCGTCATTCTTACAGAGTGGGTATCAAGGCCTCTCCAGCTGGATTGTCCACGAATTCTCCAACTGCTGAGTCAACATTTGCCCTCCAAACCACGGATTTTCTTGCAGTGCAATGACCAGCACTCACTTCTCAGAGAGGAAACCTCCTCTGCTGCAGGTGGGAGATGCAGACGCTGCAGCAGACGAGAGCTGCACTTCCCCGGCTGGCTGTGAGGAGTGTGTCCTGTCCCCTTCGTGTCCTGGCACCCGTCCCTCAGCAGGGGACATTTCTGGATCCAGTGAATGGAAAAGCAAACTGTTGCGTGGCTGCATGGGAACACTAAATCCAGTTATTAGATTGCCATAATCTGGGGGAAGAAGGAGGAAAACGAAGCAGAAACCGTGAAATTGCCTCCTCTCGCTGACTGATCCCACCGTTGCTGCCGGTCCCTTGGGTCAACATACGCCAAAGATACTTCTTCAGCTCCAAGTGTCTGCAGTGGCTAATATTTGGAAGGATAAGCTGCTCTGCAACGTGTAAAGGGGCAGTCTGACCCACGTGTCGCAGAAGATGGGATCCGGAGTTATTTCTGTGTAGCATCCCCGGATGCGAGGCGTGAGGAGTCAGTCACGTCCCAAGGTAGGTGTTTAAGGTAGGTTAAGGAATTGCTCCCTGGAGACCCTTTTCTGTCTGCCTCGACTGCACAGGGAGTTGCAGAGAGATAATTAGATTTCAGATGTAGTCTACCCTAAATGAGGAATAGAAGCTGTAGTGGATCGCTGTGTATTTGCTTTTGAAGATTTTGGCCTCTTTCTCTGTAAAAATCAGAAACTGGGAATTTTACAGATCTTTCTTGGGTTTGGGCCAGAAACACCAGCTTCGCTGTTCTCTAGGAAAGGGAATCTCTGTCTTAGAGATGTTTCTTCCTCTCTCCCTCAAAAATTGAAAAAAAAAAATAAAAATTGGAGGTCAGTATGCTTCTGGCACCCGGGTTTATGTGCCTGATGTGTAGGACGCTAATCCCCAAGGCAGCAGACGCTGGCAGGAGGGCCGGCTGCTGCTCTTGTGTAGGTGTTTTGCCCAGTGGGACAGCTGCAGGCTGGCAAGAAGAGTTATCTGTCGGTATCTAGAGTCAGAGTGCGCAGAGCAGCTGTAAATCCGCAGACGAATGTGTTCCAACAAGAAAAATAAATTCTTGTCCGTACCTGTGCTCGTTTGGTCCTGCCGGAGCAAAATTGCAGCACCAGCCACGTTTCTTGCCTGGTCCCAAGTCAACGTCGTTCCTTGTGTCGGAGGCTCTTGTGCAAGCGGGGTGCAGCTGGGGGGTCAGTGCCAACATGTGAAGGCACCGGGATAAAGCGACACATTTGGGGTTTTGCAATGCGATCTCTCTCTTCTCAGGCGTCCGCCAGCGCTCGCTTACCTGCCCCATCGCGTCCGCAGCACAGTTTGCTCATCGCTGCTCTCCAGCCGTCCTTGCAAACGTGTAATTCACAGCCGCATCACCGCTGCTTTGTCCCCCAGGTGTTCACAAGCGTGTTTGTGAACCCTCTCAGATCTCAGCATCTTAGCACGAGCACTGATTGGCGCCGCCGTCACCGCCCTGTGCCGCTCCCGGGGTGGGTGACCCCCCAGCACGGCCCTGCTGGTGCATCTGGGGAGCGCGCCGAACAAACCCACGCTGCGCACCGTGTTCAAACAAGTGCCTTTTCATCCAACACGCTTCAGCAGAGAAATCCCAAACTAGACTAAACAAAGGAAAAAAAAAAAAAGGAGAGGTTTAAGGCGTGTTTTCCACAAGGTGAACGGTTGTTTCTGAGTTTCTTCTTGTTTGTCTTTCTTAGCTAGCCCTTAGCTTTTCTCTGAAAATCAGACTACTTGTCACGAATTTGGGGAATTTAAATAAATCTGAGGACCTTGCCCCAGTGTGCGGCAGCCGACGTTACTGGGTGAGCGTTTGCAAACGGCGGCTGTTCCATTGCCATCGGTGTGGTGGGGAATGCAGGGGAGGAACAGCCACCTCTGCCCCTCACCAGCACTCGCAGGGAAGAGGTGCCCGCTAGGCAGGCTGGTTTGTGAAAGAAACGTAAAGCAACAACAAACGCTCCACCCTCCAAGTCCTCTAAAAAAAGAAAAAGTCGTCTAAACCCCAAGAAAAGCCATCTAATGCACACTTACTGTTGGCTTTGCCTTGCAAGCTGATATATTGTCTTTGCTATAACCATGAGAACAAAATCCTTCAGCTCAAGTTTTTCCTACTGGACAGTGTCTGTGAGAGAAACCATTTCCATTTCTGGGCCTGGAGAGTTAAAATGAGAGGAATAACTCCTTTGCTTGTGCCTAACCTGTCAGAGGAGAGGCAGATCTTGGCCACGACGCTTCCAGCCCCATCCAAACTTCCTCAGCTTTCGGAGCAGACAGATTTGAGCTTTTCTGTTGTACGTGGCTCCAGATGCAAAACTTCATTCCAGCTGCTCTGAGACGCTTTTTGGATCTCCTGCTTGGCTGGGGACCACCTCTTGACAGGAACTTCAAGAGCAGAGTCTGGACTTGTACCTTCTGTTTAGAAAAAAAACCCCAAAACAACAGAAAAACCCCACCAAACCAAACCGAACATCCCAGGGTGGAGAGCATGTAATCGAGGTGCTCCTCTCTCCTGCAGTGTTCTTCTGTGCTGCCTTCTTCCAGCCCAGGGGGAGATACTTCTTCCCCTCCTCTTCTTGCATAACATCAGCTACAGTCAAGCCCTCTTTTTTTTTTAATTATTCCCATCCAATTATTTGATAACTTATCTACTTGTTCCTTGTGACATGCTCTTCCACAAACAGCTCCTGGCTGCAGCCTCCTCTTCATGCCCACCTTCAACAACCCTTTATTTCATCCACACAGGGGCTGCTGCAGCCAAGCCTGATGGTGTCCAAGAAGAGACCGGACAACACCCTCAGACACATGGTGTGAACTGTGGGGTTGTCATACGTAGGGGCAATAGCTGGACTTTGATGATCCTTGTGACTCCCTTCCAGCTCGGGACATTCTGCGATTCTATAGTGCCACGTTTGCTGTACCCTGGCTATGTGTGTTCTTTGGTAAGTGCAAAATCAGGGGTCTGGAATAAAACCCAGCTACAAGTTAGTGGGCTTAGTGGTGTGACAGCGGACAGTATCTTACCCCACCTTTCCCTGGCCGGAAAAGGTCCCTAGGGGAATAAATCTGGGTTGCTGGTAGCTTCTGGTGGGCTGTGATGTGGCCTGAAACGTTCCTGTGGGAGGAAGCAGTTTAAAGAGTGATTTGAGGGTGTTGTGGGGGAGGCTGGGGACAGGATGGACACTGAGGTGTGCGCATCTGTGAGGAGCTGCAGGGGAGCAAAGCATCGTAGGAGGCCAGTTCCCATCTGCTGGGGAGCGGTGGGAGCGGGCACACGACAGAGGGGATGCAGGACCTGGGCACGGCGCAGTCAGCAGCGCACAGGGTGTTTTAAAGGTGACTCCAGGGATTTCGCTCCTCAAACAGGGCTGTGAGCACATTGCGAGGCTTGGCTGCTGCATCAGCGGCTCTAGGATCAAACGGGGGCATGTTGTGTAGTCTGAGTGTTTTGCAAACAATTAAACTGCAATTTGTGCCAGTGCGATTGCTCTTACAACGTGATGACAATTAAACGAAGTGCAACGTTTAATGACCAGTATCTCATTTTCTGGAGGGCAATTGAGATTTCTTTTTCACACTCTGATGCAAGTTTCTTTAAACTTAAGATCTACTAGAAGGAAAAGGAAACAATTCACCTAAGACAAATCACAAAAACTTGCTAATTTATTTAGGTTGCGTGCTCTGTGTTGCTGCTGTTTTGCTGCTACAGGCTTTACTCCTGATCTGAAAAAACTTCCACCATGGGAAGATGATTTTTTTCCTGGACATGGGAGCCAGGACCCTCACAAGAAACTCTGCAAGCACAAAGGGAAAGCCTGATAATGCAAGGTGGTGCTTTTACCAGCAGCTGCTGGTTGGTGTCAGGCACATGGTGGGGGAGAACCACGGCAGGTCCCTGCTCTCCCTCTCTACCCCCCAGATTCCCCAGCTGCGGTAGGTGATCTAAGGTTAATGTTCCTTCATTCGTTAATTTAGTTGTAGCTATAAATATAGACATCTTAGAGGGAATGGTAAGAGGATGTGCAAATTCAGCAACAAGAAATCGAGTACATTATATTCCTGTTGGTGGTTGTGTCTTTATGTGCTACAACAGACTTGAGGATGGACAGGCATCTCTTTATTTTGATGGTAGTGTCCAGTGCGGGCAGGTCTTCAGTTCCAGCAGGACCTCTCAGGTAATACCATAACATCAATTAGTCAGGAATGATTTGATGTATTAAAAGATTTGACAGGTTGAGACTATTAACCATTTCCAACAGTAAACAGCACCTGTGGGTTTTTTGTTTGTTGTTGTTTGTACCACCCTGAGCCGCTACCTGTATGAATTTGGATCTGGTGTAACTGGGAGCAGCTGGTGTTTGCCATCGGCTTCAGGTTGCTGCTCTTGGAAAGCCAAGTAAAATTATTATACCTTTGTCCTTTTCTATTTTAGCTTTGAAGAATATGTTCTTATAGCTCTAAAGTATTATGAAAACCGTCTTTCTCTAGCCTAAACTTTGAAGCTGCAATATTAACCATTTTATATGCCTGTGATCAGCGTTTCTGTGGTGAAGACACGACATCCACTTTCTGTTTTAACCCACCCCATCTGCTATTTTTGCATTCAGTATTTTAATCTCTCACCCTATGCCACACCTTACTCTTCTAGTTCTTTTATTTGTGATTCAGATCACTTACGTATTACTAACATAGTTATTTTGATAACAAATTCTATTTAAAAGAAAAAAGATTTTCTGAGCTTGCATTGTGTTTTTTCACCATCTTCCCCCCCAAATGATTTTATTTCCCTGCTTTGGCATGCAATAAGACCTGGTTTTCTTCCTTTTTAAGGACATTGACTTACTAATTTCTACATGAAAAATTCACCAGCATTAAGACTACTCATTAGTATGCACAGTTACAGCACAGGATGTTTTATTTTTTGACAGCTCCAGCTTTGTAAACTTCTCTGTAAACTGTGGGGAAAAAGCAGCCATTTTAGTACATAAGTGGGCTGTTCTACAAACAGACACATTTCCCAAGCAGAAACCGATCTGCAAAATATTTCCACTCTGCATGGAATAAGGAATGAGATTGACTACCATATATTAAATACGCCAAGTGAGTGGATCAAAAATGCCCAAGCTGACAAAATAAAAGTATCCTTGATCTGTATCTAAATATACTTTTTTTTCCAAAGGAAAACATAGCTTTCTATCACGCTTTCACGTTCCAATAGCCGGCATTGATTTCAGCCTGTCAGCTTGCATCTACTGATGTTAAGAGTCTTAGATAATATGTTGATTTTTTAAAAATAAAGCTATTTTTCCCCTCCCAAGTTGTATAGATTTTGGGTCACCTTGTTGGGTTTGCCCTTTGGTATTCAATGAGTGACCCAGAATCTCCTGCCTGCCTCCCCCTCCGCGCCCCCCTTCTTTTTTATTTTTCCATTTTGCAAGGTTATCAGCTAGATATTTCATCAGGGTGTATTTTTCTCCACACCTCTGGCTTCTGCAAATTGGGAGTTAACTTTGCCTGGTAGCTTGGACCAACTGCAGAACTGCCAGCAGCTTTGCAACACTTGTCAGCCCACTGATAGGGGAAAGGAAAGGGAAGGGGAAGGGGAAGGGGAAGGGGAAGGGGAAGGGGAAGGGGAAGGAAAGGAAAGGAAAGGAAAGGAAAGGAAAGGAAAGGAAAGGAAAGGAAAGGAAAGGAGCCTCTGCTCTTGAGACAAGGGTGCTCCATACAGCTTGGACCCAGGTTAGAAAAAAAATGCAGTCCATGGCAAATTACTGGCAACGTTTGTTCTCTCCAGTTATGTGCTTTCATTCCCTCACCAGCTCCTTTTCCACCTGCCCTTTGAAGCAGTGATGGGACATTTTCTTCCGCCCTTTACTGCTGCTTCTCTCAGGCTGGGCAGGGGTCTCTCCTTCCACCCAGGGACTCGTTTTTCTTCATCCGCACACATCCGGCCAGCAAACAAGGCCAGTGCAGTTTACAAAGAAACATGGTTTTATTCATTAAAAGCCATTTTAAATAATTTATTTGACTTTTAAATTACCCTCAGCATTGAACCCTCATCTGCTTTGCAGATGGAAGGCAGCACTTAGCAAACAGCCTTTATTGTCTGGTGTATCTCCAGCCCACAGCCAAACTGTTTTGATGTTCTTCTGGCCGCTTTCATTTTAAGTCATCCCCGAGGCTCAGCCAGGCTCCCTGGATTTCCCAGGTGGGTGGTAATCGGTATTCTGGAGGCTTTCTGAGCTGGCATTATATGTCTCAGCCTCCTGACCGACCTCTGAGGCTTTCAGGGCATCAAATGTGAGGGTGTGCTGTTCTTCTCCAGGGTCTCACCTCCAGGACACAGGTTGTTCTCCTTGTTCTGTGCCAAAGCCTTCTAAAGGCTTAAGCCAGGACTTACAAACACCATACCAGTTGTGAAGCCCTGGAGCTTGTGAGCTCTAGGAGACCAGGAGAGATGGTGCTTTTCCATCAAGCTACTGTGTACGGTTTGAAAACCACATCGGTGCTGTGAACTTGAAATAATTCTGCGTTGCAACATCACCAGCTCTAATGTTAAAAAACAGCTGCTGCCACTAATGAGATCGTCTATGGAGAGAGTGGTTTATGCGCAGCATCGCTTCTTTAACTAAAGTGGACCCAAGGAGAGAAGCTGAGGAGGGACCTCTTTTCCTATGTAAAATACTGTGATGTATCAGCATTAAAAAGGTCCCATTTTTCTTAATGCCCACACACAGCACCATGTTCCTTCCTAGAAATTGGTGTCTTGATGTCTGCTTTTTGTATTAAACAAATTTCTGGCAAAATTTCTGCTACATCTCTGAAATGCGGCCTTGAACTCTTCAAGTTCGGTTCTTCACAGGCATCAACAGAAATGTATAAACAATTGAAAATTTAATGGTTGGAGTTATTCAGTAATAAATAGGTTTGTGAAGTTAACTTGGGGTAAAACTTTGCAATGAAGACGTTTGCTCTTCTGTTTATAAGTGCTGTCGATGCTGTCATCCAGGTTGGAGATAATTTGTCAATGTTTATTTGTTATTGGATAAACCAGACAAACAGAAACAGCTAGATACGCCTCCTTGATACACACACTCAGTTTCCTTAGCATGATAACGAGGCCACAACTTTGCAAAGTTACCGCTTTTGGGGCAAAACAGTCTTTTTAGTCCAGGACACACTATGTATCTCAGACAGAAAGCGCTTGGATCAGCCCCGTTCTCTGTTCTTACAGTGATGTACAAGTACAACCAGCCAGTCCTCAGCCCACTGGGATGAACAGTGTCCTCTAAAAACAGGCAGTCCTCCTTTTCAGCCTTTCCCCTGTCTTTTAAAAGAGCAGTATCTGAAACTTAAGCTTTTTGGCTGCTTTCCCCTCATTTTATTCTGTGGTTTGGGGGCTGCTGGCCGGGATGGGTTTGGTGGCTCTTGCCTTGGTCCTTGGGCTGGCGGGAGCTCCGTGGCTGGTGGCAGAAGCCTGTGTGTCCTTCCTTCAGTGACTCCTCCTGCTTGGCTAAGGAAGAACTGTGAAGGGATGGAGCACAGGCAGGGAGGGCCCAGGAGGGACAGCACAGAGTGGTGCAAAGGGCTGATGGCAGGCAAACGGAAGACAACTTTTCGTCACAGATTTTAAAGTGTCGCATATAGCTATGTTGGTAAGCCATTTTCTTTCTCAATCGTTTTGGTTTTAGCATCAATACTTTGGCTATACCACAGCAGAGCTCTCCATTTTAATCTCGTGTTGTCCAACTAGTTTCTTTTTTAAAAAAATTTTTTTAAAAGTTTGTTTGTTTAGTGGTTTTGATTTTCCTGCAGTGTTTGTTGTTGTTGTTTGGGTTTTTTGGTTTGGTTTGGTTTGGGTTTTTTGGTTGTTGTGTTTTTTGTTGTTTTGTTGTTGTTTTTTCAAAAATGTTTAATATCTTGCCTTTAGTTTGGTAGTTCAGATAAGGTTCCTTTATTCTACAGTATGAGACAGGAAGAACAGAAGTTCCTGATCAGTCTGTACCAGATGTTACTCCATGTACTTTGACTCTGTCTCCCTTGTTTTTCTCTGAACATAACGATCCCAATCTTTTCAATCTTTCATGAATTGCCATGACCTTGATCCTACTTGTTGCTCTTCTTTGAATCCTCTGAAGTTCTCAGTGTCTTGGAGATGGCTGGACCACAGCAGTCTGCTTGAAGTTTTACCACAGATCTATGTCCACGCATTCTTTTTACATCCCATTTTATCGGCTTGGTTATTTTATCTGCACACTGACAGGATGGAGTTGTTGAGCTTTCTGTTGCACAACAGAAAACAAGGCTGGGTGACACTTGGGGGCAAAGGCAATGATCCAGGTTACTTCCTAAAGCTTTCCTTGTATATTTGTTCCATGTGTTCCTGAAGACCTCTGGTGACTCCACAGCCCTATCGGCCATCCCCATGGTTTGTGACTTTTGCTATTGGAAAAGCTGAAAAATACCAAACCTAAAGCTTCCTTGCTGCAATTTACATCTTATATACCTCCCGTGAGCAGGGAAAACAGCTTTTTCCACTTATCTGTGCAATGGCCTCTTGCATATTTGAAGTCTCTCATTATGTTTCCCCGTTAGCATTCACCTCAGGAACAAGTGCTGTTGAGTCCGGCCTTTTCGGTCATGTTCTGTAGATCTTGTTATTCCCATTGTCCTCTCCGACTGAACTGTGTATCCGCAAACCAGACTCAATACTTCTAGTTGAAATTGTAACGATGCTGTGTAGACTGAATAGAAATGATTCCTTCGTGTCACAGCCTGGTATCCTACCTGCTCTTCAAAGCTTTGAGTCTCACTTTGAATCAAGTAAATGTCAGACTCACGAAGAGGTGTGAATCTGAATTTTAAACGCAGTAGTTGCTTTGCACAAATGCTCAGCGCATGTCAGGTGATGTGATGCATTTACATTTCAATGTAAACCAAGAGTATCGACTCTTGGAGTAGCTATGGAGTAGCTATGAAGTAGCTGGTTACTCTGCACTGAGTAACCTCCCCATGCGGACAAGCCTTCAGCTAATGGTTCAGCTAATGCCATCTTTCAAATTAGATCCACTGTAACGCTTCAAACTAAAGAACTCGGCTGCAGTGGGACACTTGGGAAAGATTAAGATGAATTAAGTAAAGGTGTGACATTAAATTGCATTAGTTGAAGCCCACCAAATCCCTGGATGGGTGCTCTCTCTTTCACAGATGAAATATCCCTGTTTTCCTTTACATTTAATTCTGAAGGGCTAAATTCTAAAATGCCCGTGCTGGGGTTTAAGGCCCTCTTAATTTCCCATCTGCAGTTAATTCAACTTAAATGTCTCAGGTAGACAGTGGATCTAAGAGTGGATGGTTTTCTGCTCTGCTTATAACTCGTGTTTTAAGGCAGAGAACTGGTTCTCTAAATTCTGCCTCATTGTGTCATTTGACAATTTATGTTAGGCAGAGTACTACATTATCATAATTTTTGTTGCTTTTTCTGCCTATTAGGCATCTCAGCATGGGACATTAAACATACTCTTTTCTTTTAATCTGGAGATTTATAACGCCAGTATTACAGGAATGCCACGTGGGACCAAGTTGAACATATTACAGATATCTGAATGTCTTGTGTCTACACAAAACCATCCAGACTGACACTGACTTACTCTCTTTCTTTTTTCAGACAGCTCTATCTTTCATCAAACCAGTACTTTTCATTTTCTCTGGGATTTTTGCGATGACTTCAGCTCAAGTTTTAAAGCACTTCAAGCTGCTGTGTTATTGTGAAATAAGTGAACAAGTCAGGTCAGGTATATTTGTAGCATTAGAAACTAATCTGATCTGAAGGCTTCTTCAGGGCTCAGGTGGAAGCTAAACAGTGTTCTCCTCTAAACAGATTTGGGAGCAGAAAAGATTTTGGAACAGAGCCAAGTGACTTTCATGTACCCTCTCCTCCTGACAAATATTTTTCCATAACGAATTATTTCTGTTCACAAGCATCAGATGCACAGGTATTTTCAGACATACCATATCATCCCATTTCTCTGCGTTAATTAATGTCAGGACCAGCATATTGTACAACTATGTGACTGAGAGCACAACGATTGATTCCTGATCTGCTACCACCATAGGGCAATGCAGACAGTTAAGTCGGGTTTATATGGGATCATGAATTGCAAGCCTGCTATTTAAAAAAAAATAATAATTTAAACACAAATCCAATCAGGGATGCTGAAATGAAGAGGTGCAATTTACAGACAACGTGAGTGGATGCTCAGACAATGGACTAATTTAATTTTCTGCATTGAATATTTGTGCTAGTTAAAGCCCTGGTGAAATATATGAATTAGAAAATAAAAAAAGGGATGGAAGTAGATTTTCTAGCTTTCAATAGCAATAATTCCCTGGTTGCATCCACTGTTGAAACATCAGGCATTCATCTAGTCATTTCTGAAGCATCATTCATTGTATTGCTGGCACACACCAGTATGAACCAGGGCTACAGAGACCTCAGTGGTCCAAGGAAGGAGAGAATTTGAAGGAGGCATTTAGTTTTTTCTATGATTCAGTATCTGATAGCTCCATTTAATTCAATGGGATATTTGCATTTTTGAAGCTACAAGTGTGTCTAGCTCTGTTGCTGAACATGGAATGAGACAGAAATCTGCAATGAGGATTAAGTAGTGTTCATCTCCACTTTGGTGGCAACAAGCCCTTTACAATAAACCAGTTTATATTTACTCCTTGCTCTCCATCCTGGGTTTAGTTCCAACAATGATTACTGTTCCTTCATGCAGTCATGATCTGGTACTAATTTTTGTCAAAGTGTTTCCAGACAAAATTGCAGGTGGTACCCAGTACGTAGACTGATAAGACACACAGACACTGAAGCTTAAACTTTCACATTAAAAGAGTAACTCAAGTGGGGGAGAGCACATCTGTTACCTCTGAAAGTCAAGTTAATCATCCTGCACCAAAGTTATAACCTGCAATTGTTTGATGATTCCACAGGCACAGAAAAGGCTGGTTTAGCATTGTTTGGGAAGATGAATTGTGTATTTCCACACGTTAATGCCCCATCCTCTCTCTTGGATTTACCTTGGTTTTGAAGTTTCTGTTTGTAAACGCCTTTCTTGGAGAACATAAAGATTTTTCAGGCAGTATTCTCTTATCTATAAATTACTGACACAAATTCTTCACTGACAGTCTTAAAGTCTATTTCTTTCAAGATTTAGCGTGGTTCAGTTTGTCACAGAGGCCAAACGAGACGGTTCTGCTTGTGCTACAGAGTTATTTCTGAAGCCACTTCCTCTTTAAGACCTCTTAAAACACATGTATATTCTCCAATGACTCCCAAAAGCCACTCTTTTTAATATATAGCCTACTTCTACTTCCTACTTTTCTTGGTTTCTGGATTTATACAGAAAACGGGGGAGAAAAAAAAAAAAAGAAAAGCCTTTCACTTTCTGTTATTTAGCCCTCCTAAAAAAGGGAAACTGAAACGTACTGAGCTCCATGCTGTCCATATGTTGCCTTTTAGCGGGTTTCTCATGGGTGGGCAACTTCTGGAATTCAGAAGGGAGAGAGAAAATTATATTAAAGACTATTAAATGTTTCCCTAAGGAAAAGCTGAATTTGTATGCTATTTACAGAATAGCATTAAAAAAAAATAGGTCAAAATGCAAGCACTCCTTTGGGCTTCTCAAGCTATGGGCTTTGTCTATTCCTTACGCTAATATAAATAAATAAACACTGCAGTATTAAATGTGTGTCAAAACCCTAATGCAAGCAACAACTGTGACTTGGTGAGGAATTACCATCATTTGAAAATGTGGCTGGCAAAGAGGTAAAGGTCCAAGGTCTGACGTGTCCTTTTACTGCTCCTGCCTCCGTGGGGACTTCCAGGCAAACAAAGCGCTCCAAGATTCTCATTCAACTTGACCATTTGTAGGTGCTCAGCTCTTCTTAAAACAACAGAAACCTCCAACTCAAACTGAGATGAACATGCCCTGATTAAGAACAGTAGGAGAGTAATGAACAGAACCCAAATATGCTGAGTCTTACTTCGTTGCTTTAAATACAAGACGGTCTTCTTCGTATTACACTGCTAATTGCCAAACAACATTTTCTGAAAAGCAAGTTCCAATTGATGTGTCCTTGGAGAAACACTTGTGCTCATCCTGCAGAAAGCTTTAATTCCTCAGTGTATTTTAAAATCAGGTTTTAGCGCCAAGCTTCCTGACTCAGACTTAATGAAATTCAAAAGATTTTTTTTTTGACAGGTAAAAATGAATAGTCACCAAATTAATTGTCTTTGAAGGAAAAAAAAAAATCAAAGCTGCATAAATGTACATCTTCCCTCAGTTTCTAAAGCTATTTTTGGAAAATAAAAGTTTCCCATTTTATTCAGTAAGCAGGTTAATGACACTTCTTGTATTTATGCAAAACTGTAAATGACTGCATGAAATGTAGTCACATTTTATTAACTCCATCCTCTGTTAGTACAGATTGAGTACTCAGTGAAATTATTTTGAAATATACACATTGCATAAAGTCAGGGAAAACCTTGAACCTGGGTCTTAACGTCATTACTATTTTCTTCTTAATGCAATTTATTACACTGCAACTGGATGGCACAACTTCCAACCTGCATGAGGATGCAGAACCTTAT
Organism: Pampusana beccarii; assembly: GCA_013399365.1. Classification (NCBI taxonomy): domain Eukaryota; kingdom Metazoa; phylum Chordata; class Aves; order Columbiformes; family Columbidae; genus Pampusana; species Pampusana beccarii. The sequence continues at coordinate 194,010 of VWYH01001394.1, forward strand.
TGATGCATCTCATTAGAGGAACCAGAAACCCTACATGAAGGTGACTCACCAGTCAGATGCATCTTACTTCTAACAGGACCTGAACGAAGGGCATTGGCCTTGTTGCGGAGACAGGGTGATCCTGTAGGACAACCTGGGAATAACTAAGCTTGTAGCAAAAAGCTCTGGGCCACTGCTGATTGAATGACTCACGAAGCTAAGCCCGACGAAGCTGCTAAATTTCACCCAATAGAGCTCATGCAGATTTTGGCTTCAATCCAGCAGAGCACTTAAGCACATGCTTAATTGTAAGCAAGTGACACAAAGCAACTTAGTTAAGCACGTGTTTAAGTACGTTGCTGGGCTAAGTACTTTATTTAGAGAAACGCAGAAATGTCGGTAACCGCTGAAAGAGATGAAGTTGAGAGACACTAAGGCGCAGCCAAGGCTGTAAAGGCGCAGAGGGTTTGGGTGGAGAGCTATCCCCAGGAATGCACGGGCTTCCAGAAGATCTGGCCTCCAGCTACTCTCCGAGTTGTTTACTGTGGGGCCATGGCGAACACCACGATCGTGGAGATCGCACCGCAGGAGATTCACCTGTGTGAGTCGCACAGCCGCTCGCCCGTGTGCGCTCCGGGGCCTCCCGCCCGCACCCGCGGCCCCAGAAAGCCCCGGGCTCACCCACGGGGTGCGCGGGGAACGGGAGGGATCGGGGTTTGCCCCAACCCCCTCCCGGCCACCGACCGCGGCCGTGCCGGGCCCTCTCCTCCCACAGCCCGTGCTGGAAACGCAGGCGCGGGAGCGGCACCGGGGGCACCCGCAGCCCCTCCGGCAGCGGCCGAGGCCCGGCCGCCCCGCAGGCCCTGCCCG
>VWYH01001394.1:195450-241253 GCA_013399365.1 Pampusana beccarii
CGGCGGGGCTGCCCCGGCAGAGCCTCCCCCGCGCGGGGCGCCGGGGCCAAGCAGGCCTCGGCGGGGCCGTGGGGACGGGGCCGGCGCTGCCGGCGGGGCCGTCTGACAGACGGACAGACAAAGGGCTGGGGGAGCCGCGGACGGACGGACCGACAGGCGGGCGGGCAGCGTGTCCCCTCGGCCCCGTCCTCCCGGGCGGCCGGATCCTCCCGCTGCCCGCCGCTCCATTGTTCCTGGTGTAACATAGGTGAAGTGTGCCGACTTGTGAAGATTTATGTTATTCTGTGCGGTTTTTTAATAACCTTCTCCGAGCCTCCTCTCAGCTGCTCGGAGGACGCTTTTGCAGGGGACCTCTCTGCAGCGTCGGGAGCTGGTAACAAGTGCCAGGCTGGGAGGGCAGGGGGGACCAGCAGGAGTTGAGGAGAAATTAGTTGGGCTTTAAACACTTTCACTCTTCATCGTCTTTCCTCCCCCAATTCCTGCCAGACCTCAGCTGAGATGAGTGCAGCAATGTCTGTATGAAGCTGGCTCATAAAAAGGGAAGACATTTACGTTGCAAACGTAAATCATCTCTCTGATCGCTTCATTTTCATGAACGGTGAAGAGCAGCTGTGAGGGCTTTTGCACAATGATGAAAAAAGTAGGTATGTGGAATCCAGTGATCACAGCTTTAGTCTGGCTTTGAAAGCCTCCCTGTGGCGTGACCTGTCTCTCTGCACACATGTGACATTCTAGTCCAAGAAGTTTTAGATGGGAGAGATGCCTTATTTCTGATGAGCAGCATCTTTGCCGTTGGTATATGACGAATGATAGAGGACTATGGTTTTTCTTTTGAGTAAGATCTCAGTTGCGTTGTTGATTTACCATACTTATTCACAGATTTCAGTAATGCTTTACAAGCTTACTAGGAATATGTCCCTGGGCCTGTCATGCTTAAACTTTTTGGGCTGCTCAGATCAGATTTCATCCTTGTAAGTGATATAACTTTTGCGGTTGTTCTCCATATATTTGGTGAAGCCAGGCCTTATGAGGGAAAGAGGTGGAAAAATAGTCCTAAACTGTATCAGTTTTTGCAGGTCTTCTTATGCTGTACTCAAAATCAGACAAGATAAACCAATGGTCTGATCTAGATTTAAGATCTCTCCTGCTACGTTAAAAGTGTGCATACTTCTGGGCAGCGTTATATTTCAGTGTTCCACTTCCAGTGTTTGGGATTCGTGCGTGTGTCCAGTGACAGCTGTCACCTGCGGGAGCTTTGGCTGCGCTGGGCAGCCCTGGAGCTCAGGCGGCTGTTTTCTGGTGGGTCTCACGGTATCTGCAGCCTCCTGGTGCAGGGTACGGTTTCACAGCAGAGGCAGGCAAACCCCGCTGTTGTGGTGATGATGAAGGAAAATTCTACAAAATTAGTTTTTCAGTTGCATGATTTCCTGCAGACTGTTGTTGTGGCCTTTCTTGATGAATATTCAGCTGAATGTGTGTTTGTGCGTTCAGTTTGCAAAAGTGTTTTCTTTATAGTTGTTTCTGGATGTCTGCATGTCCCTCTTCCCCAAATATATGTATAGTTAGCCAGTGAGCTCATATAACTGGATAAAGCTAAAAAAGATGCATCTGACCTCTTGTATTTAACTGTCATGCGCATGTGTACTTTTTCTGTCTTCATTCCTCAGTCCAGGGCCTGAGAGAACAGATGTATATGTAATCTGTGTTTCTGTTATTGTCCTTCTTGTCCATAAGTGCTTGATTTCTACTGTATTGCAAACATATTCTATTTATGGAAAATCCCTAATACAATGGATTATGAAATCAGATCATAAGTAAGTAGCTACTTGAAGAACCACAGTGGTTAAGAAGAATGGAAGAAAAATTACTCGGAACACAAAAAGTTGTATTGCAGGCTAAATTGTTCACCTGAAGGAACATATAGTTCTGTAGTATTATTATGTAGCTTCTCAAAAGATGGTTTTCCCTCTCAGTTCAGTGTATACAATTTTGTGTGAGGATTTAAGGCACTCTGGAGTGTGTGTTCTAGAGACAGTATCATAAAACCATTCAGGTTGAAAGTTCTTACTTCCAGCCAAGAACTTCTGTGTACCACTAACATTAAGATTTTAACTATGAGAATATTAAGAATATGTTATTCTAGTGAAAGAGGTGACAGTACACCTAAAAGAATTTAGGTCATTTCTAGAAGGGTTCTTTGTACCACAGGCTCAATAATGTAAATTTGGAAATAGTGAAGTTCAAGGTATTGGTTGTTAGTGTACGGATTTGGGTAAAACATTTTAAAATGTCCTAATGGGGAGGAAGGGTTTGTTATATTCTAGTGTTCTGGGGAAAAGCAGAGTGGGTTTGTTTTCTGTATGTGCTGCTGGAGATTTGTGGTGGTTTTGTGACTGGGATCTTTGTGGATTCTTCCTCCAGTCAGGACTGTTACGTGTACTGTTGTCACATTGCAAATGTTACAGATAGAGACCTGGCTGCATGGAGCAGGTTGATGGAGTGGGCCTTAACTTATCAAACCACTTCAACTGTTCAGCACAATCTGGGATTAAGTTTGATTTAATTCAGTTTTGGCTGTAATATAAACTACATTTTCCTGTGTGAAGTAACGAAAGTTAAATAAGAAATAGTGATGTTGATATAACGTCTTTGATAAATAAACATACTATTATTGTTCTGGAGACCCTAAACATGGAACCGAGGTGTCCAGCTTTCTTGTCCAAACTTAACTATGTCTTTTATATTAAATGAATGGGACAAGGAGTGAAAAGTAGATGCCATTGAAAATATTTTTTACTTTGAAGACTCTTAAGTGGATCTAACAGAACAATAGGTGTGTTTTATTTAAAATAAGTACTTTTTGTGCCTTAGCCTGACATTTTATTGATAGCTGCCTTTCAAGCCAGCATCATTTATGATGAAATAGATTCAAGCCTTCAGCTTGCAGTCTGATCTGCATAACTGAGTGTTTAAAGACAAATGAAGTCCCACAAAGCCTCCATGGATCTAAGCAGACATGGGTGGCTGCTTTTAGCAGGTTGCAGGGCTTATTTGAGGGATAAGTACTGTGATTAACTTGCACTTTAATTTGTGTGGAGTACTGAGATTCATGAAATATTTTTTCCTTTCCCATGTACTGGAATTTATGCAGAAACCCTTGAACTAGTATTGAGTTTGTACATTTAACTTACTGTTTTTTAAGAGCTGAGACAGTTATTGACAGGACATGTCAGCAGAACACAGTCATTGGCTATAATATAGCTATATGCCAGCCTAACAAAAGAAAATCCATCCAGGTTTTCATGAGATTTATTTTCATTTACACAAATGCTGTTAGTTACTTTATTACAGTAATTTCCAGTGAAGTTGAAAACACAGTTCCATCTGTTTAGCTCATTAGTACTCTATAGACATTTTAAATATACAATATTTTAACCATAGAATATTTTATACATCAGCAGTAATGCCATAAACTACGCAAGTGACATAGGTTTAACCTATTTAAATTTCAAATTAAAATACAATAGCATATGTGAGTTTTCCAATATTGTAAGTGATTAACTTGTCTTCCCCTGATTTCATATACAGATATTTTTCCTATATCATTCAGACATTCAGCATGTTGGATAAAATATCTGGAAAAATCCGTAATGCATTCTCACAGAACTTGATTATAAGCATGTCCTAAGGGGAAATTCAGTGTCTTTTAGAAAGACTGTGGAAAGCACAAGAAGCAGAAGGGTTAGAATCTCCTGATAAGTTCTTCCATGCTGTCAGAACTTTATTTTGGGAGCTAATGTAGAGACTAGTACTGGTTTTGCTCAGAAATAATTTTTAGTCTACTCTTACAATATTATCAGTGTGTTAATGTATTCAAGGCTGCGATATCAAGAGGTAACAGTGTGAATACTGTAATATAGTTAATGTATTACTTATTTCTATTACTTCATGATTTCATTGCACTTTGGAAAACAGCAAGATATAGCTCTTTAATGGAGCATGGATATTGGCCTGATCCTGCATTAGATATACTCTAGTGGCATATTAGTATTACAGTATCTGCATCTTGTCACCGTTTGTGCAGAAAACTTTAAGGCAGTACTGTCTAATTCTTCCCTTCTGACTAGGGTGACATTTTTATAGGTGCAGAATTAAACAGTCTGATAAAATGAAATCTGTGTGGGAAGAAGTTCCAACCTGCAAACAGCAGCAGGGTATAATTTATGAACTGCCTTTCAAATATAAACTGTCTAGATCTCTGGTACTGGAGGGGAAAAAAAAAAGAAAAAAATACACAAAAAACCCCCAAAGTCAAGTTGCCTGTAAAATGTCTTAAAACAATTTCTAGATGTAACGTGTGATATTAGTGATACATAAAGCTATTGTGATATCTGTGTGAGCTTGGATATGAGGTTGATAAGCCTTCTGCTCTAAAGTTATTTCAAATGGCAGCTACACTCATAAGGTTAAAACGTCCATTCATAAAATTTTTGACAACAGTGTTTTTGTAGTAATTTCCCATAAAGTCTGTATTAACTTTTCCTGCTTATATATCCGAAAATGGATATGAAAGACATCATTAAAAGAGTTTATTATGCCAGTGACATAATGACCAGGCCATGTTACCTTAGTGCAAGAGGTGAAGTGAGAAATATTGATGTTGAGCAGATTTGACATAGTTCACTAGTGATGTTTAAGAAAGGGAAAACAAACATCTTTGTACACTCTCTGTATTTTAACCACTACATGTGTGCCCTGAAAAATTGTCAGACTTCTTTTTTTTTCTATTGTTGGGATTAGATCTGAAATGAGAAAGTGGTGATGTACTCCTAAAAGGTATGTGTGTGTATATATCTGTATATATAAAGCTCTTTTAGACGGTATTTATGGTGATCTCTGGCCTAAAACTCTAGTCATTGAGTATGAGAAATGTTCAGCATAAAGTGAAGTTTATTTTACCAGGCAGTAAGTAACATGTTATGTGGATTAGCTGCCTGGGATGGAGCTTCGTTTTGTAGTTTACTGGGAAGGGGCAGAGCAAGCAAGCAATTTACACATTCACCAGCTTTGTGCAGATTTCCTTTGGTAGTAAAACCTACTTAGTCTTGCTTTCAACAAGTGAATCTGTAGTATCGCATTGTGGACATTCTTCAGTTTTGTGAAGGGAGGGGGAGCAAAATGAATATTAAAGCCAAGAAATGAGTGCATTTCGCGGGGTCCTTGGGTAAAGTTTTAGTCTACAAGCATTAAAACAGTCAGCGTTTCCAGATGCAGGAGATGATTTCAGAGTTTTCAAGTAGGAGTACTCTAAAACAAATTACCATCTCTGTTGCTGACCTCCTGAAGTACGATTCTCCTGTTTTTAACCACATACACAGTGGTTCCCGACACAGGTCATTGTTATATGTGAGTGTCTGTCGGATGAAATATATGTGAAAAGGATGACAATTGTCAGGCTTTTAAGTTGGGTAGTTTATAGCACTGAACATTTCTAGATACAACAGTAGCTATATAAATACATTTAAGAAATCTTTTCAGTTTGTGTCCTTAAAGTTTCTTTTAACAAAGAAGTTCTTCATGAAAGATGAGTAAATGCAACCAACTCCTTGTTTGCTAGAGTAATCTTACCCTTCTTACCTTGAAGAAAATTTTGTAATGACCACAGTATATCAACTGTAGAGGGAGGCCATCAGTCCTCAGGGTACCAACATGTGGCACAATTATTTTAGACCACAATTACTTGCAGATTTTCTAGAGGTATCTGTGGAATATTGGTTTTCAACGTATGTTTTGACCTTATGACTATTTTTGGGGGGTAGAATCTAGTGTGAAGGTTCCCTGTGTGAATATCGCTTTGACGATATCAAACAAAAATGAATCATTCTTTTGGGAGAAAGACCGCCGTCGTCCCTGAAGGAGGAAAGCTTTATTAGGCTGCTGTTCTCAGGAGCTTCCTCCGTCACTAGTGAACCTGACAGTTGTACTCGGAGATGAGTTTTTGTCTGGGTCAGCAAAAAGATGTGAAAATTATGGGGTTGTCTTCTGGGGATCGGGAAAGCTTGTATTGTTAGGGGGTGTAAGGAAGTGAGGGAAAACTGCTTGGCTTTAATGTTACTTTTCCTTTCCAGAGACTAAAGATTTTTTAAATGGATGGTAGAAAATAATTATTATGTATTTAAAATGTATTTTTATGATCACAGATTATTTATACCCAACATGAAATTAAGGGATTGGGAGGGGGAATAAAATAGAGTTTATAGGAAAGGAGCACACAGAGAGTGATCAGAATGAGTTGTCATAGTATATTGCTTGAATATGTAGAATAAACCGCAATTTGTTGGCAAAACCGGTGGGCTTGTTGTCTTAATCTGACCGCTAAAAGTAGATCATGCAAAGCAGGTGTGCTCAGGCTTTTCTGGTGCCTCTTAGGAACCTGTACTCCATGTTATATACACCGTATTGGATCAAATATTAATATAAGGCAGGTTTAAGTGTGAGTTTACATTGCTGTTCCTTGAAAAGTGACAGTAAAAGGACAAACTGACAGAAAACCTAATCTCTCAATTCTTTGCATGACCTTGCAGTTTACTCTCTAGTGAGCCGTTGTGTTGTCCCCAGCTTACATTCCTTATAGGTCACAGGACAGGGGCTTTCCACAGTTACGGTGGTGATGAGAGCGTGGCTGCAAAGCCAGAAAGCATGGGATCCGTTGTAGTTATGTGTTACATGCCTAAAATTTGCTGTAACGTTGGGCAACTCTTCATTTCCCATCTTCGGCTGGACACAAGTTCAGCGCAGCGGTCCTGGCTCCAGCGTTTGCATCTTGGGCGCCTGGAATTGCTGCCCTGTTACCTGTGGGACACGTCTGTGCATCAAGGGAACCTGGGGGAGTGCAGCTGCGTCTGTGGGATGAGAGCTTGAGGACTTGAGACTCCAGATATGGTTGGATGAGAAAATGGTATCTGGAAAGCAGTCCGTAAACACAGGGCAGGCTGGGTTTTCCTTTTACCAGAGTCCTGGAGGAATATTTTCTTACTTTTTAGATTGCTTTCCTGCTTGCTTTGTAATATGGGTTGTGTTCAATGTGTTTCGTTAAGACTTGGCTTCATCATGAAGTTACTTGATTATGGATTCTCAGAAATTCCAGGCCTATTTGGGATGGCAGCTCTTAATTGTTGGCCTGTGAGTTAATAGCATCAAAAACTTTCAAGGGTTTTGTTCCTAATAATTACAGGAGTTACTATAAACATGAAGCATATCTTTTGATCAATCTGAATTTCTGTTTTAGTGTATTCTAGCACTTAATTAGCAAGAATTAGCTGCAGGGTACCAAAGTCATTGAGGTAGAATCCAATTTTCTCAATCTTTTTATTCAAAAGGGCAGAGTCCTGAGAGGTCTGGGTTTTATTCTTTGGATTATTTTCAGTATTGGTTAATGGGCCAGGATTTTTCTGTTATTATTGCTCTTACAAAATGGCTTCTAGACATCTCATGTTTTGGCTTGCCTTGATCTGAAGATGGGCTTAAGTGTTTTAATGTTGTTTGAGAACTGTAGAACTGTAATGAGGAGTAATCACCTTGGGGTATGTGATAGAAGTCAGCGGGATTCCATGTTCATACCATTCTTGGAGTATCAAGGTGAAGGTTTACCTGGCAGTTCTTGTTGAGGTTGTGGATAGTGTTTTGAAGAGGGTACACTGCAGTAGCACACGAGATTTAGGAGTTACCTGATTTGACTTTTTTTCTTTTCCTTTGGAGGGAGGATCAGCCAGATTAAAAGAAGCTGATTTACAATTCTGGAATTTTATGTAAGCGGCATAGGAATACTTCTTAGTTGATTTAATCTGGCCATAAATCTTGGTTATCTGTAGGGAGGTGGTGAATTTGTTGCAACAAAGTGGGCAAAAAAATCCTAACTGTACAGAAGTGTACTCTTGAAAAACTTTGTTGTTTCGGCAAATCTACACGGTCTGTAACACACTTATGCTCCAAGAGGGGGTTTTGAGAAAGTGACCTGGTTGCTCACTTCCATGGATTTAGAGTTTATTTCTGCTCCTTTCCCCTCTGGGTTATTTCACACTGTCTTTAAATACTAACGTGTCCCTTTATGTGCTGACTCTTCTGCTTATTCTTAACGAAGATGCTCGATACAGTTGTGGTGCTGTTGTAAGAGTGCTGGTCAGGCCACAGCAAGCCCTGATTCCACTAACGAAAACTGCTCCTTGGTGCCCAGCTCGTAACTGGTTGAATATTTTGAGGAACAGTGATAATTTTGTTGTTGGTGGTCAGTGGTCTTTCTGATGGAGCATCTCAAGATCTTTTGCTCCTTATTTTTTATCGTGTTGAAGGAAGGAAAGGGCTACACCAGAGCATAATGCTCCAGATGCTGCTTCTAACGATACCTGAATCATTATGACTTCGCTGTTTTTATATGGTTATACAGCTGCCATCTCTGAAGGGTCCAAACACCTTATGGAAATGTCTTGTGCATTACGATTAGGAACGGTCACCTGTGATTCTTTTTCCTCAGAGGGTTGTTATATGGGCTTATTTTTTCCATTGACTGTGTTATGTGTGTGTTGCCTTGTGTTTATGTTACCAAAGTGAAGTACATAAGCTTATTTATGTGTGTTGAAGTAGTTTATTTTCTATGTTTCATTTTTAGTTGCTGGGTGTATTGGTCTTGTGGAATAGGTCCCTGAAAGGCCTTTTTTATTGTGAGAGTGGCAGACCTGAGGTGTTTAAGGAGTGGAGTGAAACAGTCAACTCAGGTTTATATCTTTGGGCTTTGGGCTTTAGAGAGGGCAAATTCAAATCTTCTGGCCCACACCACTGGTAGATTTGAAAGATGGACGTTGAAGCTAACACGGGTGTTTGAAAAATAATATAGCAAGTATAGGATTTGCTTGGTCTGCCTGCAGTGGATCTTATAATGAAGAGGTATTCATTCTATCATGTTTTGGACTAATTGGGTTTTTTGAGTTTGCTGTTCCATGTGTAGGTAAAAGCTATGTTTGAAACACATCTGAAAGGCAGTAAATATACATTAAAAATTGATGCTGTGATATGACACTGCCTCCTCAGCAGGTTTAAATGGGAAAATGTTCCTTCCCTGTACCACCGTGTGAAGAGTTAATCTACAGAGAGCCAAGGATATTTCTCAAAACTTTTTTATAGGTGTTATCCAGGGTTAGAGTACATTCTGTGTAAGTTTACCTTAATGACATCAGGGAAAAAAATGTCCACTTAGTGCACACCGATGTCCTAAAATTGAAATTGTAGCTTAGGAGAATGTTTCCTGTATTGTAAACCACTTGCATTGCCCTCGCAGCCTGAGAGCCCATGTTGAAATAATGCTTTTGAATGCTGAAGTAAGATCTAGAAATATTGTGTGTGCTCTGTAAGATCTGTTTTGCATCCGTTATCCACGTCCTTTTCACCTGGGGTTTAGTGTTGGTATTTCCCTGAAAGTTTTCCTCACTCTGTAATGTACATAAATGAGGGGCGTCTTCCGGAGTCTCTGAGATGGCTTTTGCTAACTTCAAATCTTTTTGGATCAAAACCTTCTTGATTATGCTTGGATTAGCTTATTGTCCGATGTTATTTAGTGTATGTGCGCATCTTAAGTAATTGGTTGAATTTTTCTGTATTTACTATTTTTCTTTAATGCATATGCACAGCCTTTTAAAAAGCAATGAAGCTGAAGTAAAGATATTACAGGCAAGAAAAGCATGCCCTTTTAAAATAAGAGTTTTAGGCGTAAGTCAGGCACACAAACACTAAAATTGCAGCATTGAGCTTTACTTATGTCACCTTGATTTTGCCATCCTAAGTGTATGTGCGTCACTATATCACTAATGTATTGTACCTTTTTATTATATTGTAGTCTTTCGTGCTACCTGAACACAATATTTCCCCCCTCCAGAAGGAAGCCCTTACCTTTTTGACCGCACAGGATACATGCTGCTCATTAACTGAGCAGCTGCTCTGTAATTTGCTTGCTTCTCATTGCATAACTTGTGTTCTCTTACTGTGCTTTGCTTAATCCTGTTCTGGAGGCAGAATGAATATATTTCTTTGTGAAATTTCCGTAACTGTTACCAGTAGGCTTGTGAGGCCATAGATAGTTCCTAGTGTTCTCTTCACGCTTAGGTAGGTCATTGCCCCCGTTTTGGGGACAAGGAGGTGGAAATAGGGGGTGGGGAATGACTTGCCAGGATAACAGATTTGCCCAGCAGCAGTGGCAGAGGTGAGAAAAGGAGTCAAATCTCTTACAGTTCTGTTACAACATCGTGGTGGTAACCACCGTTTCTCTCTTCAGTCTTCCCCTCATGCTTACCTGTTCTTGATGACAGTCCTGCGCTTTGTGCCCTCATTCCTCTGGTCACTCTCCACCCAAGTAGCTACTCTCTGTTGGCTGGAATCCTAGTGCTTGTGCTTTCTGATCAGTGAATAGGTCCAAGGAGAGGCCGGACCCCTCTTGCCCACCTTCTGCAGGTGGTTACCAAAGTAACGGATGTGGGTTTACCTTTGCATTGATGTGTGCCACGTGGCCGCAGGAACAAGAGCGCTGTAAACTGATTAGTTCACCCTCGTGACCTATGCTGAACGTTGCTTATTCTTACAAGTATTCCACTACATCTCAGGGAGAGGAAATGGACACTTGTTATTATATAGTTGGAGAATTGATGCATGGAAGTAAGATGCAAATTTGTGTTTGGTGTGGATGTCCATTGGGTCTCTTTGTTTGCCTTTAAAAAAAATAAAATAAAAAAAGAACATATAGCATTGCCTCCGTCTTAGCATTTTCAAACTGTTGCTGTCATTGATTTAATTGCAGCCTTGCATACTCAACATTTGGAGTAAATCTGACCCAGATGTGTCAGGGTAAGCACCCAGAAAATGAGGGAAGTGTAATTATTGATCATCTATTAAAAAAACAAAAAAAACAAAACAAAAAAAACCCACACAAAATCCCGAACAAGTTTGGTAGAAATGGCTTGTATAGACTTGTGCAAGATCTCTGGCAGGATCAAGAACAGGATCCTATTTTGCAAGATAGCATTCAACTGCTTAAATTGTCGTGACTTTCTGTTCCCGCTCTCTGTGTCTCATTTACATACGTTTCGGCCTTTGCAACAAATGGAGCAACGATGTTATAAACTATCTTGCTAGTTTCACCTGCTTCTATGGAGCAGTTCTATCCAGTGTGCTGAAGGAAATGATGCTTTGTAGAAAAAGATATATATATATACACACACATGTATTATTAAAAATAAAATCAGAGTGCCAATAGGCTAGAGAGGTGAATTTTGATGAATCAAGGTACCTTAGAAGTGGTAGCCCTGAAACTTCCGTATGTTTGCATGCAACTTTTTGTATTCTTCTGGGGGTTTTAGTGTATAATGTTTTAGGGATTTTTATAAAGCAACCTGGAAAGAAGCACCAGAAATTCTGTTAGATATACAGACCTTTGCATTTAGACCACTAGACAGAGTAACTGACAGCAACAGTAGGTTGTGATCTTCTGTAAAACATAGCATAATGCTAGTGATGAGGGGAGATGCTTCACAGACACTTGCTGATAGTAGAGGAGTGGTAAGACCCAAAGAATTTAAGGGTTTGTCAAAAAAACCCAAACCAAAACCAAAAAACCCCATAGTTTTTAAAAAGCAACCATTTTTTTCTTTTCCGTTTATTTTCAAGGTGAAATTAAATGAGAGGGCCCACTCCTGCACCTCATTTTGAGCTGCTCTGACACACTGTCTTTATGGTAAATCCAGTCAGTGAGTTAATCTGGCAGAAAATTAATAACTGTGGAAAAAAAATTGCCAGGCTGATGGAATGTATAAACCAATACGTCTTTGTATGAGCATCAGAGTAGGCACAGAAGACAGAGTGAACTCTTGCCCCTTGCAGTGACAATCGGCTGTCACATTGGCTCGGCTTTGTCATATAACTGCACTGTTACCAAAATCAAATAAACATTTGATCCAGTATCTGAAATATTTTGACAAAGATTCAGCTTGAGGCTTGCATGCGATACATGAAATTTCACAAAATTTTAAGCAGTTGGACTGAAGTTATAAACTACTAAAAGTGCTTAGAGTATGCTGGTTGGCCTTAGTTATTTGTAGTGCTTGCTTTCCTGTGTATAAATTTCATGGGAAGTCTCTGGAGTGAGCACGTTTGAGTGCCTGAGTTTCACAGTGTAAGGGCAGAAATTCTGCATTGTTCTTCTGAGGTTTACTATACAGTGAAAGGAATTCCCATAGAAATTCTCAGAATTAACTGTTTTCTAGTATCTTATAATTTAGTGCCACAAAATCAGTGGGCTGTTTTTCCAGGTAAAAAGTAACATTGCCTATGGTTTTTGGAATATTTAAAGTATGTTTGCTAGACTGGTGGCATCACTGTGAATTTTGACATGTACCTGTGGCTTCGTTAATATGGTGTCAAAAGCTTTCTGATACACGTTTGATATTAGATTATGGTTATACTGGTGATGATCTAACACTGATTTTAGGATAAACAAGGTGGCAAAGATTTTCGCATATGGGTAATTTTATGCACGATAAGTAGATTTTCTGCGAGTAATCTTGTTGGTTGTAATAGGACTATTCACAGCTCAGTATGAGTATAAATCTTGGGGAGATCAGGCCCTGTGCTGGCACATGTTCAGCAACATGGAGCCTTTAGAAATAACTGTGCAACAAGTCTAAAGAGTGTTTGTATCATATGTTACATTTTAGAATGTGTTAATTTTATGATCTGTGAACTTTTTCACAATGATTTATGTTTGATTATTTTCTTTTTGCAAGTCAACACATTTTAATTCATTCTTACAAACACTTGTCTGTTAATTTCAAAATCTTTCTTTTAGCTATTTTATTTTTCTGAGTAGGGAGAAGAGGTAATTTTATTTAATATTCTTTATTTAGAACCATTGAGTAGGGTATTGTTTTTTACTTTTGAGGCTTCTGTAGTCTGTTAGAAATTGAACTTTTGATATTGTGAAAGCTGTTTCCTTTTATATTGGATTATATCCATATTTTAGTAGTGCAAATATATTTTTTAATGTGAAAATATTTAGTGTTTCATGCTCTGGTAGGGTTGTTAAGTGTATATTAGGAACCTGTGAAATTCTAATTTTTTCTTTTGGAGAAGATTGTGTCGATGGCTGTTTTATTAATGGTGGTGCTTAAACATAGCTAATTCTTAATGTGCTATTAAGCCATGTTGCTGTCGCTTTCTTCATTAGCGTTAGGTATTGAAGAGTTATTTGTGACTTTTATAATTCCTTTGAGGAAGAAGGCATTTGAGAATGTAGATATACGTTTTTCTCTTGATCTGATTTGGCATAGCTGTAAGGTATGTTTGCACGGCAGCTCTACCTCCTTCATTTGTGTTGTGTACATTGCATTTGCGGAGCTGTTTCACAATAGGCTTTGATCTAATCTAACCACCGACCGGTGCTGAAAGCCGCGGTCCTTTTCCCTCCTCCCCGCTGCCTCACTTGTGCATCTCCCATCCACCCTGCCTGCACCGTCCCTCTGCTCCAAAGGAAACCTCACGGCTTTTCTGGTGGGCGCATTTTTTCTCTATCTCCCTTCTGAGTTGCACAATGCCGCACTCAACCCAGGGAAGGCAACAAGAAGCTCTGACAGAGGGAGAGGTGCAGGGCACTACTTTGGGCAGGTAGCCCATAGATCATATTGCTTCTTGCAGCTGTATCCTTGAGAGCTGGGTTGGCTTTTTCTAAATAACAAACCACACCGAATGTCCCATTGGAATGGCCTTTTGGTTGGTTGAATTTTATTTTTAAATTGAACACAATTAATATCTCTGGGTACTTGCTCGTTGAATTAAATAATGCTTTACAACTTGCTTAGGAAAAGAAGGGAGAAGACAGAATAACCCTTACCTACCATCAGTCAAAGTGGAGAAAAAGAGCTGGACCATGTGTTGTCCTCCAGTGGCTAACAAGTTCTGCCACGTTCCTTCAGCGTCTCTGTTGAGCTTTACTTTGTAGCAACCACCATCCCAGCAGGCTTTCTAAAATCCATTACTTTTTTTTTTTTAATTGTATTTTAATTTTTGAATTGGAAAGGTTGTCACACTTTAGTATGTTTTTGTTTAAATGGCTGTTTCTTCACTTAGGAATATTGTCTTTACCACTTAGCTCTCCAACTTACTGCACCAGGAACCTTTGGAAAAGCCTATGTCAGGGTTACCGAAATGCACAGTTCTGTATTCCCGCCGGAGGGTTTGGGGTGGCAGCGGTTTGTGGTTCGCTGGCTGTAGATGCTCCACAAGCAGCTGTGGGGCACTGAGCAGAAAAGGTGCTGGGATATCTGGGAGACGTTTTCTGTGCAGTTCCGTCCCTTCCCCTTTCTCCTCCCCCAAAGTGTCAGCGCACCAAGGAAGCTGCCTGTGGATGTCTCTTGTGAAATGCTTTGCCTAGAGTAAAGGTTTTGAGAACCTCTACCAAGTTTGAAGATTTAGTTGACAGCTTTTTTCCCCTCTTGGTACATAGAGAAACTACAGATTGAAAGAAAAATCATATGATTATTTGGGGAAGCTTAATGAAAGTTCCGAAATTCCTTGGAAAACATCTCTGCAATAAGGACAACAATGTTTTATGCCAAGAAATGTGATTGTGTGTATTAGCATGTGGTTTGTATTATTGTAGCTTCCCTGAAGATATTCTCAAAATACGTTGATCTTTGTTTCACAGATGCATCTTGCACTTAAAATATTTATTTAATCTTCGCAGGCTTGGTAAAGTGAACTTGTTTGAATGCTTTTAACTTACATTTTCTTTATCACGCTGTCATTCTTCCAAGAAAACTTCTTGCCATCTTCAATTTAAATGATAGGATTCCTTTTATGTGAGCCAAAAGGAGTCAGTTGACAGATTACACATTTTACTGAATTGATTGCAATTGGGATACTTCTTGTTTGGATGAATAGCTTATTTTTGTTTGTGTTTCTTAATTTTAAAACAGTACCTGCATGTCATAGAACTTACATTGCGTTTCATCACTTAGAATGTGCAGCCTAACACTTACGAGCTCTCATTATTTTTCAATGAAAAGCCAGATGTATGCAGGCCTGGTTTAATAAGCAGAACACTCGCTGTACCAGCTGCTGATATGACTCAAGATCACGACTGGAAAACAACTTGAGTGCTTGCAGTTGCATGACTCTACTAAGCCTACTAGTCAGGGTGAAAAAGAAAAAGTTTCCATATCCTTGACAACTGAGAGAACTAACAAGACCAATAAATACCAGTGCCCTGCTGGCCTCGCCTCTGGGCAGCTGTTGGATCTTGCCAGCTGTGCTAGGATTCTGCAAGTCACGAGTCTTCCCGCTGCTGTTGGTGAGAGCAGGAGGCTCTTCTGCAAACACTCAGCCTCTCTGTTTGCACTCACCTGCCTACCTTCCTGCCAGGAACTAGCTTTACATCCAGGATTTCCGTAATTCATACCTAATTTCAGAGTGATATGGCAGCATCCTACATGTGGAACAACCTTCTGTGCTGTTCTCGTCAGTGGCTTGAGCAGACAGATTAGGGCCACCGCGTTCTCACACTTGCTGCTGTTTGTTCTCCCTTGTGAATGTGTTTCAGCATTTTGAGTTCTTGTACTCTAGTACCTGTCCATGTCATTCCTCTCAAGAATCTGCAGTGAGCTTACGCTGTCACATTTCTGTAGTGTGGAACAAAAGCATAGTGCATGATGATCTGTATGAGGTGTATTGTGAGTATGGATTAACTTGGGATAAAGGCTGAAATGAGTAAATATATCTGCTCGTTTTCCTTCAAGTCTTTCATGCTGCGTATTTAAAATGCCCTACCTAAGAAACCAGTCTCAACCTTAGATCTTTTGCATGTTCTCTTATCAAATAATGGCTCCACGGGAGACAGATTCTTAAGAACTTCAATTCCTTCTCACGTATCTTACTTGGCACAGGATAATCCACACTGATAAGATGATAAATTAATCCTTGTTTACTTTGAGGAGTACTAAGGTCTGTTGTTGCAAGATCTCTCTGGGAGATGTGCGTTGGTGGAAAAAATACAACCCTAGTGCGGTGCCAGGCTTGCTTTTGGTTTGTTTGGTTTCGTTATTGCTGAGAAACTGTGAGTATGGTTTCCCAGTTATCTCCGAAAAATACTTCATGATTTGTACAACGTCCGCAGGTGGCCGTGTGGCATACCGTATGTGCATTTTCCTTTGGAGACATGTGGAATCTCATTCTCTCACTATAAAGTGGATTAACTTGGGGGTAAACTTGTCACCTAGCACTACCTGAGCTCACTTAAGGCGTTAAGGAATTGTTGTCTGTATTTGAAGACAGTTACTGTGAAAATCAAGAGTCAGGTTTCAAACTTCTTTGTGTTAGCATTGCAGGAGAACGGGAAAGGACAAATTGCAAGCAAAAATGTTCTGAGCAGAATTTTTCCCCATGCTCTCCTCCTGTCACAGGCTTTTTTGGTCTCTAGAATGTGCTTTTTACGTTATAAGGAAGAATATTATAAATTTAATGACATCGTCATATATAAACACATTTAGCTCCATGACTGTGTCCTCCTGACTTTGAGCAGAGGAAGGCTCACTAAAAAAAAATGTAATTGACTGCAAAGCTTCTTTCTTTGGCTTGCCTCTTAAATATTTGAAACCTGTGGAAGTCAGACCATCCTGTCTGTCCACCTTCCTACGTTCAGAAATTGAGAAGCCATCACAATAGGAAATAGGGATAGGATGAGTTGCTACCAGAAGGTGTTAATGGGCCTTTTTTCTTACTCGATAGGGTGCGTGGTGAGTTTGTTTCTTTGTTCGTTTTTAAGAAATTGAGTGAATTTTGCTTTCAGAACTTTAAGAACTATTAGTGGTATTTGAAACAAATTATAATGTAGGCAAACGTTGAGATCTTTTTCAGCTGTTTCTGCTGGTGGCTTGCATTCCTACTAAGTACTCTAGGATCTCACCTGAAGAAAGGCCACTATTTATTTTGTAAACTCAGTGTAGTTTGGTATAAACAAATCTTCACAACTGTTTGGGTAGCTGCTGGAAGATACAGGGATGGAGGAGGGATGTATGTCTTTCTGTCTGAAGGAGCAGACCAGAGCACTGTGGAATGGGTAGGAGTTATGGGCCTGGGGAGCAGGGTGGAGGAGGCTGCCCGCTGTGTACGCTGGGGAGGAGAAGAGACTTAGGACTTTTGATGCAGCCCAGTTTTCTCTCGTTTCTGGCTATTAAGATGTTCCAGCAGTGACAGTATGCCCTGGGCAAGCAACAGTGAAAGGGCACTTAAAGGACAAGGAAGCAGGGAGGACACCACCAGCGTGAATGCGGCATTTGTAAAAGACAGTCAAAATGGAAAAAGAGAACAGAGTAAAAAGGGCATGCAGGAAAAAAAAAAAGGGACCGGGGAGAGAAATTAACTATCATTTAATTACCAGTATTTTGCCAGTAATCAGAAGGCACGTTGATTTGAAGCTTTTTATTTGAAAGTGTTCAATTGGGTACACATGCATGTGTGTGAAAGGAGAATCTTTTCATGTTGAACCAAGATATGCAACTTTTCGCTGTTATTCAGCTGCCAGTTTTAGGAGTGCATGTGTGTGTGCTGAGTACTGACTGAGTTCTTATAAAATGCTTTTAAGTAAAAAATTTTAAGCAAGAGCACCAGTTGTAGATGTTTACTATTAAAACTTTCTTTGTAGGTTATTGCACTTAAGAATGAACATTGAAGACAAGCTGGGAGGATTATTTCTTAAATGCGGTGGCATAGACCAGATGCAGTCACCCAGGGCTATGGTAGGGATGGGTGCAGTATCTGACCAGACTGGAGTATCGGGAGAGCGGCAAGAGGCAGTGCTGCAAGATCGGACTATGGCGCACCAAGAAATTCTTGCGACAGACGAAGTGTTACAGGAAAGCGAACTTCGACAGCAAGAGATGATTTCGCATGATGAACTCATGGTCCATGAGGAGACGGTAAAAAATGATGATGACATGGATACGCCAGATAGACTTCCTCAAGGGCTGCAGTATGCTGTTAATGTCCCTGTAAGCAATTTCTTTGTGAAATATTGGAGAAATTACTAGGAAGCTTGATCTGGTAGTCTAGTGCTACTCTGGCAAGAATCTATTAATTGCTTGTTTGGATTTTGATTATCAAAATATTTATGAATGGATGCTCTTTATGAAAATGTCATTTGCCTCTGGCTGTGGATAAATTTTGCCAATTAAGTATAATCTTTAAGTATCTGTTTTATAAATATTTTATAAGCAGGCTGTTACCATAGAGTTAATGCGTTAAAATGTGCTCTTTTAAATATATTTAATGTTTAAGGGTAACTACAAACCAGAATAAATAGCGTTACTAAAAGGTGCATACTGTTTATGCTGTTCATAGTACTGTTTAGTTTCTTTTGCTATAGGAAGCATCTTGTATGTTTTCCAAGTATGTGGACGCTTAGCAATTGCATTCACGCTGCAGGTTGGACTGTGACACTTCATACATGACCATAAATTTGCCCCTCCTCGATGTCTCATAGACGGTGTCCCTCAGCTTTCCCAGAGACAATGTAGATGACTTCCTTTTTGAAAACAGAGCATCTGTCTGTAATGCAGCACATCATCACTGTTACCCTTCAAACATAAAAGATAATTACCAGGACTTTAAAAGTAGACAGCCGTATATGCGAAGAATAACCTTTAGAAAGGTAGCATTGTTAAAACACTACTCTGTTAGCTGTAGATCAGGTGATTCAGGTGTTAGAAAAATGCAAGAGTATCACGCTCTTTATTAAAGTTTACATTAGATTATTTTTTTGGAAAAAAACCCTTCATCAGCACTATTCTTGTTTTCTTAAAAAATACTTCTGTCTTAAATATAAAATAAACTATTCCGTTAAATCTTGCATTGACAACACATGGACTAAAGTAAAATAGGTATGAAAAACTGAATGGTTTTACAGATGGAAGTGATTTTAATATAAGAACTGATCTCAAAATCACCACAGGTCAGAAGGAAAAAAGACTTTGGGAGATGAATGAAAGGATACATCAAAATGTCACTGTAAAAATTAACTGTGCCCTTTTTGTTTAAGATACTTATTATTCCTTTCACTTAAATTTCTGAAAGAATGAAGCCACAAGATAACTCCCTTAGAAAAAGGTTTTCTGTTTTCAGCAGTTTGTCATCTTCTAAAATTGAAAAATTGCTTTTCTGTAGTGAGAACCTTACCTGAAACTGGCACTTGGTATCTTAACAGATCAGTGTAAAGCAAGAAATTACCTTTACTGATGCATCTGAACAACAGAAACGAGACAAAAAACAAATACGAGAGCCAGTAGATTTGCAGAAAAAGAAGAAAAGAAAACAGCGTTCACCAGCAAAAGTAAGACATTGATTTGGCAAAACCAAGATTAAAAGAACCTGAAGATTTGGTTGACTATGACTAATTTCATTAGCATTTGAAGTAGTTAGGCTGGAAATTGTTTGTTTGCTCAGTAAAGATGCAGTTTTGAAGTTCACCAGAGACCCAAACCAAAACCTGATATAACAGTGTTTTTCTTTGAACTCCTTTTAGCAACATGAACCCTTGCCATATTTTAACATCTGTCTCTCCAGGCAGTTCTCTCTCCAAATATTTTTTTTTAAATTATGAGTCAGTAGCTTTGTAGACAATTTATAAATTGTTACTCTGTATCTATCTAATAATAGTTGTGCTTTTCTGTCAGCCTGATAATTTTATATGCTTCATGCATAGTAGTGAAAAGTTTTTAAAAAGAAATCTAAAATGGTAGTTTTTGAAAATTCTAAAAAGTTTACTAATATATATAAAATAATTTACCGGTAAGGAATATTCCTGTGCTCATAATCATCTTCATATATGTATTTATTTATATCAAAAGATTCTTACCATAGCTGCTGGTATGTTACTTCAAAATTTGTTTTGTAGATCCATTCATGAAGAGTATGTATCCCTGTATGTCTGAAAACAATTTTCTTCTATTGAGACGCACGTCAGATAAAACCAGAATCATTTCACCTCATGAGGTAGCAGTGTTATATCTTTTAGTAATTCCCCAAATCAGTATTAATTTTCAGACTTAAAATAGAACATATACAGGCTGCTCTGATAGGCAAAAACCAGTTCTATATGATCACACAGCAGCATTAAAACAAGCCTAATCTGAAACCAGCCCAGGCTGTGTATACATTGAAAGAAAACTCACCCTAACACCAAAAAACCCTCCAAAACCTTCTTTTTGTTGGCCTGGGAGTGGGAGCCCTCAGTCCTCCTCAAAGCACTGCCAGATTAGGTTGCACCTGTAGTATTCTTGGAGAGTTGAGTAATTGTTTCAGATTGGGTGTGGAAGCAACTTCCAAATCCTGTGCATCAAGATACTTCTCCCTTCGATAGAAAAAGGAGCTCTAGGTTGAGCACCTCCACAGGTCACTTCCATGGAAACATGGCGAGGTAGGAGAGGTACGTGTCCCTCTTTCTACAGACTCGTATTTGCATGCTTCCTTTTTACCTCCCAGTCTGTCAATGTTAGTCTTTTGAGGTGACAAAAGATTGAAAAATGATCAGGAGTGTCTCTAAACAGGTTCTTTTTCAGTCTCTCTTCCCCTTTTTTCAAACTTGTCAGGGCAGAAAGGCAGAAAGGAGCTGAAGGACTGACATAGGTGAGAGCCTACTCCAGTTTTAGTATTCCCAGAGTAATGGGATTGATTTTCCGTGCAAACAGCAACTGGGACTTTTACAAATGGAAGTCAAATAACATACTGAAACATTCTAAATTCTATTTTATATTAATGTAGTCATCACATAAATACGAAGTCAACAGCTTTCATGAATCCTCTCTACTTTTCCCTCTTCCATGCATGCAAACACATGTGCACACACACACACGCGCGCACAATTTTTTCGTTGCTTTTATTATGAAAACTGCACTGACGACATTAACGTTCTTCATTTAAGAGGTGGTGCAATGAATGGATGCAGTACAAGAGCCCACGTTTAGGATAACTGTGAAATTAAATGTATTTTCTGCACAGTTATTTAAAAATTGCCATATAGTCTATGAAAAACATTTCATAACATGCATTTAAATTTATTTTAAATAAGCAGTCAGTGTTTCATTAGCTGCATGTTGTTACAGAACAGAGTTTTTATAATTGTCTGTATCTGTGACTTACTGGAGCTGTAACATACCACTCTTACAAACGTATGAATGTGCTTGTCCTTCAGAGTGAATGCACAAGAATTTGTTAGCTCAAGACTTTCACTCTTGCTGAGTTTTGGTGCAGCAGAATTAAGAATTGCTTAAGTAGATCCTACAGTATTTGCTATTATTGTAGAGATACTATTTCAGTTATTGACTCTCTCTTTCTCATCACTGTCATTATCATAAAGCCTAAAACATTGTAGGTAATCAAATTGCAGCTGTGTTTCCCCAGCAGACTTATTTTTTGTTGATAACAAGGGACTAAACTGTTTTGTTTAAGGTTACTTAAGCTCTTCTTTATAGTTATCTTTCTAGTTAAGTAAGACTTTTGGAAATGTAATTTGTTTACTGGTTTTCTTATTTTCTTGCCAGAGATAGTAGAGAGTTGGGGTTTTTTAAAATTTATTTTTGACAAATTAGAGAAAACCTGTGATGAACTTTATTGAATAAGGTAGATATGATATAATTTTTTTCATTTCAGTTTGTTCAGCTATATATGAAAATAGCGGCTTTATTTGACAGCAAAGCAGTTGAGTGTGACAAGCTGAATTTGTCAAGCAGATGCTCTAATATGTATTTTGAGTGAGCAATACTTCACCGAGTGAAAAACCTGAAAGGGGGGAAGAATACTATTATATTGATTGTTTGGTTTTGGGGTTTTGTTTTTTAAAATATAGTTTTGTCTCCGAAACTATTGATATTATGTAGATGTAGAGAATTTGTATGACTATCCTGGATAAGTTTTAATGCCTTTTAGCAAACATTAGCTATCATGACTTGAAAAAAGGATATAACTTTTCACTGCTGCTTTAAAATATGATTATCCGTGGTTCAGTGCCCAGAGGTGATTTGGTTACTTTGCATCCTTTCCAACAGACGGACAAAGTAAACAGTAGCATATAAAGTGACTCAGCTGTGAATAGGGGAGCCCTAAGCTAATTTTCCATGAGCTGCTTTTGTGTCCGTCCTGTTGAAATATCTCTTAATACACAACGAAGCACAAGCTGGATTAGACTGCAATTGGAAATGTATACTAGAAGCCTAACACATAGCTTTGTAGAAATTAGCATTGTTTTACCTGAAATATTTAAATTTTCTGCCTTTTTTTTTTTTTTTGTAGTTAATAAGGTATCTTTAGAGGGTAGTGTGAGAACAAATTTTACTCTTTTTAAAATAGATCCTTACAATAAATGAGGATGGATCACTTGGTCTGAAAACCCACAAATCTCATGTTTGTGAGCATTGCAATGCTGCCTTTAGAACCAACTACCATTTACAGAGACATGTCTTCATTCATACAGGTACTGCTTGACTTCAAATTTGTCTTTTCTACTATATAAAGAGTTGTTTACTTATGTTAAACATGTTTTCAGCTCTATGCGAATTTCAGTTTTAAGAGTGTAGCTAACTTGGCATCTAAGCTTAGAGATTCCATGCACCAAAGTGTCAAAAGAATACCAGAAAAAAAAAAAAAGAAAAATCAACATACGTTTAATAAACTGAAGACCTAACTGTTTACAAGGTTTCTTTTCTTTCTTTATCAGAAAGTAATGGGTTGACTTGTAGCCTAAGTGCCAAAATTGACCCCTTTGTAAAATGTGCTCCGGCTGCTTATTTGCCTGATGAGGTATCTCTCTGGTTCGGAGAAGTGAAAAAGGTACTTACCATTATAATAGCTTGCCAGTATCCTGAATGCAGACTTACGCCAGCATCGTGATTGATCTTGTTCATGAGGAAATTACAGCCATTTCAGATCACTCTTCCGTCTTAGTCTTAATGTGACTCTTAGGATCATGGAAAGAATTCTGCAGTTCATATACTTAGTAAGGCTAATGGGGTTTTTTTTGGTATTAAGAGTATTTTTGGAATTCGCTGAGATGCTGGTTTTTTAGTAGACATTTTAATATTCCTCAAAAGTAGTTATCAGAAACAACAGTGTGTAGTTATTAACTTATGGATGTGGAATTATATTGTTCAAGGTGAAAAACCATTTCAGTGCAGTCAGTGCGACATGCGTTTCATACAGAAGTACCTGCTACAGAGGCATGAGAAGATTCATACTGGTGAGTATAGTGCCTTGAGTATCTTTACTGGCGTGCTTAAAATCTGTTTCCCCACTCAGGCAAGGTTTCTGATAAGAAATATGCAGCCTAAAACCCTGTTGTAGTTTGTTTTAAGTTTACGTATGTTATAAAACTATAAAAAATAAGTTAGTTTTGTGCTTTCAACTTGCTCCACTTTTCTTTGGCTGTAAAGTGAGTATAAACTCTAGTAAGGAAGTCTGAAAAGTAGTTTGCTGTAAGTAACCCCAAAGTAGCAAATCCTGAAGTTTGTGTATTTATAAAAGTCAAAGGATTGTTAAGCAGTTCTATCTTTTGTTGTATCAAGTTAGTGCAGACAACGGGGACTTCTAAATTACATTTCAGTAGATTTATTTATTTACTAATTTGGAATTTGATGGAAAAGTGCCAGGACTAAAATGGCCAAAATGCCTAACCCCAAAGGTGTTAGTATCAGCTTTCCTTTTCACTTTTTTTTTTAAAAGTTTTAATTCAGATCTGTTCTAAAAATAAGAGCCTTAGTTTAAAAATGTGCGATATAGGTCAAATAAGGCCCCAAGTTTTAAGCCGAAGAGAGTTAAAGTTTATACATGTTTATTTTTTTTATCTTCTTGCACTGCACAAGATCACATTCTTTAACAGGTTTGGCTTCGTTGGGTTTTTGGCATTTTGGTGCATGGCCTTTCAATCCCTCTTTAAATATTTTGTAATATGGTCCCTTTGGACTAGATGCCAATTTCTCAGCCTCTTTTTCAGAAAAGCAGAGCTGGTGAATCTGCACAGTGTTTCTTGGCTGTCGCATTTAAATGGATATGAAAGCTACTAACACGCAGTGCAGTGTGTGCATGTGTACGAGTCGAGAGGGAGAAAAAAACTCTGCAAAATGAATTTTCAGAGCAGTGTACGGGGAGTTACATGCACAAATGCCCTGTTGTCGATGGGATTTTTGTATCCTAGGTTGCCATGAGTCCAGACTAAGTAGGTTTCCTTCAGCCAGTCAGCCACAGAAGAGTCTTCCATTCTTCTGCCCAGTGTCTTTATTCTGCTCCTCCTCTTCCCTCTGGCTCTGAATTGGTGAACCATGCTGCCTTCACTTTGTGGAGATATTACTCCTGACAAGAATGTTCATTCATTCTCTTCCATCTGTCTGCTCACTTCTCCCTCCCGCCCCAAAAAAGGCAAAAATTTAAGTGCAGTCTTCACATTTTTCAGATTTTTTTTATTTATTTTTTTTTTTTTTTTAATTTTAAATGAGGATTATTCCCTGTACGTGGCTTTGAAAATGAGAGTCTGGGCGATACAGATAATTAACACTTGATTGGAAATAGTTTTAAATGGATTTAATTATCTTTTAAAATTCACCTTCTAGCTCTAACAAGAATTCTGTGTTGATTGTAAGCTTTGGAGGGAGGGTGTGTGTGTGGGGGGGGGATTGCAGGGGGTTTTTTTGCCAGCTCTTACATATACTAGTCTTTGTTTAGCAGAAGAAAAGCTGCCATTTAACAAATTAACCATATTGTTATCTGACCTTTTTAGATAACTGTTTTCTTCTTTTCCTCAGCACCCTGAGGTATAGTTTGGTTGTCAGAAAATTGAACATGGTGATTGTGTTTGAATTGTTGAACTAAGGGTGTTTTCCTAGGTGCCAACTAGTAGGTGGTTAGGAAGAAAACACCTAAGACCCAGCTTCCAGGAGTGGAAAAAGCTTTTTTGAAGTCCATTCAGTTAGCAAGTATTTGACTACTGCTTAATTTTTTACTTGGCCCAATTATAGTGCAGCTAATTGGCATTCTACATACCTGTCTGTGCTTTCATTTCTATATGACAACATTCTCTACCGGGCCGTAGCTGTTTGTGTTGCGTTCCTCTGTTCTTCAGGGCTGCATGATTGAACCCATCCAGAAAAGCTGCATTTCCAGCTTTGCTTCTCTCACCAGAAGGTGAGCGGTGGGTCTGTGTCTCACTTTGATGGAAGTAAAGGAAAGCTCTCTTTGTATTGTTTATACTCTTTTACGAAATATTCCTTATAAATTCAATACTATATTTTTTCCTTTTTATTTTGCATTTTTATCTCTCTGAATACTTTTAGCACTGGCTTTTGTACAGTGTTCGAAACACTGATGAAGAACAGGATGTTTCTTCTAAATATATCAATTTTCCAGTTTGTTTTAAGCCAACGGAGGACAGTGGTAACACTTAGAAACCCCATTTTATGACTGTTACAAGCCCTGAATTTACACTCCAGCGAGTTCCAGTGTGGTGTGAATTTGGTTCTCTGAACCGCTCCTTCAAATGAAATGTTATGAGGGAGTTAGGAAGCAATCAATGAACAGCCTTATTCTGTGTAAATAATTAAATAGTTGCATCTAAAAGCAGACATTGCATTAATACAAAATTCACTTACTAGAAATAATTGTATGTAGAGGAAGGCAGCAATGCTGGAACCCTGCTGCTAAAAAATATTTTCATATTTTTAGTTTACTGGGCTCATGAAGATGCTGAATGTTTGGTTATGGGTTGGGTTTTTTTGTTTGTTTTGGTTTGTTTTTTTCCAATATGTCTGCTTTTTTTTGGTTAGAGATGTTTCTATACACCGTACCCACTCATGGATTCATGTGTCCTAATTCTGTAACCCACCCTGCTTTCCATTTTAAATACAAAACAATGAGATTACATTTAAAAAAAATAAAGCAACATTGAGGCTGACAATTCAGGCACCTTATTATTCAGTCATGCTGCTTTTTTATTGCCTTCTTTGGTATTTTATCATTTGTATTTTGTCTGTTTAAATTTTAAAATGCCTAGGGGTTTATAATTTTTGCAGCCTTCCTACACATGGTATTTGTACCATACTTTATAAGTAGTTCTATTGCTCAATTTTAATAATTTCCAATATGGACACAGAACATAGTCTATTTTTGTAAATAATTCATATAATTATTGTATTGCACTTTTAAACCTTTTTTTTTTTTCTATGTCTGATTCTTTCCCACTCACCAAGATATTTTAGAAAAATATGTGCTGGATTCTCCCTACATAAGCAAATGGTTATTATTAATGATAGCCTCCATTTGCAATAGGTACTGTTTGAAAAGTACAGCAAAATTTCAGAAGGCCTCCGAAGTTCCAGGCTTCTGCTGGGAGAAAATGGTGAATAGGAAGCTTATCTTCATATTAATTTTTAATCTTTTTCTAATACTATCTCGCTTATTAAAGCAAGAATTAAGTATGGTATCAGTTTCACAAAGTGTTTCTTAATCTCACTTCCAGAGCGTTCTGGAATTTTACTGAAAAATATCATTTTCTGTGTTGTGCCCAGTAAGTCAAGGGCGGTGTCCCCAGCCTTCTTCTCCTGCTGAGGCACAACCAGCAGCACCTTCCTACCTGCTCTTGGCATCTCCAGAATCGCTGCTGGTGGTTGTACTCGGCAACGAGAAACCGCAGCAGCCCTGTTTGAGCCTTGAGAAGGGAACAGGTAGCTGGGAGAGTCTTCTGGCAGCAGATAATCAGCTTGAGGAGACAAATGTTAAGGAATTATGTGACCATCTGAGTAGGGGAGTGTGTGTGAGGCTGCAGGTAAGTGCATCTGTGACAGCGGGATGGCTCTTGCAGGGCTCTTCACAGCTAGAACAGGACCAAGCTGTCTTGCTTCTCTGGCTTGGTTTGGCTTCTGTAAGGCTCAGGATCGTTTTCATCCCAAACAGCTGCTCCTTTCTCTAAAAAAATGGCTAAGAGAGTGTGAAAGCAAAGTTCCAGATATCGTAAGGAGAGTCATTCGAAGGGGTGATTTAAAAGAGACCCAAAGTAGAATAGTGGAGCAAAGGGAAAGAAAACAGTAAGTAACAAGGATGAAGCAGTTGTCTTTGGGAGTGGAAAAATTCCTGCGCATTACACGAGAACAATGAGACCTAAAAGTCTTGCCTTGTCTTTAAAAGTGAAGACAAGGGTTGGAATTTCATTCAGAAAGTCTCGACAGGCTTGGTGCAAGTGAAACACCGTAGTGTTAAAGGTAACAAATGGATAAAGAGAACGTAAAGAATGAAACTGGAGTTCGCAAGTTCAGAAACAAGCCAGGGAGTAGGTTTTGCTTATAGACAGTATGAGAGAGTGTTACATGATAGGTGCTATAATGTATAAAGGGTGCTGAAAAAAGCAAAATGTTATAATGATTATAAATGAGGAAGAAATGGTAAAAGTTAGTCTTTGCCTAAATGTGAAAGAAGAGTTCAGATGCTGAGGCTGTGAGCCTGGAGGAAAAAGAACTGATGGAAGCTGAGAATCTTAGGAGAGGAGATAATTTGATTTAGAAGAGAAGAAATTGGAATAATTTCATCTAAGAAAGGGATTGGCTGAGAAGCCACATGGAGCAGTAAGAATTACTAATTAGAAACAGGGCATAGGCTTACAAAGAGAGAGATTTAGAAATTGCTTGGAATTAAGAAGGTTGAAACTCCAGGCATTAAAGATCTGTCTGGGAGCAAACGTGTGAGTGATACAGGTATTTTCCATTCTAGTTTCTATAAATACTGGTGTCTTATTTTAAGGTACCGTATTTCCGTTTGTAGAAGGATGTGGCTAAATATCTCTGTTCAAAATGGAAAATATGCACTCTAACATTTTAAAGAATAAATTAAAATTTATTAACATTTAAATAATTAGTAATAATTTAATAAACTGATTAGTAAAATAAATTCTAAGAATAAAACTACCTTAGAAAAATAGAAATAGCTTGCATGTTTCTGGAAACAAAAGATAGATGGTTTATATCCCCAAAATCAGTGCAGTACAGTATCCAGAACAAAAAGGATGTTGACAGATGTTGCCAAGACAATCCCTGATCTCTGTCAGTTCAAAAGATTTCATAGTAAATGTTGAGAGGAAAGTTTACTGTCGTACAGGGTGGGTTCTATTAAATAACAGTGAACTTTTCTAAAAGCAAAACTTGAAGTCAGTGCTCTTGAACTTTTAGTTTTTTCCGAGAAACCTAGAAAATAAAAATATCAGATGGAAGATGCAAGGTAAAAGTTAAACAAAATAGAAATAGAGTTACTCCATGTTCTGAAAGCATCGTTGCAGGCCTTCTGTGTGAGGAAAAATGAGGGGAAAGCTGAAGATTAATTCAGGGCGATGAATATTGTCTGAACAAATATTTCAGGAAAGTGAAAAACAAAAACCAAACCAACAAACAGAAAAACCTGTAAGTATGCAAACGCAAGTGCAGCCACAGAAATATCTTGTTTTCAGCTCAATTTTTAAATAAAATACTTTTTAATTATTTTTTAAAAAATAAATCAATCTGGTTTCCAACCAAAAGAGTAGGATTTTTTTTCAGAGCAGCTATTTTAATTCTACAGACAGATAAGGGGAAAAAAAAAGTGAAAAATATAGAGCACCCTACAAAAATGCTAAATTAAAAGCTTGGAAATGTGTAATTATTTTCTAGAAGGGATAGGTCTGAGTTAAATAAGTTTGTGAGAGAACTGAGGAATTTTTATGCAGTCATCTGTCCTGAAACAAAAGATGATGTAGTAGCAGTTCAGGAAGGCTGCCTTTGTAGTTCTTCATTTGCTGGCTTTAAGACAGATATCTGCACCTATATTAGAAAGAGTGGGTAAGAATTTAGTTCTAAAGTTTGTGGGATTTTTTGTTTTGTTGGTTTTTTTTAATGTAAAAGCCTAAAATAATTTTAAGGCATCAGCCACTGAGTACTGGGAGAATAGTGATGTGAGTAAGCCCTATGTTGTTTTTCAATAGCAACAGACTAAATCCTCTTCTTTATTATTTCTAGTAGAGAATATAGTACGACCTGGTAATTTTATGGAAAAATATTGATTTATTTTTTTAGATTAACATTGCTATGTGTTTTTTTATCAGGTGAAAAGCCATTTCATTGTGATGAGTGTGGTATGAGGTTTATTCAGAAGTATCACATGGAAAGGCACAAAAGAACTCACAGTGGAGAGAAGCCTTACCAGTGTGAATATTGTTTGCAGGTAAGATGATGTCGTGAAATCACTTGCAATTAAAAACCAAAATACCAGGCAGTTCCCAAGTAGTACAGATGGGACTTTCTCCAGGTGTTGTAGTTATGCGAGTACAAATAAATGTATAAAGAATGTTTTTTCTGTGAAGGTGGGCTGTCTCGGTGCGCAGGCAGAGCAAAGTCACAGCTGTCTGTGCTCGATTTTATTGATTATATACTGTTGTTTGGCACTTCATTAGGAATCGGTAAAGTGGATAAGTTGTCAAGTAAATGGGTTAGACTACAAGGCTTATTTTCTTTCTGCTAATGTATTTATTTTTGTATAATAATAAAAATCTTTTGCAGTATTTCTCCAGGACTGATCGGGTGCTGAAACATAAACGTATGTGCCATGAGAACCGCGACAAGAAACCGAACAGAAGTGCCACCAAAGTTGGCTTTTTGCCATCGGAGGAAGATTCCGGTTTCTCTACGCCTATGAAAGACAACTCCTTGCCAAAGAAGAAAAGGCAGAAAACAGAGAAAACAAAATCTGGGGATAAGGAAAGTGTGGATAAATCAGAACAGAAGAAGGACAAAAATGACTATTTGCCTTTGTACTCTTCTAGTACTAAAGTAAAAGATGAATACATGGTAGCGGAATATGCTGTTGAGATGCCACATTCTTCGGTCGGTGGGTCGCACTTAGAGGAAGCAAATTCGGGAGAAATACACCCACCTAAGCTCGTTCTCAAAAAGGTTAACAGCAAGAGGAGCCTGAAACAGCCGCTTGAGCAAAGTCAAACCATTTCACCTTTATCTACATATGAAGACAACAAGGTTTCAAAGTATGCCTTTGACCTTGTGGATAAGCAAAGTTTACTGGACTCCGAAGGTAATGCTGACATTGATCAAGTTGACACGTTACAGGAAGGGCCCAGTAAACCTGTGCACAGCAGCACTAATTATGATGATGCAATGCAGTTTTTAAAGAAAAAGAGGTATCTACAAGCAGCTAGTAATAACAGTAGAGAATACGCCTTGAATGTAAGTACCATAGCATCTCAACCTTCAGTAACGCAGGCAGCTGTGGCCAGCGTCATTGATGAAACTGCTACAGCCTCGATATTGGACACACAGGCGCTGAATGTTGAAATTAAAGGTAACCATGACAAAAATGTCATTCCAGACGAGGTACTGCAAACTCTGTTAGATCATTATTCGCACAAGGCTAACGGACAACATGAGATTTCTTTCAGTGTGGCTGACACGGAGGTGACCTCCAGTATATCAATCAATTCTTCTGAAGTGTCTGAGGTCACCCAGTCGGAGACAGTCGGAACAAGCTCGCAAGCTTCCTCATCAGATAAAGCTAGTATGTTACAAGAATATTCAAAGTTTTTACAACAAGCTTTGGACAGAACTAGCCAAAATGATGCCTATTTGAACAACCCGAGCCTTAATTTTGTGACTGATAGCCAGACTCTTACATCCCAGCCAGCATTTCCTTCCATGGAGAAGGTCTACACGTCTATACCCGTCAATAGCTTTCGGTCGGGAATGAACTCTCCGTTAAGAACAACTCCAGACAAGTCTCATTTCGGACTAATGGTTGGTGATTCGCAGCACCCTTTTCCCTTTTCAGGTGACGAGGCAAATCATTCTTCTTCCTCCTCTACACAGGACTTCTTGGATCAAGTAACTTCTCAGAAGAAAGCAGAGGCACAGCCTGTTCATCAAGCATATCAAATTAGCTCCTTCGAGCAGCCCTTTAGAGCTCAGTACCATGGGGCAAGAGCTGGAATATCATCTCAGTTTAGCACTGCCAATGGACAGGTGAACCTTCGGGGACCAGGGACAAGTGCTGATTTCCCAGAATTTCCCTTGGTGAATGTAAACGATAGCAGAGCTGGGATGACTTCTTCACCCGATGCCACAACGGGCCAGACTTTTGGTTAAGAAATCTTTGTAAATAATACTGGCACTTTAGAACACATTTGTCAAAAGGAGGTTGCTCTGTATAAGATGGAGTTCTGTACAGCTTTTAAGAGCACTATGTTAAAACAAAAGTAAGATGATATTAGCAAGACCAATAACTGCTTCTTTCTTTTTCCTTTTTTTAAAAATTTTTTTGGTTAGTCACCAGTCATTGAACTGCCTGATGTTGGTGCCCCTATCAGAGGCAGTTTTTAATTCACATGTTTGAATCCAGAAAATATTTTATCTTTACGAAATTTAAAGTAAAAAAAAAAATTCCCCAGGTAAGACTTTCCCCCATGATTGTTTCCTGCTGGTTTCCTTGTATGCTTTGGGAGGACAATTTGGTGTCTGATACTATTCATATTGTCATTTCTAAGCTTGTCAGCATAGTCATTGCTCTTCAGCAGGGAATCAACATGTACTAAACACACAAAATAAACAATAAGTTTCGAAGTCAAGCAAATATGGCTTTAAAAGATGACATTTTTCTAGAAAAATAATCTTTCTTCCATCTCTCAAAATCAGTTTTAGACCACGTGCCCTTTATTTCTGCTTTGCATTACCCTGAGTTGTGTTTGGAGGAAAAAATGAATTCTGATAGACTAGCTCTACTATTTAAAAGTCTAATTAATTTAAAATACTTTAAAAACTTTTTTAAGCGAAATGCCTAACTGCTAAAGCCTTTACTTCGTTCCTGAAGTAATGTGTATTTCTTTGTACAGCTGAATCTAGATGTAACTTTTTAATGACTTTTTCATACGCAGATATCAAGATTTTGAAGTTTTAGTTAAAATACTCTGTAGATGACATTCCCAATTGCATAATGCTTACACAAACTGTGTATTCCAAGATTTAAAAGCTTAATTGTACCTTACCCTGCATACTCACAGTGATTAACATAGAGCACTTAGTCAACTTGATAGTTTTTGATTTCTCAAAAAATAAAACCATGTTTAGATTTTTAGGTTTGGCACGGTTGCATCATTTTCATCTCATACAACTCCAATAATTCTTTTCAATATACTTGAGATGGGGTATTCTCCGCTTCTGTAAAAACTGTTTTAATTCTCTGTCTCGAATTTTGACAATTCAGATAATTAAATTTATTGAAGTATTCCCAAAAGCTGAAGAAGTGGGCATTCAAATTCCCTCTTTTTAGTGTTTGCTTAAGTGAAAGTCATTACGATTTTACCAACCAAAACCGCTGATATGCTAGCGAACAGGGTTTCTTTTTCCAGCATAGCTGAGTGATCAAAGTTTTTTGTTGCATTTCACTTTATAAATAAACTACAAAGTTTATCCCTGTACCATGAATATGTTTTTTTGAATAGTACTTTGTCTTGAAGTATACAGTATGGTACGATAAGTAGTTCTGTGTGCATTTTTAAGGTGGTAAGATTTGAGTAGCATAACTATTGTGTAGTTTAAGTTAACAAGTTACGGATTTTTGAACTGTACGTTCATTCTATTGCACCTTCCCTAAAGGGACACTGTCTGGTAGTTTAAGGCAGTTTAAGCCTAATGTAGGCTGATTAACCAGGGAAAAACACACACACACGTGTATATATATATATGTAGGTATGTAATTATAGTTGGGGTTTTTTGAGGGTCTTTTTTTTTTTTAGTAGGATTGCATACATCCTTTTCCAGCACTATTGCTAGCTGGTATCTCTCACATGAAGCCATCAGCTCGGAGAAAAGTCTGCATCTCAAGGGGCTAAAATATATCCTGTCTTTTGAGACAAAACTTGAGCAGGACTTATAACAGTTCCCACCTCTTCCCAAAGCAGTAGCAATGTTTTCTTGATTTGTCATTACTAGGAAACTGCTCCCGCTCTGTCTCTTTTCCCTTACGGTACCACTATTACAGCACTGACTGCACTTGGTGCAGTTGAGGGAGAAAGTGCGTTTCTTATCCATAGGTTGCTTCTTGTATTGACAAGAAATACAGTTTGCGTAAAATTCTTACTTAGTACTTTTGTATAAGGAAGGAGGTTCTGTTCTCATTCATTGACCCTGTGTATAATATGGGAACGTGTTCCAGCGTGCTATGACTTACCAGCAAATTTGTCTGAATATTTGGCCCTGAGTTAAGAAGAATGAGCCTGAAGGGAGAATAGTAAATTCCTTGTGGATTATTAATGATACATGTAAACGAATATCTTTGAAAGAATATTTTTAAACTGTTTCATGTGTGTCTGTTTTTCTTCCTTTATGGTAAATTTGGTTTTTTGACTTTCCATTCTGTTATGCACAGACTTAATACATACGGCCCCTATATGCCAGGAAGCCACCTCTTGTAACGCGTGTTTCGTTTTCAGCGCTTCATTTCCATGACATCCTAGTTTGTGCTGCCTGAATAATGCTGCGTTGGCATCTTTGTTCTCGTGTCCTGTTTTTGCAAGTAGAAGGCTGTTAATTGTACTATTTGTTAAATACAACAAGCAGCAAAAGCAAGAGTTTAAAAAAAAAAAAAAATGGAAAGGCTATATTATTACTACACTTCTTTGGCCCCATAGAGAGGCAAGAGGAATAAAGTCTCCTTCCATGTAAGGAGACTGACTCAGCCTAATTTTAAAAAGTTATTGCATTGATGCTCTGCGGTGAGAAGGTGTCTGAGGAGGAGGGAGCAGCTTTTGCTCTCGCTCCGTGCCGGCTTCCCACAGTCGCTGCTTGGGGTGCGAGTGAGCGAGATCTTGTACTGAGTGAAGGAACTTGCTGTTCCCCGGAGCAAACCGGGAATCACCCGAGGAGCTGTTATTGCTCGTGTCGCAGCTGGTTCCCCAGCCAGCTGCTGAGCCCTTCCAGCTGTGCGGTGCCGTTCCAGCTGTGCTGTGCCTTAGGACAGGCTGTGGAGTCCCAGTCTGGCCCACGGGGACTTCTCGTGGGGTTCTGCTTCCTGTACAGTTAATGTGGTGGGGTGAGTAGTCGATCCACTGGTGCTTGAAGCTTTCCGTACAAGAGGATTTAACCAAATGTACTGCTCTCATCTCCTGAGTACATGCCCTCTTATTCTGGAATAAGCCTGTACGTAGTTCTGGGGGATTAAACTATGTAAAAAACTCTTGCTTGTGTAATAATTACATTATTTAATAACATTTTCCACTGCTCCTGTTTTGCCGCTTTTCTTTTGCTTTAGATGCACGCTCGTCATTTTGATCTGGTCAGTGTTCATTCCTTTCAGTTTTCCGTGTATGTCTGGAAAAAAGTGACGTTTGCTTTCTGTTCTGTTCTTGTACTGATATTGTTCAGCTGCTGAGCATGAGGCTGGGGTGAGCGTTTCTATTCCCCAGAGCTACCAACAGATGTTCTTACTTAAAGGTCATGCAAGCACTGAATATGTGTGTGTGTGTAAGGTGGAATTTTGGGGGGTATCTCCTAGTGACAGAGCAATGATGATTTTAAAAAAGAGGAAATTGATGACATTTATTACCAAACTATATATATATACAATATGCATATATATATATATATATGCACATATTAATAGGCCATATATTGGTCCTAAATTACTTGACAGTGTCCCTTTTAGCATGAATCCTTTGATATGTTTTACCATTAATATAACAGACAATGAAGGAATCAGCTCGTAATGGTATACTAATAGGCATTTACATTTTCTTCATTTGATTTGAGAATGAATTAATCATAAATCACAAGGTTTGGGGAGAAGGATTAACCATGTGTATTACTGTATGTTGGTTTACTAATAACAACATAAACAATTTCAATTGGATGATAAAAGAACTATGTTTATGATTTTGTGTCTCCTAGTGTTGTCTTTAGGAAAATTGTATTTCAAGAAGAAAATAGGACAAGAAAGTATTCATGTGAAGTAACACTTGTATTATTTTTCTATTGTACTTGCCAATTTTTTGGACGATGGGAGCTTTTCGTTGTTAATTGAGAAGTACAGTAAAATCTTGCTAATTCGCTGACCGCTAATCAGAGCATCCGATAGGTTTATACATCCCCGATGGTCTTTTCCCCACCTCTCTGCAATGGTCTAAAAAGTACTGTAGCGAGGTCTCATATTAGTAATCCTGTACTACTTCGCCCAAGTACACTATAGAATCTATATGAGTATACGGGGAGGTACAACAAGTATTGAGAACTAAATTGCAGTTGTCAAAATAAATGAACAAAGTACATTTTGTGATGTGACATCCTTGCTTTCGTTGCCTGCTTCTTCACTATTCTCAAAATTGTCATTTGTAGAGGGTTTCTAAGGCATTGCTGCGAATTATTGGGGTTCTACTGTAACTTTTGGAGTTTATATTCCTGTTCTCCTATGAAAACTTTCCAATTGGACAGATACGTTATATTCCATGCTTGTTCAGAAAATTTTTATAGTATTTGTATCATATGTAGTAACGATTTGCAATGAACCAGACTATTTGGATGAATACACTCTGAATTTTGCAGCATTGGATTACTTTATGTATGTATATTTGCTAACTAAATTTTATTGGGTTTGAGAGCTTTGATTTTTATTCTTCTTTCTTTGCTTGTTTTCATACCATTACAAACCGCAGGGAAAATCCTAATACTCCTGGGAACCCGTTTGGAAATTTTAACAGGCAGAAATATGCTCATGCAGTCGGTACCAGTACACATGTGAACTTTCAAATTACATGGTCGGTACTGAAGCAAATGAATAATGTTACAGTTCCCTGGTTTTAAACGTTTTACTGAAGTGAAGCCTTGTAACTTTGAAAGTTCATTCGACTTTACGGTAATGCATGTTTATGTTAGGCATGTAATGCGTTTAGCTAAAGCTCACTTTGCAAAGGACAAGTACTAAGAAAGTATTACTGCTAATGAAAAGAAATGTCTAAGTTAAAATTAAACCTCTGTTCAGTTTTAAATTGCTTTGTGTCAGGGAAATAAATTTATAGTCGCTTTTGCTCTACTCGGCGTATAAAACCTTACGTTTCCTTTTTAAAATGGCATCTTTTGGTAGGAAACACAAACTGAGGCAAGGAAACATTTCTAAGAGTTGTTTCTTGCTTTCCTTAATCCAATGGATGGAAAGGTAATATTGTGTAAACAACATTATTTTATTTTTTTATGCAATATCATGCTGTAAATATGATTTATCAAATAAGGATGTACCTATGATTGAATCTTTGATTCTGCACAGCTAGAGTTTATATATAAATATAAATGTGTCTTGACAATCAAGGACTTATGTCAGTCTTCCTTTATGACGTTTCTTATTGTTATGCATTCCATTTGTTTGACTTGAGTATTTGTATTGTCTGTAAAGTATGTAATGTTTTTATAGCTTGTTTAAAAAACAAAAAAGCCTGTAAATGCGTACGAACTGATGACAGTACCGCTCTGTTAGAAGGCACACGATGATGTCCTGTTTGTAAGCAATAATACATGACAGTGCTAACTTCACAAGTAGCATGAGGATAGGTTCCAAAAATACCTTTGGGAGTGAATAGCCTCGTTTGAGTTAATGAATATTCGTAATCAATTTTTTACTAAATAAATTCAGCTGTCCTCCTGCTGGAGCGTATAACACTGTTTACACAGCACAACTTCAGTCACAGAGGGGACAGTCTTTAGATCTCTGGCTCCATCCGTGCACGCTCTGAGTAAGAGACGAAGGGCTGGGCTGCACTTCTGCGGGAGGAGGAGCACCGCAAAAGCCGGATAGCTGTGTCTCTGAAGGAGGAGAGGTACTGTTCTGCTTCTGTGCTGATCCCTGGCAATTCCTCTACTTAAACGTGGAGTCTGTAAGTCCTGGTATTGAACTGATGAGACTTGGGACTCCAGTAGGAAGCAGTAGTTCTCTTCTTATTTCATATGCAGTAAACAGTGAACTTACAAGTCACCTCGTCGTTTGAGTTGTGTGTTTTTTCAAATTAGGAGCTATGAGATGGGTTTATTCCGACAAATAAACTAAATGTCAAACTTATAGTTTGAATTGAATAGGTGTTAGACTGTACAGAGCAGCATAACTATTTGAACAGTCATCACTGCTTTAGAACCCCCCCAACCCCGATTTATAAATGTATATGACTTACATTTTATAGAAAAAAAAATGTTTTTAAATGCTAGTCATTTATATAATACGTGCTTTGAAGGATTTGCTAGTCCACTTCTGTCACTTTTAGTACACTGGTATCTTTTATATGTAATGTATGCTTTTTATTATTATTATTATTATTGTAGTAAAGCATTTCAGTAGGAGGAATTTTGCAATGGTATGAGGAGTTTGAAATTTTCATTGTCAGAAATGAATTAATTATACTGGACTTTGTCTGTGTAGTCCTGTCTTTCTTTTAATGCTCTCTGGAAGGGAACTTGGTATTCAATAAAGCAAGTGACCTCCTTTTATTTTGAAGGCATACAATGTAGTGCTTAATTGGACCTGGAAATATGGATTTGGAGACAGAGAAGTTAGTATGAAATCTAGTGTTACAAAAGAAACTGTGTTAGGAAAAACGTGATGATCTATTTAGTGGAACACTGTTACAGTGGATTTTCTGATATAGTGTTATTTTCCTGAAGTCCATATGCCTTCTTTGTATTTCAGTTATTAATAAAAAAATAATCCATATAGAGAAAATTAGGATAATAGGTTTATTTCAATTATTATACAGTGTTTCTTTATCCTACATCTATTCCGTCCCTTTATTACCAGACAAAAGACCGTAGCCTGAATTCCATCGGTAAAAGTATGTACATAGGTGAGAGATGGTTTTGTAGGAACCTGAAAAGTATGAATTTGTATATTCCTTATGTTTCTGACAGAAATCAGTACTTTATTCCTGTGAAATGAGGATTTTCCTGATATCAAGATTGTGTGTGTGTGTGTGTGTGTGTGTAGGTACATGAAAGGTGTTTGGGTCTCATAGCAAAAATGATACAAGTATAAAAGGATTTAATGTAGTTCAACACATCGCTTACATTTAATATGTAAAACATTTAAATTTCATAATTCAAAAAAGACAAAAATAGTTTTGCAGGAAACAAAACTATTCGGATAGCAGGCTTGACCAAATGATTTTTTTTTTTTTTGGTTAAACTTGATATACTTTAAATGATTCTATTTCTGCCTTTATTTCTGCCCTAAAAGCAACTGAAAATATTTTGGGAGTTACTCTTCCTGTTTATTTGACTGTGAGTGTAATTTATATCATGGTTTACAAAATGTGGCATGAAGGATTTGATTGTTTTATCTGTATAATACAATGAAAGATTGCTTTTTTTTTTAACATAATAATGGTAAATGGTATTGTATTCTTAGGATTGATTTATTCATTAAGTGACTTAATGAGTTTCATCACTTTTGACATTATTGTTTTCTTAATGCTTAACTTAGTCTTTTGGGGTTTATAATACCCCTCCATGTATTGTGATACTAAGGGAAGTTATGGTTTTGCTTTATTTTTAATTAAACTAATAGTTTGATAATTTATATTTGCAAATGATGCATTTTAAATGTGGTCACTTGCTGTTTGAAAAAATAAAAATATAGAATACTGTTTTATGAATAGACTTAGCAGCATTTTTCATGTTAGATCATTTCAAACAGAGTCTTAATGAGACAGATGAAGGCATGTAAAGATACGTATCATTGTGCAGGAGCTGAACTGGATACCTTCAACAATTAAATGAAATATTTAAAAATTGGATTTGAGACATATAGAACTTAGATCTGAGTTTTCTTCCCCTTTGGATATCCTTCTTGCCTCCTTTGGTTATAGAAAACAGAATATCTGACCTTGATTTTGATCCTGGACTTCTTGAAAATTGCACTGGAACCACTTTAATAGAAACACCTCGTATTAGACCAGCTTTCCTTTGATGATTCCTGTTTGCCCCGGAGGGCGCGTACTCAGTGTCAGCAACTCCTCAGGTGAATGAGAATCAGGACTTTGTTTTAATCTCAGTTGTAAGAAAGTTTTTAAGTCTGTTGGATACCTATATGTCATGTGTGCACTGCATCATTTTGTAGCTGTGTAGTATAGAGTATTTGTTACATAAATTTTTCTGTCACTGAAGGAAATATTTTAAAAATCTTGAAGACCGTAGCATTTATGCACTTACAGAACCAGAAATGTGCCCCCTAGCACCAGTTACTGATAATTTAGTTTTCTCACCTTTATTTATTCATGTGTTAAAGGCATTGTTTTCCTTGAGTCTTTCGGTAGGGTCCCTTCTGATAAAGACTTGATTTTTGTGACGTGTGTGACTCTGTTGATTTTACTTCGCATGAGAACAAGTTTTGTATAAGAAAACGTTAAAAGTCGCAAAATGCCTTTTTAAAAGGGGAAAAAGAAAAACAACAAACCAACAACTTGGTGAAGTTCTGTGCTAAGACCTGAGCCGTGACCAGACAAGTGCAGAGTGAGCGGGGTTGGGTGCCAGGGGGTCCCCACGTCTGTCACCGCAGCTCCGGGAGCCCCTGGGGCTCCACCAGCCCCTTGGGCAGCGGTGGCTGAGCCCGAGGAGCTTTTCATCTGGGCTTGGCCTAAACCCCTTCTGAGGGGGTTTAACCCAGGACGGAATTGGCGTGGTAGCAGAGAAAGGGCGCTCGGGAGATCCGCTCCGGTGTCCTGCCGGGGGGACAGCAGCGCCAGCAGAGGCGGCCGCAAGGCAGCGAGGGATTAAATGGGCACAGGGGTTTCTGCTGGGACTGGCCTGGGGAAAACTGTCCCCCTTCTCCTGTCCCCTTGTTGCTGTCTCGTGGTGCCTTTACCTACTTCTGAAGTCCGGAGCGAATGCGGCAATGTGACTTGGTGTTGAGGCGGAGCAATGTGACTCGATAGGACTCGGTTTCACTGCTGCCCTAGTGTGCTGCGTTTCGGTCGTGTTTTGAAAATAACCTCTCAAGAACTTGCTGTGGTACGGTAACATCCAGCTAGCATAGTAACTACTTTAAATTGTGTCATGTTTAATAGTTTTAAATTGTGGCTGCACTCCGCAACATGCCTGAGTAAGCAGTGCCTGAATACTCAGCCACCCTGCATGTCTTTAGTTTTGTTATGTTTGCTTACATTAGTTATACTGATTTTTTTTTTTTTTTTAATTTGTTTTGAATTATGCGGTGGAAATAAGAAATCAAACCTGATAGTTTCTGCTTATTGAACTTCATTATTAAAATTGTTGAATAGTAAAGTGATAGTGGAAAGAAGACATTTTTCAATATTTTGATGTTAATTGCTAGAGCCTACATTTTGTGTTGAGTGAGAAAAAAAAACCCAAACGTTAAATTAGCTTTGCTTTTTGCTAGGAGAAGAAAACAGTTTTCTGTTAAAATGATTGGTTATTTGTTTATTTAGGGGGCTGAAAGAATCTCTCTCTCTCTGAAATTAGTTTGTTTTTTTTTTTGCGCTGTGCGGGGTAAACTGTTTTGTAGTTCCAGGATAGTCAGAAGTTTATGAAAGCAGACTTGGAGTCGGGTTGGTTTAGGGAGGTGTTCTGGTAGAGTGTCCATTTGTTGGTTATTTATTATTATTATTTGTTGGCATTGCACTTGCCGAAACAACAGAAGATAGTTTCCTATAGAATACCGTTTGCTCTTTTGTCTGCTTTAGTTGCCAAGATAACGGAGTTTACAGAAGAAGCTTCCCACGGACACAAGGGCTTAAAGCAGAGCTGGTGCGCGCTGTCCGGCAGACGCACAGCCAGCAGCCCTGCCCGGCTCGCTCAGGTACGGCTCCTCCGCAGCACCTTTCCCCTCCCACATCAGCGCTGGGCTTCCTGCTCGTGACATCCCTCCTGCAGCATCTGCTCCGGCTTTTGGATTTCTAACGCAGTCACACGCGCGTGAGTCACCGGCAGAAGTTAAACACGATTTGGTGAGGTTCTGTTTTAAAATGGGGCGGGTGGGGGAGTGTGTGTGTCTTCTGCAGTCTGGCAAACTACCTGGCTGTTGCATGTGTTGGCTGCCGGGAACATTGTGCAAAAAGCACGGCATCCCCTTCTTCCCTCTGTTATTTGTGCTTCCTTCTGGGTGTTTGCTGGGTGAACAGGTTTTGCCACTTGGGGTCCATCTCCCCGGGCAGCTCTCCCTGCCTTACACGGGAGCGCCAGGGCGCGTTTCTGTGTGATAATCGTACTCTGCTGCCTGCTGGTAGCACAGCGGCTCGGATTTGTGCGGCAGCGGCTGCACCTTCCAAGCCTCAGCTGGAAAGGCGGGTGCCTGGTTCCAAACCAAGCTCTGTGCTGGTGTATTTGGCGGTAGCTTGTGCGTAGCTGCCTTCATTTGGAGGAGGTAATACCTGCTCTGGGGTGTAGCCTGAGAACGGTAAACTGGCCCAGCTATGGAGATGCAGGCTGTGCCACTGAACACATTTTCACTTTCGCTTACATATAGGTTTTTCTGGGTTTTTTTTCATGGTTAGGGCCATTTCAGAGAGGCAGAAGTAACAAGAGTTTTTCTAGCTGCTATTGGTTCAAAAGCACTAGCCTGGTAGAAGTGAAACCAAGAGGACTCCATTATTTTAGCAGTGTAATTTATTTTATATATATAATAANTATA
This sequence comes from Pampusana beccarii, assembly GCA_013399365.1. Lineage (NCBI taxonomy): Eukaryota > Metazoa > Chordata > Aves > Columbiformes > Columbidae > Pampusana > Pampusana beccarii. The sequence goes on from VWYH01001394.1 coordinate 237,208, forward strand.
TATAATGAGAGATGATGATGTAACAACTAGGAGTGCTGAGAATACGTTCAGAGTAATTGCAAGGTAATCGCGACCCTGCGGTAATGTGTGAGAACAAAGCAGGGGATGTCATCAGAAGCTCAACGGATGACTTGTTTGTTTTCTCTCAGGTCCTGTATTTTCCATTTGTCCTGTCAGTTCCTGAAAGCTTCTTTTGTTATAAAGCTAATGATAGATCAGAACAGCCTAAGAAAGTTACAGCTGGGGAAGATGGATAAGCAAGGTCAATGACACCAGTGTGCCAAAGTGATCTTTTCTTCCAAAACAGGACTTGGGAGGATTTTCTTTAAGATGGTAATTTGTTAGCTTAAAGGAAAGTGTCAAATCAAAATAAATGGGATGATCAGTCACCTTACTCAAGCATGTAGCTGGAACGGTGGATGTTGCCGCTACTTGAAAATGAGCCACGAGGACAGTGCGAGTGCTCCCGTCGGGTATGGAAACACGCTTTGGGGTGCTGGCTCTGAGAGTCGTTCTTGTTGCCTGGAACTCTGTTTTAAGGAGTTGAAACAAGAATGTTGTTTGTGGCGATGCTCAGGTGCTATGCTGATAACTGCTGCATACACGGACTGAACAAAATCAGGTAAAATGCGTTTTAAAAGCAAATTATTTTACAATTTATAGCTATTAGTGAACTTGAACAGAAAAAGGCCGGTTCTTCATTTTGTCTGGGAATATACTCTTCATGTGTAACGGCCCATTTTACTGTTGATCTAGGGTTTGTCAGTAGGTCACAAAGCAATGCGATTAGCTAAATGGTGCAGTTTATTCACAGTTCGTGCTGTGTGTGTCGATGGGAATCAGCTTGCTTGTTGCTGTGTTAGGAAAGACGGGTATGTCTGGCACCTGAAGAAGACGGTGATGAGGTATGTGATAAATCCATTCTACTGAGAATCAGTCCTTGCCGTGTTTCACGGGATGGCCCAGACCTCTGCATGTTTCAAATTCACATCTTCTCTTGCTGACTGACCTCCGTGCTGCTACTTTCTCTGTTTCTGGGGTCCATGTTTGTATCTTTTGACACTCCTGTGTTTTACACTTTACCTCTTTTATCCCACGTAAGCTTTTGTCACCTGCTCTCTTAAATCCGCCTGTGGATGCCATCCCCTGGAGCGGTTTCCACCAAGTGACACCACACGGACTACCAAAAGTTCTCAAATCACAGCTCGGGATGTCCAGTAGTCAGGTCTGCCAGGCTTCAGATGCTGCACCTGGCAGTCCTGAGGACCTGCGTAACTCAAGGGGAAGGGTTCCTGCTGGTCTGTGCAATTCACCGCTAGCCGTGAAAGCACACAAGATAAATTGATAAAACGATTTTAGCTTTTAGCTGCATTTTTCCCCCCTTTTTCTCCCAGTAGAGCTAAGGTACGCAGCATAAGGACGGAGAATTTTTAATTAGGCCTTTTCTAAAACTTTCTCAAATGGTTTGTGATGGTTTTCCTGGAAGGTGGTGTAGGCTTGTTGGTCACGCAGCCATCCCAAGCATGTGCTGGGGCAGGTTATACCATTCCACATCACCACATATTATGAATAATCTAAGTTAGAGTTGCTTCTCTTGCATTCAGGTTACCTCTGTGTGTGCAAAGCCTGTTCTTTAAAGAAAGCAAACGGCTTTGCACAACTGCCACTTGTTGATTGCCCTTGGAGAAGCGACAGCCTATGTCACTCTGCGGTTTTGCTCATGTGCTGAGTGTGGAAAAGCAGCGTGCTCCTCGGGAGCGCGGGCGGCCCCGCTGCAGCAGGGCTGCCGATTGGGTTCTTCTGCCAAGAAGGAAAAGGTTGAAAATTGCCATGGCTTAAATAGGACCAGACGGAGACCAAGACCAAGCACTCCTGAAAGTGCTTTTAAACAGTGGTGCTTGGTAAAGAACAGTGCAGCCAGCAGGACCAGGGTAGTGATCGTCCCCCTGTACTCGTTAGTGGTGAGGCTGCACCTCAAACCCTGTGTTCAGTTTTGGGCCCCTCACTAGAGAGAGTTCAGAGAAGGGAATGGAGCTGGTGAGGGGTCTGGAGCACAAGTCTGATGAGGAGCAGCTGAGGGAACTGGGGCTGTTCAGCCTGGAGAAAAGGAGGCTGAGGGGAGACCTTATCACTGTCTGCAACTACCTGAAAGGAGGTTGTAGCATGGAGGGTGTTGGTCTCTTCTCCCAAGTAGCAAGTGATAGGACAAGAGGAAATGGCCTCAAGTTGTGCCAGGGGAGGTTTAGATTGGATATTAGGAAAGAGTTTTTCACAGAGAGGGTTGTCAGGCATTGGAACAGGCTGCCCAGGGCAGTGGTGGAGTCACCATCCCTGGAGGGTTTTAAAGGACATGTATGTGAGGTTCTTATGGACATGGTTTAGTGACATTGTCAGGTAAATGGTTGGACTCCGTGATCTCAAGGTTCTCTTCCAACCAAAATGATTCTGTGGTCCTATGATTTTAATGTGTTGATGTGTTCGTTGAAAATACCTTTTGTGGGATTCCTGTAGTCTCTATTTCCAGAAATATATTCCAGAAATTCGGCTCTTGCGCGACGTGCACACACGCGCGCAGGGGCAGACATGCCTGCAGGCAAGTCCCAGGGCTCGGTCCTCAGTGAATTACTGACTGTTCACCAGTTCTGCAATGAATCGAAGATACTTATTGCAGGTTTTGCACTGGCCCTCAAGATAAGATAATGTGGTTGAACCTGTTCCCGGATAGTTGTGAAGGGTGTTAAGATAAGGAAGTTGGAGGAGAGCTTCCAAAATATTCCAGAAATTGAATGTCTTGGGGAGATACCTGCTGGTTTCCCCAGTTAGGCTTCACCCTCCTTTGAGAAGCACCTGTCTTCTCTGAACTCTCGCTTTCCTTTTCTGCCACTCGCCCATCCTTGCTGTGTCTGCCCAAGTGTAAAGCCTTGTTTACATGTCGTCTCTGTGGGACACTCTGGAAAATCAAAGTGGGCTCACTAGATTACGTGATGTCTTGTATGGGTACTTTATTGAAAATTAAAATGGCCCTAACTCATTTTGGCTTACTTCATTTTGGAAGTAAAATAAGTCAGTGACTGCTATTCAAGCCCTAAGGAAGTGTGTCTAGCTTTAGATTTAATCCTGTTTACATTGAGACTATCCAAAATCCGTGCCTTTAATTCAGACGGAGCTTTGCGCAGGGTCACAGGGTTCCTTGGCAGCCCTGAACAGGGAAGCTACGCTGAAGTGAGTTTGTATTGAAACCAGGTTGCAGCCGCTCCTGTGCAGAACCGGAGCCACATGTCCCCGCGGTTGGTAGCTTTCCCTCCTGCTGAAACCAAGCAGCTTTGAATTTCATTATTTATATTTTTTGCCGGCCTCCTGAGAATGTCAGATTTAGTGGATTTCTGCTCCTGAACCCTAATTAGCTCGGCTAATAGGCGAATACGTGTGCCGCTGCCCATCGTTTTGGCACCGCGCTGCCTCAGCCCCTCCTGCAAGAACCGCCCGGCGCTTTCTCCGGCCGCGAGTGGCAGCGCTCGGAACCGGGTCGATCAAGCGGCCCCGGCGGGCAGGGGCTGCCCGGGACCGAGCTCCACGAGCTGCCCGGGACCGAGCTCCACGACCCGGCCCGGCCCGGGGGGGGCAGCGCTGCCCGGGTACACGTGGCAGCGCCCGGGGGCGGCCCCGCTCGGGNAGTGGGGCCGGGGCGGCGGGGGCACCCGCGCCCCAACGCGGCGGGGCCGAGCGGGGCTGGGGGGGACACAAGGCCAAGCGGCGGGGACCGTGCGGGGGGCGCCGCGCGTTGCTTTGCGTTGCTTTGCGTTGCTTTGCCCGCTGCTCCGTCCGGCTGGGGCGGTGCAGTAGCTCGCTCAGAGGTGGGGGGTGTGGGTAGGAAATGGGGGAAAGAAAAGCTGAAAAATAAAAGGGGGGGGGGGAAGAAAAAGGAAAAAAAAAAAGAAAATAAATGAAAATAAAAAGGAAAAAAGGAAAAAGAAAAGGAAAAAACTACGTATAAGATTTTTCAGATTTGGGGAAAGGATACATTTGAGTGATATGATTACGCTGTG